>JAGVSL010000136.1:1800000-2269622 GCA_022494535.1 Himalopsyche phryganea | reverse complement strand
TTTAAGATATATATGGTTATTAGTTATCGGGGTGGTATAAAATATTGCAAGCATTCTATTTTGCTTTACACTTCCTATGAGCTGTCATACTTTCTGTCATCTAACGATTTTTATTGATCATAAAATTGGCCATGGACGGGGTACAACGACGATGAACAATATTCTGAGGAGCAATGCTCAGCAAAGAGTTCATATGTATTGAAAGTAGGAACAGATTACAAGAATCTGAATTATTCCACATAATAAATATTAATTTTATTCTGCAAATACGATATTTTAAATTGACAATGTTTTCCTATTTATTTTTCAAAAATCTTTTCATTATATTTTAATAAAGTCATTCGATGAGTCAATGACGCAGATGCTGCTTTCTTCTTATTACGACACCTCGTCAACAAACCTTTCTGAGAAATTGATAACTCGTAAGTGCACTATTGGCACAATTGATGTTTAGTTCACCCAATCGTCGCTATGTCCCTGAATACATTCAGTATAGATGACAAAAACATTGAACATTGATTAGCAATATCGAACACAGCGTGTGCAGGGTAGGCGTCGTCTCTTAACCCTCCATCCTCTGTTCTCATAAATTAAGTTTTTTACACATCGCACACGTGCATCGTCGTGTGTATTGTCATCATCTCCACTATTTGGTAAAGAACAACCTTGAAACTGACAATAATAATAAAATGAAATCCTAATAATGTAATGAGATAACAAAACATTTTGACAACATATTACTGAGTGAATGATAAAAAACCGGCATTTTTCGGTTTTATCTTACCGTTAAATGTGTGTATTTGCTGAATCCTGCTTTCTACAATATTTGCTTCCTCTCAGTTGATTGATGTGTTACTAATAATTGTATTTATTTCACACAGGTCTTCGGATAAAGGTAAGGAATTGCGAGTTTTGTAATCGTTTAATAAAACAAATTGTTTGAATAGCATTATTTTATTATAATATAGAAATTGAGTGAACAAATTCTCTGTTACATTAAACACGGCTTAAAACATAACACTCCCAGAACGGACGTCAGGCTCCAAAACCCCTGATCTCGTTACTCACCAGAAACTTCAGGTTCCTTCGAGTAATCAACTCGATGACCAGTTGAATTATCGATGCTGAAAGTATAAATACAATTATGCAGCATATGCATAATAAAGAAAAAGTACTACATAATATACTAATTAAAGCATAGGCTATTATTCATGGCTCAATGAAGAAACAGAATCAAAAGAATTGATTACATTATATGAAAAAAGTTAGTAGAGATTTTCAGACAAAGATTATCACATTAGTGAGATAAAAAGCATGGAGATGCTACACATGCCCCTTCTCGAAAAAAAAAAATTATGCCACAGGCAGAACTCCTTGACACAAAGAAGTCAACAAAATGAATTTAGCGATGCTCAAATAGCATTGAATAAAAAAATGTGAACATTATTTCGAATTTGCAGTTAGATTTACTTTTAGAAAACTTTATACATTGATGGATGAATGCAACAAGTAATATTAATGGAAGAAATTGAAATTTAAATAAACGTGTTCAATTTTTAATTATTCTTTAGTATAATTTTGTATTCTTAAAAAAAAATCGTTAAAACAAATAATTTTTAAAGTCAATCCTGTAATTTGCAGGATATTAAGTGAGAGAAAAAAAAATTTAAAACAGACATAGCTTTAATAAAAATATGATTTTCGGTAGATGTGAAATAAGAAATCCATCTGAAAGAATAATTAGAAGTATTGACAAATAAATTCTAGTGGGAGAGAAAAAAGGAAATAGTGACTTTGAACTAAACTTTGACGATGTCCTTACAAGAAAATTGAATAGTATCTCCAAGAAGATATACTAACGCGGATATATTTTATCAATAATTTATTCTCCACGAAGCGAGAGATGAAATATGTATTGAGAAAGTTTTTGAGATGAATCGTCAGCGACAATCCAATATATATTATATTGTATGATGGGTTTGTATTTAAAAAAAGGACAAACAATGAATTTGATCATAGCAAGAACGGTACTCCGTAAAGTAAGTAACTAAGGAGTTTACTAAAGACATGGAAAAAATTAAGATAAATATTATACATTAATCCAACGTTAGATTAAGGAAAGTAATAACGATCTAATGACAAAATCGGTATAGGCCCGTCGTCAACTTTTGGACAGGACGTATATCCTGTAAGAAGCGTCGGCATTGTGATTATAGGTGAATTAATATGTAATAACAAAAGGCAAACAGAGAAATGGTAAACGGAAGTTTGCCTGCATCGAAACAAAACTACAGTCCATTTTGAAGTGCGGGTTTATTGAAACCAAAAATTAATTTTGTAAAGTAAAAATAGAATAAGACAAATAAAAGTAAATTGAAATGATAAGACCTGATAATACATGGATATGGCTGCCACCAAATAATTCCACCTTATAATTCTGCGTCCAATCTTTCCAAATTTCACTATGTCACCATCAAATAATAATTGCACAGCAGAACTGGTAATAACGAATCTGGAATCAGTTTGAAAGATAATGTAGTATTTGTAAAGTAGAAACGAATTAATAAGTTTTGAATTTAAAAGACTTGACTGCTCTCTTGTGTATCAATAATTGTAGAAAAAAATTAAAATTTCAAAGTGAGAATTTTGAAATTGATAACCATTATTTGAATTCACTTTATTGCAATTATAACAATGCAAAGAATAGAAAAGGTTTATACTTAATTCGGTTCAAATAAAAATATTAAAACGAACAAAAAATTAATATAATTTAAGACATCGACTCAGGGTGCTTGATGGAATTTCGATATCAAATTTGGATAATTGAGATTTTGTACACTTCCATGTATTTTGTCACGAACGACCCGGATTACAAAATTAATGTTTGGAATATCAACAGCAAAATCACAAGTATGATCGAGAGAAGTCCGTCACAGAATAAAAAAATATATTCAAAAAGTTTATTACAAATTCACAAGTGGCTTAGTCCCAAGCTTGAATGATATTCTCAAGTCGCAATATTAAATTCTCCAATGTAGGAGTTAATAAAAGAAACACATGATATGACTTCGACATACAAAATCGGGTTTCTTCATTCCTAGACTAGCTCATTTCTTGATTGAAATATAATTTAAAGTCCACTGCTTTACGATGTATAGACGAGATTCAGACACCTTCTATTCAATTACTAACTGCTAATATGAAGTGTAAATAAAAATTTCATGGAGTGATTTAAATACTTACAATTATTAGGATATGCGGGTACTGTCAGACGACTTTTCTTCGTTTGTTTTTTTTTCAACTGAAGATCATTCAAACGTGTTCGTGTTCCATTTGAACAGCCACGACTTAAAGGGAAAAAAAAAACATTTTGCTTCGCTTTTCTCTCACTAGATGCTGGTTTAGTGGGCGTACGCGAAAATTTGCCCACTTTGTAGCTTATGTTTTTTTTTTTTTTATAGAAATATCGTAGCTAGGTCGGCCGGTAGTGGCTAAGTCGGCTAATGCGTAAGCGATACGTTAGATGTAAGATTAGATTAAATAATTTTTTTTCGTTTTTTTTTTTTTTTTTAGATTTCATGTCCGCTTCTAATGTAACAAGGAGGACCATTTAAAATTATTATCGTACTCTTTTTCACTGATAATATTAAATTAAGAAAAAAGAAACACAAACATGGTGTACTGTAAGATATCGACTGAGGGTGCTTCATGGAATTCGAGTTATTCTTTGTTTCATTTAAATGTATTATATTTCGTCACTTACGACCCGGATTTTGTCTGCAGATGCCGAAAGGCGAAACCCGATTTAGAGTGTTAAAAACAGTGTAAAAATTGTATATCTATGGGAATAGTGTTCGATTATATTGCAAACGATTCGAGCAATCCTATTCCTTCAGTAGATCCTTGTTTTTGAAGATAAAATCGATCCTTTGAATCGATCCTCATGAGATAGTTAAAGCAAAATGTTGTGCAGAAAATAGCAGGTGTGAACACTTTACACGACGATTAATATCACATTACAAAATAGGTAAATACATATTTATATCCACCTTGTAGGGGACCACCGGCCGCTGCGACGGTTATTAAAACCCTTCCCGTGCATTGTGTGTTAATTCCATCCATCCTCCGTTTCTCCTATGATGGATGGAATGGTGAATTACATAATTAGTATGGATGCATTAAGTACCTTAAGCCCTTTGCTTTGCGTTGTTTCTGACTGACGATGAAGTCATCAAAATACTTTTCCGTGTATATTTCACGTTTTATTTGTAGTCAAAGGCAATCACTAGAGATTCAATTTTGGGCACACACTCGTAGCTCGTAGCTCGTAACTCGTAGCACCACTACTTAAGAAGCTACGCCACTCTTCCCGTTTCACGCTTTGCTCGCTGAACATAAATAGAAATAATAATTTTTTATTTGTTTTAATTTTGATAGTTGATTTACTTACGTGCCTTATCTCATTACAGCATTCGGTGAATGAACTATTGAGTCCATATATTTATCATAATAGAATAAACCGTGGCGGAATATCGATCATGCTGCAAATATATTATCGGCAGCACCTTCTTTATGTTGATAGTCTGCCACAATACATTCAACTTCCCTGTTTCTCTACTCGCTCGACGGCTTTGACTGTTCAGACTATGAAATAGTAGTGGATGTCTCCTGCGCATTGCTTATGTGTACAGTTTCCTCATCATCATCGGATTCATTAAAAAAAAAAACGACTATCCAAGTTTGGAGCAAAGCAATATTGTCATATTCATTTTTTTCGACAGGCTCTGTATCTATGAGTTTGTGAGTTCTGTACGGATGCTCCATTAGGAGTTCATATGTAAATGCTCTACGTAAGGGAAAACATGCATATACTTTTGTTTCAATGGATTATATTTGTCTTTCCGTGAAATCTTCTCGATGAGCAGTATCGATCCTCTTATTAAAATGAATCTGTACATAATAATATATGGCTTTAAGATATATATGGTTATTAGTTATCGGGGTGGTATAAAATATTGCAAGCATTCTATTTTGCTTTACACTTCCTATGAGCTGTCATACTTTCTGTCATCTAACGATTTTTATTGATCATAAAATTGGCCATGGACGGGGTACAACGACGATGAACAATATTCTGAGGAGCAATGCTCAGCAAAGAGTTCATATGTATTGAAAGTAGGAACAGATTACAAGAATCTGAATTATTCCACATAATAAATATTAATTTTATTCTGCAAATACGATATTTTAAATTGACAATGTTTTCCTATTTATTTTTCAAAATCTTTTCATTATATTTTAATAAAGTCATTCGATGAGTCAATGACGCAGATGCTGCTTTCTTCTTATTACGACACCTCGTCAACAAACCTTTCTGAGAAATTGATAACTCGTAAGT
Source organism: Himalopsyche phryganea (assembly GCA_022494535.1). Taxonomy (NCBI): domain Eukaryota; kingdom Metazoa; phylum Arthropoda; class Insecta; order Trichoptera; family Rhyacophilidae; genus Himalopsyche; species Himalopsyche phryganea. The sequence goes on along the minus strand of JAGVSL010000136.1, from coordinate 2,264,224 downwards.
GCACTATTGGCACAATTGATGTTTAGTTCACCCAATCGTCGCTATGTCCCTGAATACATTCAGTATAGATGACAAAAACATTGAACATTGATTAGCAATATCGAACACAGCGTGTGCAGGGTAGGCGTCGTCTCTTAACCCTCCATCCTCTGTTCTCATAAATTAAGTTTTTTACACATCGCACACGTGCATCGTCGTGTGTATTGTCATCATCTCCACTATTTGGTAAAGAACAACCTTGAAACTGACAATAATAATAAAATGAAATCCTAATAATGTAATGAGATAACAAAACATTTTGACAACATATTACTGAGTGAATGATAAAAAACCGGCATTTTTCGGTTTTATCTTACCGTTAAATGTGTGTATTTGCTGAATCCTGCTTTCTACAATATTTGCTTCCTCTCAGTTGATTGATGTGTTACTAATAATTGTATTTATTTCACACAGGTCTTCGGATAAAGGTAAGGAATTGCGAGTTTTGTAATCGTTTAATAAAACAAATTGTTTGAATAGCATTATTTTATTATAATATAGAAATTGAGTGAACAAATTCTCTGTTACATTAAACACGGCTTAAAACATAACACTCCCAGAACGGACGTCAGGCTCCAAAACCCCTGATCTCGTTACTCACCAGAAACTTCAGGTTCCTTCGAGTAATCAACTCGATGACCAGTTGAATTATCGATGCTGAAAGTATAAATACAATTATGCAGCATATGCATAATAAAGAAAAAAGTACTACATAATATACTAATTAAAGCATAGGCTATTATTCATGGCTCAATGAAGAAACAGAATCAAAAGAATTGATTACATTATATGAAAAAAGTTAGTAGAGATTTTCAGACAAAGATTATCACATTAGTGAGATAAAAAGCATGGAGATGCTACACATGCCCCTTCTCGAAAAAAATTTATGCCACAGGCAGAACTCCTTGACACAAAGAAGTCAACAAAATGAATTTAGCGATGCTCAAATAGCATTGAATAAAAAAATGTGAACATTATTTCGAATTTGCAGTTAGATTTACTTTTAGAAAACTTTATACATTGATGGATGAATGCAACAAGTAATATTAATGGAAGAAATTGAAATTTAAATAAACGTGTTCAATTTTTAATTATTCTTTAGTATAATTTTGTATTCTTAAAAAAAAATCGTTAAAACAAATAATTTTTAAAGTCAATCCTGTAATTTGCAGGATATTAAGTGAGAGAAAAAAAAATTTAAAACAGACATAGCTTTAATAAAAATATGATTTTCGGTAGATGTGAAATAAGAAATCCATCTGAAAGAATAATTAGAAGTATTGACAAATAAATTCTAGTGGGAGAGAAAAAAGGAAATAGTGACTTTGAACTAAACTTTGACGATGTCCTTACAAGAAAATTGAATAGTATCTCCAAGAAGATATACTAACGCGGATATATTTTATCAATAATTTATTCTCCACGAAGCGAGAGATGAAATATGTATTGAGAAAGTTTTTGAGATGAATCGTCAGCGACAATCCAATATATATTATATTGTATGATGGGTTTGTATTTAAAAAAAGGACAAACAATGAATTTGATCATAGCAAGAACGGTACTCCGTAAAGTAAGTAACTAAGGAGTTTACTAAAGACATGGAAAAAATTAAGATAAATATTATACATTAATCCAACGTTAGATTAAGGAAAGTAATAACGATCTAATGACAAAATCGGTATAGGCCCGTCGTCAACTTTTGGACAGGACGTATATCCTGTAAGAAGCGTCGGCATTGTGATTATAGGTGAATTAATATGTAATAACAAAAGGCAAACAGAGAAATGGTAAACGGAAGTTTGCCTGCATCGAAACAAAACTACAGTCCATTTTGAAGTGCGGGTTTATTGAAACCAAAAATTAATTTTGTAAAGTAAAAATAGAATAAGACAAATAAAAGTAAATTGAAATGATAAGACCTGATAATACATGGATATGGCTGCCACCAAATAATTCCACCTTATAATTCTGCGTCCAATCTTTCCAAATTTCACTATGTCACCATCAAATAATAATTGCACAGCAGAACTGGTAATAACGAATCTGGAATCAGTTTGAAAGATAATGTAGTATTTGTAAAGTAGAAACGAATTAATAAGTTTTGAATTTAAAAGACTTGACTGCTCTCTTGTGTATCAATAATTGTAGAAAAAATTAAAATTTCAAAGTGAGAATTTTGAAATTGATAACCATTATTTGAATTCACTTTATTGCAATTATAACAATGCAAAGAATAGAAAAGGTTTATACTTAATTCGGTTCAAATAAAAATATTAAAACGAACAAAAAATTAATATAATTTAAGACATCGACTCAGGGTGCTTGATGGAATTTCGATATCAAATTTGGATAATTGAGATTTTGTACACTTCCATGTATTTTGTCACGAACGACCCGGATTACAAAATTAATGTTTGGAATATCAACAGCAAAATCACAAGTATGATCGAGAGAAGTCCGTCACAGAATAAAAAAATATATTCAAAAAGTTTATTACAAATTCACAAGTGGCTTAGTCCCAAGCTTGAATGATATTCTCAAGTCGCAATATTAAATTCTCCAATGTAGGAGTTAATAAAAGAAACACATGATATGACTTCGACATACAAAATCGGGTTTCTTCATTCCTAGACTAGCTCATTTCTTGATTGAAATATAATTTAAAGTCCACTGCTTTACGATGTATAGACGAGATTCAGACACCTTCTATTCAATTACTAACTGCTAATATGAAGTGTAAATAAAAATTTCATGGAGTGATTTAAATACTTACAATTATTAGGATATGCGGGTACTGTCAGACGACTTTTCTTCGTTTGTTTTTTTTTCAACTGAAGATCATTCAAACGTGTTCGTGTTCCATTTGAACAGCCACGACTTAAAGGGAAAAAAAAACATTTTGCTTCGCTTTTCTCTCACTAGATGCTGGTTTAGTGGGCGTACGCGAAAATTTGCCCACTTTGTAGCTTATGTTTTTTTTTTTTTTATAGAAATATCGTAGCTAGGTCGGCCGGTAGTGGCTAAGTCGGCTAATGCGTAAGCGATACGTTAGATGTAAGATTAGATTAAATAATTTTTTTTCGTTTTTTTTTTTTTTTTAGATTTCATGTCCGCTTCTAATGTAACAAGGAGGACCATTTAAAATTATTATCGTACTCTTTTTCACTGATAATATTAAATTAAGAAAAAAGAAACACAAACATGGTGTACTGTAAGATATCGACTGAGGGTGCTTCATGGAATTCGAGTTATTCTTTGTTTCATTTAAATGTATTATATTTCGTCACTTACGACCCGGATTTTGTCTGCAGATGCCGAAAGGCGAAACCCGATTTAGAGTGTTAAAAACAGTGTAAAAATTGTATATCTATGGGAATAGTGTTCGATTATATTGCAAACGATTCGAGCAATCCTATTCCTTCAGTAGATCCTTGTTTTTGAAGATAAAATCGATCCTTTGAATCGATCCTCATGAGATAGTTAAAGCAAAATGTTGTGCAGAAAATAGCAGGTGTGAACACTTTACACGACGATTAATATCACATTACAAAATAGGTAAATACATATTTATATCCACCTTGTAGGGGACCACCGGCCGCTGCGACGGTTATTAAAACCCTTCCCGTGCATTGTGTGTTAATTCCATCCATCCTCCGTTTCTCCTATGATGGATGGAATGGTGAATTACATAATTAGTATGGATGCATTAAGTACCTTAAGCCCTTTGCTTTGCGTTGTTTCTGACTGACGATGAAGTCATCAAAATACTTTTCCGTGTATATTTCACGTTTTATTTGTAGTCAAAGGCAATCACTAGAGATTCAATTTTGGGCACACACTCGTAGCTCGTAGCTCGTAGCTCGTAACTCGTAACTCGTAGCACCACTACTTAAGAAGCTACGCCACTCTTCCCGTTTCACGCTTTGCTCGCTGAACATAAATAGAAATAATAATTTTTTATTTGTTTTAATTTTGATAGTTGATTTACTTACGTGCCTTATCTCATTACAGCATTCGGTGAATGAACTATTGAGTCCATATATTTATCATAATAGAATAAACCGTGGCGGAATATCGATCATGCTGCAAATATATTATCGGCAGCACCTTCTTTATGTTGATAGTCTGCCACAATACATTCAACTTCCCTGTTTCTCTACTCGCTCGACGGCTTTGACTGTTCAGACTATGAAATAGTAGTGGATGTCTCCTGCGCATTGCTTATGTGTACAGTTTCCTCATCATCATCGGATTCATTAAAAAAAAAAACGACTATCCAAGTTTGGAGCAAAGCAATATTGTCATATTCATTTTTTTCGACAGGCTCTGTATCTATGAGTTTGTGAGTTCTGTACGGATGCTCCATTAGGAGTTCATATGTAAATGCTCTACGTAAGGGAAAACATGCATATACTTTTGTTTCAATGGATTATATTTGTCTTTCCGTGAAATCTTCTCGATGAGCAGTATCGATCCTCTTATTAAAATGAATCTGTACATAATAATATATGGCTTTAAGATATATATGGTTATTAGTTATCGGGGTGGTATAAAATATTGCAAGCATTCTATTTTGCTTTACACTTCCTATGAGCTGTCATACTTTCTGTCATCTAACGATTTTTATTGATCATAAAATTGGCCATGGACGGGGTACAACGACGATGAACAATATTCTGAGGAGCAATGCTCAGCAAAGAGTTCATATGTATTGAAAGTAGGAACAGATTACAAGAATCTGAATTATTCCACATAATAAATATTAATTTTATTCTGCAAATACGATATTTTAAATTGACAATGTTTTCCTATTTATTTTTCAAAATCTTTTCATTATATTTTAATAAAGTCATTCGATGAGTCAATGACGCAGATGCTGCTTTCTTCTTATTACGACACCTCGTCAACAAACCTTTCTGAGAAATTGATAACTCGTAAGTGCACTATTGGCACAATTGATGTTTAGTTCACCCAATCGTCGCTATGTCCCTGAATACATTCAGTATAGATGACAAAAACATTGAACATTGATTAGCAATATCGAACACAGCGTGTGCAGGGTAGGCGTCGTCTCTTAACCCTCCATCCTCTGTTCTCATAAATTAAGTTTTTTACACATCGCACACGTGCATCGTCGTGTGTATTGTCATCATCTCCACTATTTGGTAAAGAACAACCTTGAAACTGACAATAATAATAAAATGAAATCCTAATAATGTAATGAGATAACAAAACATTTTGACAACATATTACTGAGTGAATGATAAAAAACCGGCATTTTTCGGTTTTATCTTACCGTTAAATGTGTGTATTTGCTGAATCCTGCTTTCTACAATATTTGCTTCCTCTCAGTTGATTGATGTGTTACTAATAATTGTATTTATTTCACACAGGTCTTCGGATAAAGGTAAGGAATTGCGAGTTTTGTAATCGTTTAATAAAACAAATTGTTTGAATAGCATTATTTTATTATAATATAGAAATTGAGTGAACAAATTCTCTGTTACATTAAACACGGCTTAAAACATAACACTCCCAGAACGGACGTCAGGCTCCAAAACCCCTGATCTCGTTACTCACCAGAAACTTCAGGTTCCTTCGAGTAATCAACTCGATGACCAGTTGAATTATCGATGCTGAAAGTATAAATACAATTATGCAGCATATGCATAATAAAGAAAAAGTACTACATAATATACTAATTAAAGCATAGGCTATTATTCATGGCTCAATGAAGAAACAGAATCAAAAGAATTGATTACATTATATGAAAAAAGTTAGTAGAGATTTTCAGACAAAGATTATCACATTAGTGAGATAAAAAGCATGGAGATGCTACACATGCCCCTTCTCGAAAAAAATTTATGCCACAGGCAGAACTCCTTGACACAAAGAAGTCAACAAAATGAATTTAGCGATGCTCAAATAGCATTGAATAAAAAAATGTGAACATTATTTCGAATTTGCAGTTAGATTTACTTTTAGAAAACTTTATACATTGATGGATGAATGCAACAAGTAATATTAATGGAAGAAATTGAAATTTAAATAAACGTGTTCAATTTTTAATTATTCTTTAGTATAATTTTGTATTCTTAAAAAAAAATCGTTAAAACAAATAATTTTTAAAGTCAATCCTGTAATTTGCAGGATATTAAGTGAGAGAAAAAAAAATTTAAAACAGACATAGCTTTAATAAAAATATGATTTTCGGTAGATGTGAAATAAGAAATCCATCTGAAAGAATAATTAGAAGTATTGACAAATAAATTCTAGTGGGAGAGAAAAAAGGAAATAGTGACTTTGAACTAAACTTTGACGATGTCCTTACAAGAAAATTGAATAGTATCTCCAAGAAGATATACTAACGCGGATATATTTTATCAATAATTTATTCTCCACGAAGCGAGAGATGAAATATGTATTGAGAAAGTTTTTGAGATGAATCGTCAGCGACAATCCAATATATATTATATTGTATGATGGGTTTGTATTTAAAAAAAGGACAAACAATGAATTTGATCATAGCAAGAACGGTACTCCGTAAAGTAAGTAACTAAGGAGTTTACTAAAGACATGGAAAAAATTAAGATAAATATTATACATTAATCCAACGTTAGATTAAGGAAAGTAATAACGATCTAATGACAAAATCGGTATAGGCCCGTCGTCAACTTTTGGACAGGACGTATATCCTGTAAGAAGCGTCGGCATTGTGATTATAGGTGAATTAATATGTAATAACAAAAGGCAAACAGAGAAATGGTAAACGGAAGTTTGCCTGCATCGAAACAAAACTACAGTCCATTTTGAAGTGCGGGTTTATTGAAACCAAAAATTAATTTTGTAAAGTAAAAATAGAATAAGACAAATAAAAGTAAATTGAAATGATAAGACCTGATAATACATGGATATGGCTGCCACCAAATAATTCCACCTTATAATTCTGCGTCCAATCTTTCCAAATTTCACTATGTCACCATCAAATAATAATTGCACAGCAGAACTGGTAATAACGAATCTGGAATCAGTTTGAAAGATAATGTAGTATTTGTAAAGTAGAAACGAATTAATAAGTTTTGAATTTAAAAGACTTGACTGCTCTCTTGTGTATCAATAATTGTAGAAAAAATTAAAATTTCAAAGTGAGAATTTTGAAATTGATAACCATTATTTGAATTCACTTTATTGCAATTATAACAATGCAAAGAATAGAAAAGGTTTATACTTAATTCGGTTCAAATAAAAATATTAAAACGAACAAAAAATTAATATAATTTAAGACATCGACTCAGGGTGCTTGATGGAATTTCGATATCAAATTTGGATAATTGAGATTTTGTACACTTCCATGTATTTTGTCACGAACGACCCGGATTACAAAATTAATGTTTGGAATATCAACAGCAAAATCACAAGTATGATCGAGAGAAGTCCGTCACAGAATAAAAAAATATATTCAAAAAGTTTATTACAAATTCACAAGTGGCTTAGTCCCAAGCTTGAATGATATTCTCAAGTCGCAATATTAAATTCTCCAATGTAGGAGTTAATAAAAGAAACACATGATATGACTTCGACATACAAAATCGGGTTTCTTCATTCCTAGACTAGCTCATTTCTTGATTGAAATATAATTTAAAGTCCACTGCTTTACGATGTATAGACGAGATTCAGACACCTTCTATTCAATTACTAACTGCTAATATGAAGTGTAAATAAAAATTTCATGGAGTGATTTAAATACTTACAATTATTAGGATATGCGGGTACTGTCAGACGACTTTTCTTCGTTTGTTTTTTTTTCAACTGAAGATCATTCAAACGTGTTCGTGTTCCATTTGAACAGCCACGACTTAAAGGGAAAAAAAAAACATTTTGCTTCGCTTTTCTCTCACTAGATGCTGGTTTAGTGGGCGTACGCGAAAATTTGCCCACTTTGTAGCTTATGTTTTTTTTTTTTTTTTTATAGAAATATCGTAGCTAGGTCGGCCGGTAGTGGCTAAGTCGGCTAATGCGTAAGCGATACGTTAGATGTAAGATTAGATTAAATAATTTTTTTTCGTTTTTTTTTTTTTTTAGATTTCATGTCCGCTTCTAATGTAACAAGGAGGACCATTTAAAATTATTATCGTACTCTTTTTCACTGATAATATTAAATTAAGAAAAAAGAAACACAAACATGGTGTACTGTAAGATATCGACTGAGGGTGCTTCATGGAATTCGAGTTATTCTTTGTTTCATTTAAATGTATTATATTTCGTCACTTACGACCCGGATTTTGTCTGCAGATGCCGAAAGGCGAAACCCGATTTAGAGTGTTAAAAACAGTGTAAAAATTGTATATCTATGGGAATAGTGTTCGATTATATTGCAAACGATTCGAGCAATCCTATTCCTTCAGTAGATCCTTGTTTTTGAAGATAAAATCGATCCTTTGAATCGATCCTCATGAGATAGTTAAAGCAAAATGTTGTGCAGAAAATAGCAGGTGTGAACACTTTACACGACGATTAATATCACATTACAAAATAGGTAAATACATATTTATATCCACCTTGTAGGGGACCACCGGCCGCTGCGACGGTTATTAAAACCCTTCCCGTGCATTGTGTGTTAATTCCATCCATCCTCCGTTTCTCCTATGATGGATGGAATGGTGAATTACATAATTAGTATGGATGCATTAAGTACCTTAAGCCCTTTGCTTTGCGTTGTTTCTGACTGACGATGAAGTCATCAAAATACTTTTCCGTGTATATTTCACGTTTTATTTGTAGTCAAAGGCAATCACTAGAGATTCAATTTTGGGCACACACTCGTAGCTCGTAGCTCGTAGCTCGTAACTCGTAACTCGTAGCACCACTACTTAAGAAGCTACGCCACTCTTCCCGTTTCACGCTTTGCTCGCTGAACATAAATAGAAATAATAATTTTTTATTTGTTTTAATTTTGATAGTTGATTTACTTACGTGCCTTATCTCATTACAGCATTCGGTGAATGAACTATTGAGTCCATATATTTATCATAATAGAATAAACCGTGGCGGAATATCGATCATGCTGCAAATATATTATCGGCGGCAGCACCTTCTTTATGTTGATAGTCTGCCACAATACATTCAACTTCCCTGTTTCTCTACTCGCTCGACGGCTTTGACTGTTCAGACTATGAAATAGTAGTGGATGTCTCCTGCGCATTGCTTATGTGTACAGTTTCCTCATCATCATCGGATTCATTAAAAAAAAAAACGACTATCCAAGTTTGGAGCAAAGCAATATTGTCATATTCATTTTTTTCGACAGGCTCTGTATCTATGAGTTTGTGAGTTCTGTACGGATGCTCCATTAGGAGTTCATATGTAAATGCTCTACGTAAGGGAAAACATGCATATACTTTTGTTTCAATGGATTATATTTGTCTTTCCGTGAAATCTTCTCGATGAGCAGTATCGATCCTCTTATTAAAATGAATCTGTACATAATAATATATGGCTTTAAGATATATATGGTTATTAGTTATCGGGGTGGTATAAAATATTGCAAGCATTCTATTTTGCTTTACACTTCCTATGAGCTGTCATACTTTCTGTCATCTAACGATTTTTATTGATCATAAAATTGGCCATGGACGGGGTACAACGACGATGAACAATATTCTGAGGAGCAATGCTCAGCAAAGAGTTCATATGTATTGAAAGTAGGAACAGATTACAAGAATCTGAATTATTCCACATAATAAATATTAATTTTATTCTGCAAATACGATATTTTAAATTGACAATGTTTTCCTATTTATTTTTCAAAATCTTTTCATTATATTTTAATAAAGTCATTCGATGAGTCAATGACGCAGATGCTGCTTTCTTCTTATTACGACACCTCGTCAACAAACCTTTCTGAGAAATTGATAACTCGTAAGTGCACTATTGGCACAATTGATGTTTAGTTCACCCAATCGTCGCTATGTCCCTGAATACATTCAGTATAGATGACAAAAACATTGAACATTGATTAGCAATATCGAACACAGCGTGTGCAGGGTAGGCGTCGTCTCTTAACCCTCCATCCTCTGTTCTCATAAATTAAGTTTTTACACATCGCACACGTGCATCGTCGTGTGTATTGTCATCATCTCCACTATTTGGTAAAGAACAACCTTGAAACTGACAATAATAATAAAATGAAATCCTAATAATGTAATGAGATAACAAAACATTTTGACAACATATTACTGAGTGAATGATAAAAAACCGGCATTTTTCGGTTTTATCTTACCGTTAAATGTGTGTATTTGCTGAATCCTGCTTTCTACAATATTTGCTTCCTCTCAGTTGATTGATGTGTTACTAATAATTGTATTTATTTCACACAGGTCTTCGGATAAAGGTAAGGAATTGCGAGTTTTGTAATCGTTTAATAAAACAAATTGTTTGAATAGCATTATTTTATTATAATATAGAAATTGAGTGAACAAATTCTCTGTTACATTAAACACGGCTTAAAACATAACACTCCCAGAACGGACGTCAGGCTCCAAAACCCCTGATCTCGTTACTCACCAGAAACTTCAGGTTCCTTCGAGTAATCAACTCGATGACCAGTTGAATTATCGATGCTGAAAGTATAAATACAATTATGCAGCATATGCATAATAAAGAAAAAGTACTACATAATATACTAATTAAAGCATAGGCTATTATTCATGGCTCAATGAAGAAACAGAATCAAAAGAATTGATTACATTAGTCTGAAGATACTTCTTAAAGAGGCGAAACGCGTCACGTTAGTGATAAACCAAGTGGAATAACTAAGTTATCAATTTTTAATTTAATTTTATATTAAATAATTCTTTCACTAAAAATACATATATTATCCCACATAATACTATTTAATATTTGGATAAAGTACCAATTTCTATTTAAATCGGGGTGGATTTCAGAAATTCGATCCACAAATGTTATGTTTTTTTGTGACACGTACTGGTGCAACGGACAATACATGTGCATGGGCTTCGAATGCATTTTGATGGCTTACGAAGTCTCGCTTTTTCGCTCACTCAATGGAAGGATAATCAAGTGTTAGAAGAAACCAAGTATATTTTTGGTATCGTCAAAAGAAATAATATTACATTAACAAAACAAACGACTATGTTTAAAAGACTACATTACGATAGCTGATATGTCGTATTTTTCGCTCTCGCGCTAAAGGAAATCTAAATGCAAGAATAAAACAGACATAATTTAGACCATCATAGAATCTTTACCAACACTAATTATCAAAATCAATAACACTACACACAAAATCTCATAAAAAATATGCATGAGTATATGTAGGTGATTCATATAATATGTAGTGTTGGTGCGTAAAGGAAACAAAGTATTTTTTTTTTTTTTGTTATTGTATGTGTAGCTGTGACTGTCCTCAAGAGATTGGTATATAATAATGATTTGAAATAATCGAGTAGATATAGTTACCCGCCTTTAAAGTGGATTCGGCGGAAAAGATAAAAATACTCTCCCGCCGTTGAGCAACAGTCGAGCTGGCAGGTAGGACTACCCTCCCCGTTCAAGATGTGTTAAATGAGTTGGGCACATTGCGAGGAGGAAAGAGGATTTTTTGAAATTTAGTAATGCAGTGTTATCTGAGAAGTACAAAATCACATAGATGTTGGATTAAAAAATTATTAAAGTCAATTATCTGGGAATGCATGTCTAAAAACCAAGAAAAGGGGAAGCCCCATTGAAGATAATATGAAGGCATTATTTGAATTTATAGGAAATCTTTCACAATTCCTGATACATAAAAGTTTGATCAAATAACAAACACCTATGTACTCTAAACAACAGAATATTCGTAATTTTTTGGTCACTACATGTTGCCTTCCTGCCACCAGTTTCCGAATACCAGACTTCTCTCTCAAAATAGAAAATTAATAACCGTGTACATATTTCAATAACTCCATCATATATAGGTATTTTTAATTGTTATACGGATCTTAATCACTCGTTATGTCAACATCAATATATTGGAAAGTTATCATCTACAGTTTTTGCCCAGGCGTGTAATCCTCCCACAATGTCCTTTATGACCGGTTTCATCTGTTGACTCTCGAACTTGAAAGCCTCTTTCAACTCTCTGACAGCCAACTGAGAATCGTTTCCTCGTCGGCATACGAAATATACTGAAAAGATATTTTTAATAGTTTTTGATTTTTAAAAAAGTTATAGAGATTCAAAAATTCACAAAATATCGCGAATTTTCGGGTACTCGGCATTACATGAAATATTACATACAGTGATGGTTTTAATATAAACATACAAATTAAGAGGACTGGGTGTACTTACTTTCATTGATATCTTTTTCTTTCAAAACCCTAATCAAATGTTCTTTTTTATTCGTTAAGTCTTCGATCGGCAAATTCATACTCCCTTGAATTTTGCACATATTGAATTCCCCATCAGATCGAACGTCAAGTAATATGCTGGAATCTTTGATGGCATGATCAAATTGAAAAATTTCACAATCTCCACTTACATTTAAACCGAACTGTCTTTTTACTTTGTAGTTTTCAAGTAAATGGGGATATATTTTTTCTGCAAATTCTTCTGGGGATATTCGTTCGTCAACTGAAAGAATATTCAATGCCAGATCCTGAAAAAAATGAAGAAGTTTCCTAAAATATTGAATCTGCATGTCTCCTGAAAATATCTTTCTCATAAAATCAATTTTTAGCAAGGACGCTAGGGTTGTGGACAAGATTAGACTGTACCTTATCTGTAGCTTGAGAGTTGCAGAATAGTGCGTAGTCAATCAATTCAGTTATTTTAGGGTTATCTGAACAAACTGGACAGTCAGGGTTCCTTTTACGAAGCTTAACTAAAACAAATATTAATAAAAATCTTAAATGTGATAAGTTTATAAATAAATAAGTTTAATTAAGCAGCAGTTGATACATTGAACAAATAACAACTAGCAGCAGATTTTGGATCAAGAGTAAAGCGTGGGCAAGGGATTGTGTATCTGTAAAGTCAATACTCGTTGCTATTTTTATTTTCCTAAAAAACAGGCGAATTTGTTTGATAAATAGCCTCTACACCATGCTTTGGCCATGTCGGCTCCCACACCGACCTCTGTGCTTCCTTCCAACCAATTTAAGCCAGTGTCTCCCTAGTAAAAAAAGAATCTATTTTTTAAAGTCAGGCGGGGTTCAGCCTCTCCTGGGGCATTGGCGGAACATGCCCAAACCTGGTCCATTGTTTTAATTTTGGACATTTTAAGGGGCTGCATTATTGCATGCATCTTATGTCCAAGTCCCTTGCACAATGACATCTAGTATTTGCCTAAAGTATCGGTTTTTAAAGCCCTGTATTGAGTGGTGGAATACTTCATAGGATTGCATATGGTTGAGAAATGATTAAATAGTAAAGAGATAGTTAAAAAAAAAAGGATTGGCATAAACCTTTTTTGAAAGTCATCTGTTCTCCGTCAAAGAGTAAAAGTGAACTGACGGTTCGGGGCCTATCGAGCAATACGTGCATGGCTTCTAACGCTTGAAGACTTCCTATCAGTCCGGTGACGGGGCCTACGACTCCCGATTGGGAACACGAGCCTACCGCTGCCGGAGGTGGAGCTTCAGGAAACACGCACCGCAGGCACGGTCCTTGGATCTGCTGCTCAAAAAACATTTTTTTTTCATTATTTTGTATCACATTATATAACACATAACTATAACATATTTAGCGAAACATCTTACCCTGTCTTTCGATCTGTAGTTATATACGGTCATTTGTCCCTCTAATTTCAAAGCGGCTGCCGACACAAGGCTCTTTTTGGATAAAACGCATGCGTCATTTAGTAAGTAGCGAGTGACAACATTGTCCGTAGCGTCAATAACCAAGTCAAATTTCTTTATAAGATCCAAAGCGTTTGTCGAATCGAGCAGCATGTGGTACGGGGTTACTCGAATATTTGAATTCATCCTGATGACAGACAAAGCATTTTCAATCCAAGATATCCAACGTCAGTTTTTTTATGTATGACTCTTCAAAATGGAATGATTAATGAATTGATTAAACAGTAACCAGATCAATAATTGATGATTGCTTTAAGATCTATTCTTTTTCACATCAGTGTAGGTGAATATTTTCTTAAATTGATAACTTCATTCCACTAGCTGTGTTACCAAGGTAAAATGTGATATAGTTGATCTGAAGATGCTTCTTAAAAAAGCGAAACACATTTCACATTTAGTAACACAATCAGTTTAATATCAATGTTATCAACTTTGATTTTATATTATAAATGAATTTCCACAAAGTCACTGCAAAATCCATCGAGAATATTTTCTTCACTATCGTTTCAAGCAGTCCTAATTATTACAATGTGTAAAATAATATCCCTGTTTCTTGTGCCTCTCCTGATAACTTCAACAACTTCTGTTGAGATCCTCCATCGTTAAAAAAATATATCGTCGTTATAGTGGCAGAAGGTGATTTTTTGAAAATTGACTGTTTTGAGTTATGAATGCAGTACGATAGATTTTAGGGCTGTCTATCATCTGAAAAAACAAGCTTAGCATTTTTCCATGTATTTTGTATGTAATTCGAAGAAATCAGTTAATTAAGTTAATAATAAATCAGTTAATTAATAGAATTAAGTCAATTTCGTTCACAGTTCTAAATGGCACAAAACTATAATTAGCATAAAAAGAACTACTAATACTTTAATCGAATTCATAAATGATTGACAAATCTCATGAAGAGGTTATTTTAATAAATAATGGTTAAGGTATGTAAATAGAAAGGTTTCAATTTCATGATTTTCAAGTAGTCTATCTCAAAACAAAGTTTTTTGACTTGATGCCTTCTGCGACTAAGCCGATGATATGTTATATCATTATATAATTTAAGACATCGACTGAGGGTGCTTGATGGAATTTCAATATCAAATTTGGATTATTGAGATTTTGTACACTTCCATGTATTTTGTCACTAACGACCCTGGTTTCGCCTTTCGGCATCTTCCGAAGATGCCGAAAGGCGAAACCCGGGTCGTTAGTGACGAAATCTCAATAATCCAAATTTGTTATATCATTATTGATGAGGGTTTTGTAAATATTAATATTTTCTTTGTATAAAATATTGTACAACCTTCTCAATGCGACAGCGACAGATTCAACTTTCTTCATCCCGACTGTCACTTCAGAGTGTAGAATTTGTCGGTGAATATTTGACAAATCTACATAATCATGATCAACTATTCCGATGTGCCCTGAAATATGAAAAAATATTATATAACTTTTGCATTGTGCGCAATTCGGCTCGGCAGTGAGAAAAAAAGAAAGTGCAGTTAATTTCTGTTTTTTAAGCAGTCATCTATAATTTTTTTGGTAAATATGCTTTTCAACATGCTACTCTTTTTCTGTCTGAAAAATAATTTAATACTACTAAAAACAATGCCATTCACTAGGAAATTTAATTGAGGTTAGTAAATTGGCCAAAAATCAAACATTGAAATCAAGCACCCAAAAAAAATGCAAAATTCGAAAATTTGTCACATTTGCTCTTTTGTTTGTTCTGAAAAGTTCCATTTGACATATTTTGATGACTTTTTCATACTGATATTATACTCGTATTTCACATAAATTATTCGTTTCCCGGATCCCTAAAACGAGTAACAAGTTGTAATGAATATTTACCTTTTTTAAATAATTATTTCAGAAGGGATCAAACCCTCAAATAATAATCGTTTCGGCAATAAAAGAAAACCAATAAATGTAAAAATTGGCAAAGAATATCCAACGTTCTCCGCCTGTTCATTCCAATGCTACCAAATATACATTGGAGGGAAGACTCACCCAGTCCTGCTCCGGCCAAGTAGGCAGCTGTAGGGCATCCCAGTCCACCCGCCCCAACAATAAGAACGGAAGCATTCATCAGAGTTCTTGTCGCTTCGCCAACGGGAGCCAATTCTGACACAAGTGACTGCCTGCTGTAGCGTTCTATTGCCCATTTCGGAAGATAGTCAAAACGAAGAACATTCTCAGATTTCTACAAAAAGACTTATTCATAATTCTCAACTATCATCGGAAGGTAGACTGTTTAGGATCTAAAAAGTTTAAAATATTAGCTTATGGTGTGGAGGATTCAGAAGAAATTTTGGAGACTTAACTATTTGCGGATATATACGTTTTTACGATTTATTGACATCAAATTTAGTCATGCAACTTTCCTGCTCAAGCTCTTGGTAAATGTCTATTAGTAGGGACAAGGTCTAAAAATGATATTTTTCTCCGAAAACTAAACAAAACCATAAGTTTTTTTTTAAACCATATCCGTTCCCTATTCGGAGCATATGGCCATCACGCGGTTCCTCCAAGCTTCTCTGTCCCCCGCCAGCCTCCTCACCTCCTCCCAGGTCATCCCAGCGTCCCGTAGCTCCGCTGAATACATCCTATGGATGGTCATCAGCAGCCTTCCAGGGCGACGGAATCCATCTGGTTGCTAGAAGAGACAGACAGGATTCAGGCTCCCCTGGGGCATCCGCAGCACGTGTCCAAGCCAGGTCCATCGTCGCTTTTTTATTTTGGACGTATTAAGAGGCTGGTCCGTCCGCTCTCTTACCTCCGAGTTCCTGACAAAATCAAACCACTGTACCCCTAATATTCACCACAAACATCTGTTTTCAAAGTACAGTATACGGTTACCCTGTGCCTTGGTGAGGTGCCATGACTCGCAACCGTAAAGCAACACCGTCAGGATGCATGTGTTGAATAAGTGGCACTTGGTTCTGACCGAGTACAACCGTGAGTCCCAGACTTTCCGCATTGAGTTAAAAGGTGCTCCAGCTATCCCTAATCGGATTGCGAGCTCTTTACGCGGATTGCCATCTCCCGTGATGTGTACCCCCAAGTACCTAAAGCCGTCGACTCTCTCGAAGTCTTGTCCCGCGCTCGTCAGAGGGTAGTCTGGGTTTGGACAGAAACTGTTGCAGAGCACATTGGTTTTACTCGCATTGACTTTGAGGCCAATGCGATACGAGTTGCTCTGCAGCCTGTCCATTGTTTCCTGAATACCCGCGACAGATTTGTCAAATATGACAGCGTCGTCAGCATACTCGAGGTCGCATAGCCTCAGATTGGGGGCAACGGCTAAACCTCGGTCAGGTGGAATTGACTTCCTGAGCCAGAACACAGCCCTGTCTGACCCCGGTTGAGACCCCAAACCATTCTGTCGTTACGTCGTCGATTCTGACACAGCATTCACTGCCCTCGTGCATGCATTTGATGATGGCTATAATCTTGGTTGGGATTCCGTACAGTTTTAATATGTCCCATAGGGAAGACCGGTGTGGACTATCAAAGGCCTTCTCATAATCAACGAAGCAACACGCCAGCGAGCTGTTGAATTCGTTACTTTGCTGGAGAAGGCATCTGAGATTATGAATCTGGTCCGCATAGGATCAGCCAGGTAAGAAACCGGCCTGGTTTTCCCTGAGGATACACATTACTGGAATCCTTATTCTCGCCAAGACTATCTGCGCCAAAACCTTGCCAGGCACACTGAGTAGCGTTATGCCCCAGTGATTGTCGCAGCAGAGTGGGTCACCTTTTTTGTGAATTGTGATGACTTCACCGTTTACCCAGTCCCTAGAACAGCGCTCCTGCTCCCACACCTTACTGAGAAGTAGGTGCAAGGGCTGCAAGACTGCCTCCAGGCCGTACTTGAGAAACTCTGGGTGTACCGTCCACGCCCGGCGCCTTCCCATTCTTTAACCGCTGCACAGCTGAGGTGATATCTCAGCGTGCGTCGGTGCATGGTCGGGAATGTTTGGCGCTCGGGGGATATCTATAAGTGTGACTTCGCTGGGTATGTCAAAGGGGTTCGAGGGAGGAGAACGGTTTAGCAACCCGCAGAAACGATCTCTCCAAATCTTTTTAACACGCTCAGCGCTTGACTCTATTGCCCCGCTGGGACTACGGATGGGCCCGGGGGTCGGTGGTCGTCAACCGAAAATTTCGTGCGTGATTCTAATAATTTTCTTGTATCATTTCTGCGCGCTGTCGCCTCTGCTGCTTCAATCTGGTTGTCCATGTCCATGAATCGGCGTTTATCGAGTCGCACAGATTTTTTTACTATCTTATCTTGGTACCGATAGTCTGTCCGGCGATCCTCGATCCGGTCTGATTGCAGTCTCTCGACATCGATCCACTTTCGAGTCGGGGGCCGTACTGTACGTCTGAGTCTGAGACGGATTTTGCCGACAAGCAGCTCATGATCGCTGTATATGTCGGCACCCCTATAGGTTCGAACATCGAGAAGTTCCCTTCGGTGAGTCGCGCTGTAGAGAAAGTGGTCAATTTGTGCTTTTGGTCAGGAGGAGTCCACGTGTATTTGTGGATGTCTCTGTGGGGGAAGCTTGTACCGCCAACGGCGAGCTCATTCATAGTTGCAAACTCGATGAGTCTCTCACCGTTGTCGTTGGCTTCACCGAGGCCATGCCTTCCCATCACTGTGGGGCCAAGCAAAGGATCAGTTCCCACTCTCGCATTGAGGTCCCCCATTACAATCACGCGGCCTCGACGGGGGATTGTGGAGATGGCCGCGTGGAGAGAGTCATAGAAAGCATCTTTTGCCTGTGTGTCGGCTTCCTCGGTAGGCGCATAGCACTGAAGGACAGTTACCGAGCTATCAGTCGTCCTGAAGGTGGCTCGTATTAGTCGTTCTGAGAAGGGTTCCCATTTGACAAGGCAGCGGGCTGCCCTCCCCGACATCAATACTGCCACCCCTTGCGGATGGTATTGCTCCTGACCTGAATGTAAAATTGTGAATCCGCCCTCCAACTTTTTCCCGGCGCCTTTCCAACGCACCTCGCTCAACCCTAAAACATCAAGCTTATAGGTTTGCATGATGCGAGTGGCGTGTAGGTCCTTTCCTGGGGTACGCATAGTACGCACATTGTATGCGCCTATGTTCATAGAGTAGTTGTTGGAGAGTATCATGTCCTTTTCGTTGCTGGGTCGTCCATTAGCAGGCCTAAGTGTCCGAGGCATGATGCGTTGATGGTGTTGTAATCTATTCATTTAAGAAGACCGGGTGATTAGCCCTGCGCTTCCGAGGCCTGAGTCACAAGGGCTCTATAGGTTGTCAGGGATTTCTTTCCCTTAGCCAGAAGACCGGTTTTAAGGCGCTGGAAGGTTCGCCTTTTGCCCACTGCTATTAGCTACAGCCAAAGCTGCATTGCCCGATGGTCGCCGCGGGGAGGCCAGCAGATGGACTTGCTGGGTTGAACATTTCCCATCTTTTACTATGTGCACATCCACTGACATCGATGTGCTGACATGGGATCCACCAACCATTGACCACCATAAGTTTTAGGGTAGAATAATCTTTTATGTACCTAAATATATGGAAAATATTCGTGAATCACGAAAGGAAACGTTGGAATATAGGTTTTACGATGGCATGTCGCATATACGTCCACAAACGTCAGAATCATGGTGATTTTCACATTGAACAGAAAAACCATCCTGACAAATAAAAATATTTTGTTTTGTATCAAAAGTATAAGGGAATAACGGGAAATCCTACAATTTACTGTAAAGATAATTGAAATTGTAGGAATACCCGTATGCTCTTTTACTTTTGAAAAACAAAATATTTTTGTTTGTCAGGTTGGTTTCAGGTTTCTTTTATTCGATAACAAAATGGCCGATGATTCTGACGTCCATGGACGAGTATGCGACATGTCATCTTAAAACCTATATTCCAACGTTTTCTTTCGTGATTCACGAATATTTTCTATATATTTAGGTACATCGAAGATTATACTACCATAAAACGTATTATTTTGATACTACTAATAGACATTTACCAAGCTCTTTACTGTCAGGGCAAACAGAGCCGGAACCAAATGTCAAATCGCCGGGAACAACTACTTAAACGTGACATTAAGGGGTTATAATTCAGAAAAGTGTACTCAAATAATATAAAGTTGAAGAACCTTTTCATTTCTGGATGTTTCCTTGATTTGAGCAAGTCTCCCTTCTTTTTCTTGTAATAATTTTCTTAGTTTTAAAATCTCTTCTTCCAAAACCTGAGCATCCATTTTTTAGGTGTTTTACTGAAGTATTTAACTCCAGTATGTATTATTTTAGGATAACTGTCGTAACTATTCCAATGAAATTTCAAAACACTGCATTTTTTTTTTCAGAAATTCAACAGGTTGATTTGGATGTTCACAAAAGACACTTAATGGACAGTTGTGTTGACATTTGACAACATAGACAATAATCTATTTTTTCTAGACCTTACCGTCCAACTAAGGAAATATCCCAAAATTAGTCTCATAAATATTTTCAATGATTATTCTCCCATTTTACCAATAAGTTAGTTTGTGCTCAAAAATACGGTTTTGTAAAAATAGTATAAAAATAGAAAATCATATATTTAATTATTTCAACTAAAGATTTTTTTACTGGCAGCACCCGATAACTTTTGGAGTTGGTTGTCAAAAATTCAAAAGGTGAAAAGGTGGCTGCCAATCACAAAACGAAAGTTTATAGAAGTGCGAAAACACCACCGTGTGCGTCTCTGCGTAATATGATGAAGCTATATTTATTTCATGGGTCAATCCAGACAAATTATTGAACCAATATATTACTTCACAAAGCTCTGAATCTTTCAAATACACGTTAACATGAAATTACAATGTGAAGTTGATCTGTTCAATCGACTTCTGCCGACTTTGAATATAGTCTCGTCCAAAAAACGAGCCGCCAAGTCTGTTCTCGCCCTCGGGAGGGAGCTGAAGGATGACAAATCGTTCTTTCTCATGCTATTTTCCTCGGCCCACAAACTGGGCACCAAGTATAAAGTCAATGACAACATAGAGCAAGTTTTCTGTAAATATTGTCACGAAGGGAAAGCAACAATACGATTGAAATGTCCGCCCACCGACATGCGCATAAATGCCGATCCACTTCAGCTGAAAGTCTTCCTCAAGGCGCTGAAGTTATCGTTGGATCGAAATGTGGAAGGCTTGAAAAGTTTGAATTTGTCAAATATATCCGTGGTAGCGAAAAATTTGTCCGTCACCAAACTGATCATCTTGGATATTCAAAAATATCCACCGAAAGGTCTGCCTAGAACCCTGAACCACCTTCAGATCAGTGGAATAAATATGTTCAACTTCAAAAGGGAAGTTTTGATGCTGAGGAGCTTGAAAATACTCGATCTAAGCGATAACTCTATACAGACGATTCCTCCAGAACTTGGTAAGGGTCCATTTATTACAGATAATTTACGGTTGCTATTTCAAACCTGGGACACCTTATTACACCAATAATATTTAAAAAAATAAAACACAATTTATTTGTACTATTTCCACATATTTACAATGATCAGGACCGGTTTCGCTCATCACGAGCATTATCAACTGATGACAACAATAATAGTATAAAGTTGGTGCAGTGGTCAACGTCGTTGGCTTCGGTTCAAGTCCCGGTTCGACCAGTTTCATAAATTGATTTATGGATTTCTGTTCATAGGAATGAATGTTTGTGATGTCTAAAATTCCCTCCCACCTATCCGATCCTAAAAACAGGATGTGGCTAGAGCGATTAGCTAACCACTAGTCCTGTCCTAGCCCTATCCTTCTATCCATATTCTCTTCGAAAAAGAGAGAGTGAGCAACTGATTAACAAGCAATTCTCGTAGAAAACTTCTGAGATACCTCCATTAGGAGGCCATATGCTCGACATTTGGAGCGGACATGGTAAAAAAATAAATCTAATATGCTGAATGTAATTCAGTTACTCGACGTCCTTATTTAGAAAATATAAAGATATGAAATTAATTTAAAAGAGAACCGGTTGTTAGCCAATCAATCTACTAGAAACACAGAAAACTAGTCAGAACTGTGTTTTAACATTTTTTCTTTTATCTATAAATATTATGATATATTATCTAAGAAGATACAATTGCGTATCATCGTACTTCTTAAGTTTTTGCGAATATATAAGTTATAAAATTTGGATTATTGAGATTTTGTACACTTCCATGTATTTTGTCACTAACGACCCGGGTTTCGCCTTTCGGCATCTTCAGGCATTCGAGCACACGAATGGACTCGAACTGAGAGACAGTAAACAGTTTCTAACGCTTATATAGAAGATACAAATGCGACAAATATCATTTACGAGGCAATACATTATACGTCTGAGAGCCACACCGATACCTGAGTTAAAATTTCGGAAATCGTCGTAATCCTTATTTTGTAAACACCATATTACCAGAGTGGCGATTGCCGAAGGCGGTTGCCGCTTTTCAACTTCTTTTAGAAATACCAGTGATTTTACAATTATAATAGTATTGTGGGTTTTGACGGGATGTAATTCGACGAATGGGTAAATATATACAATCATTCCACATTTAGTGAAATCTGTTAGGTGTTTCAACGTATCGGATATAATAGCGGAGAATTAGGAAGGTTCAGCTGCTCATTCAAGATTGGCAAGGAGTATAACTGGCCTCTATTAATTTCTAAAATTTCCTGATAAAATAATTTATGATCCCCCATGTTTTTATGCAACAGTTTAACCCCATCATCCGCATTAAACGTATGGTTCTCCATTAGCAAGTGATTTGCGAATGTCGAAGTTTCTTTTTTTTAATCTAAAGGCAGCTAAATGTTCTGATACCCTTATATCTAATGTACGTGTGGTTTTACCCACATAGAAATGTTGGCAATCATTGCATTGTAATTTATAAATACCAGATTTGTTCTTAAAGTTTACTCTATCTTTATTGTTAATAAGTAATTTGCCTAGAGAGTTTTTGCAATAGAACGCCGGTCTAACACTATCAGCGAGTTGTTTTTAATTTTAAAGCTTGTGCAACCTAAATAACTTATTCTATGCCAGATTCTAGGGCGGTCTATGTCTTTAGACAAGTTCCCGAAATATAGCATCTTTTCTGCTAATTTACGTTGTTTTTTTGATACAAGACTATCTATAAGAGACGCCTCATAGCCATTATTAATGGCAATTTGTTTAATAATGTTTAGTTCGTTTTCAAAATTAAATTTATTTAGAGGTATAGTGACTAATCTGTGAACCTGAGAATGGAAAGCAGCCAATTTATATGAGAAAGGATGGTCTGACTTAAAATGGATCGTGGCTTCTGAAAACGTCTGTTTTCGGTAAATTTTAAATTCATGAATGGAGTTTTTAATATCAATATTAAGGTCAAGGAAATTTATATTCTTGCCCCCTACTTCTAAAGTGAATTGAATTTTATCATCTAGTGAGTTAAGAAAATTATGAAGGTTAGAAACTTGTCTCTCAGTTCCATTGAATAGACAAAGGATGTCATCTACGTAACGGAACCAATAAACTACGTTTCTAACTTCTGTTTTATTGCTGAAAATAAGGTTTTCTAAATGGTTCATGTAAAATTCTGCTAATAGTGGTGACAAACAACTTCCCATTGCAAGGCCTTCGGTTTGTTCATAGAATCTATTATCAAATTGAAAATAGTTCTGGTCAACGCAGACGTCTAATATATTAAGTAATTCCGTAGTAATGACAGGATTAACTCTACGCGTATTAAGGGTATCTTTGATGATTTGTTTACATTTGTTTACAGGTACATTAGTGAATAAGCTAACAACGTCAAAAGAAATTAATTTGGCGTTTAACGGAATGTTATAATTTTTAATTTTATCTACTAACTCTAATGAATTTTTAATACTATACAATGGCTTGAATTTACTGTGATTGCGGATGAGAGAGTTAGCTCTTTTGGAAAGTTTATACGCTGGAGCATTCATATATGAAACTACCGGGCGGATTGGTATTGAATCCTTGTGAATTTTCGGTAGCCCATAAAATTTGGGGGCTTGTGGATTTCTAGTGGATAAAAAGGACAAATCCTTAGGGTTGATTGTAATGCTACAACTATTTATAACCTCTTTAATATTTTTATAAAATTTTAATGTAGGATCTTTTTCAATTCGACTATATCGTTATTATCGAGAAAGTTATTAAACTTATCAACATAGTCTTTTCAGCGTTAACAGGACCGTGGTATTTCCTTTGTCCGCCTTTGTGACAATGATATCATTATCTTTAATTTTAGTTTTAATATTTTTAAGAGTAGCCAACTCCTCATTAAACTTATTGTAATTTTTGTTGCTGTTTAAGTATTATGTCCTTAAGAAAGATTAAGAAACTCCATTCATGAATTTAAAATTTACCGAAAACAGACGTTTTCAGAAGCCACGATCCATTTTAAGTCAGACCATCCTTTCTCATATAAATTGGCTGCTTTCCATTCTCAGGTTCACAGATTAGTCACTATACCTCTAAATAAATTTAATTTTGAAAACGAACTAAACATTATTAAACAAATTGCCATTAATAATGGCTATGAGGCGTCTCTTATAGATAGTCTTGTATCAAAAAAACAACGTAAATTAGCAGAAAAGATGCTATATTTCGGGAACTTGTCTAAAGACATAGACCGCCCTAGAATCTGGCATAGAATAAGTTATTTAGGTTGCACAAGCTTTAAAAATTAAAAAACAACTCGCTGATAGTGTTAGACCGGCGTTCTATTGCAAAAACTCTCTAGGCAAATTACTTATTAACAATAAAGATAGAGTAAACTTTAAGAACAAATCTGGTATTTATAAATTACAATGCAATGATTGCCAACATTTCTATGTGGGTAAAACCACACGTACATTAGATATAAGGGTATCAGAACATTTAGCTGCCTTTAGATTAAAAAAGAAACTTCGACATTCGCAAATCACTTGCTAATGGAGAACCATACGTTTAATGCGGATGATGGGGTTAAACTGTTGCATAAAAACATGGGGGATCATAAATTATTTTATCAGGAAATTTTAGAAATTAATAGAGGCCAGTTATACTCCTTGCCAATCTTGAATGAGCAGCTGAACCTTCCTAATTCTCCGCTATTATATCCGATACGTTGAAACACCTAACAGATTTCACTAAATGTGGAATGATTGTATATATTTACCCATTCGTCGAATTACATCCCGTCAAAACCCACAATACTATTATAATTGTAAAATCACTGGTATTTCTAAAAGAAGTTGAAAAGCGGCAACCGCCTTCGGCAATCGCCACTCTGGTAATATGGTGTTTACAAAATAAGGATTACGACGATTTCCGAAATTTTAACTCAGGTATCGGTGTGGCTCTCAGACGTATAATGTATTGCCTCGTAAATGATATTTGTCGCATTTGTATCTTCTATATAAGCGTTAGAAACTGTTTACTGTCTCTCAGTTCGAGTCCATTCGTGTGCTCGAATGCCTGAAGATGCCGAAAGGCGAAACCCGGGTCGTTAGTGACAAAATACATGGAAGTGTACAAAATCTCAATAATCCAAATTTAATATTGAAATTCCATCAAGCACCCTCAGTCGATGTCTTAAATTACTTAAATTATATAAGTTATACTTACTGTAAAGACTATTTGTTTTAATACTTGTCAACCTAAATCTGTTGCTATTTTTTGCTCAGGAAAATTTATCAATTGGCTCATCTGACTACAGAATGGCATTCATTGTCTCCAAATGTTCATTATGTCAATGCTTTTTTTTTAGGAAAGATGTCGCACTTATTGGAACTATACCTTGGGAATAACGATTTAGGTTGCAATAAGTCGCCGGATTGGCGCTGGCTTGAAGGAGATCAGGTGAGTAACGGTGGTTGAAATATAATACTTCTAGATTTAAAAACTTTTTTATTGAATTAAGTGAAACCAGGAATGTGGTAACGTTTCGAATTGTTACGTTATTTTGTAAGGTTATCCAATATTTTTTCCGTTATAAAACGTTATTTATACCACGCAAAAAAATTAAATCGTTACGTTAATAATGTTATAATTTTTACTCATCTTTGAAACAGGGATGGGATAACGTTTCGAATTGTTACGTTATTCTATAACGTTATCCATATTTTTACGACTTCTTGAGAATTGCGAGTCATTAGCAAGAAGACAAAACCGCACCATTGTCGAACGATTGTCGAATATATTTATCAAATTAAAAATTAATATAAAAATAAAAGGATAATAAGGGAATAAATAACATTTCAGAAACGTTATCGGTTATTATAAAGTTATAATAATATCGTTACATTATTGAAAAATAATGTAACGATATTATTATCGTTATTATAACGTTATCGGGTATCGTTACATTAGGTTTCCCATCCCTGAGTGAAACAATATTACTTGCCACAATTTAAAATCTCTGTATCAATAATTGGAGATAAACACCTCAATTAAATATTAATTCAGATATCTCAAAGCATAAATTGATACGTCCACATAGGTGTTAGTTAGTAGTGCACGACATTTTTGTGTTTCAGTCTTAAATTATTAGTTTTATATATATTTTATTGTATGATGGCCATATTTTTCAAAAAGAAATGAACAATAATATATCATTGTTGTTCTAGAAGAAGACAAACTGAAAAATATTAGTTTTAAGTAATTGGACTCTTGAAGTTTTTTAAACGTTTGAAATGCAATGCTATACTTTTTCATTAAATTTGTTGTACAAAATTGTTTTTAAGTAAAAGTATAATTTATAAAAATAAGTGTGCTCTTCCATATCGATGGTGTTTTAGCCAATTGATGTAGACCTCAAAAAATATGGAGAGGAGTTAATTATTGGACCTCATTTTAAAGACAACAGAGCAGGTCTCGGCCAAATGAATGGATGAATAGATGGACCACTTTTTGGAAGGGAAATGTCATTTTACATTGGTTTTAAGATTAAAAATTCTGACCTGTCCATTTGATGTAAGCCACTATTATATCGACACTCCGTACATATAATCCCGTATCTGCAAATATGAGAATTTACAAGAGTGCCTTTCAAAGATTTATAACGCAGCTCGCCATATGATGATCTCCTGAACAATTTCGGGTTACACCAATTGGCCAAAACACCGTCAATATGATAGAGTTCAGAAGAAGGAAAATTTTGGTATAACTAAGAAAAATATCATATTTTGGATTTAGTGTTTTCTTCCAGAACTGGGACGATATGTGCTCGTGTCAAGTGTCTACAGCTGTGAATTATTCGCGACTTTTAAATGAGTAGGGTCTATTGAATCATAAATTGTATAAATTAGCTTAATATTGTTTTCTTTCTTTTACTAGATAGTACACAAATTGAGACTTCTCGATATGAGTTCGAATAAATTAGGAGTGAAGCTTCCGCACACCATCAAAAAGCTAAGGAGCCTCGTGACCCTCAAATTGGATAAGAATGAATTGAAATTTTTACCGCGAGGAATCGGGAAGATGACCAACCTCAAGTGTGTAAAATAAGTACTTAACACAGAACCGCAATGAAAACATGGGAAATTTTTCACAGTACGTCAATTGAGTTTTCTGTTCTGTTTTCAGATATCTGAACGCGTCCAATAATAATCTGACATCCCTTCCGGCAAATATAAGGCTGCTGAACTTAGATTCGTTGGATTTGTCATCGAACAGTTTTAATGACGTTGAGAGTCCATCCGGTGTGAATCTTTCATTTCGACTGAGCACACTGGTCGAGATCGCCGGCTCCTGCGTTTTGAGACATAGACTACCTTACTCCAAGAAGACGATTCCTTACACTCTCGTCGATTATCTAGACATGTCCTATTACTGCATATGCGGTTCTCCGACTTTAGACGTTGTGAAATATGACAGATTGAAATTGTGTCTTAAACAATTTTGCCGGACAGTCATTATGGAAAGTGACGTGACCGATTCGACTGTCAATTTGGATTGTTATTATTGTTCCATGAAATGTTATCACAAATTCTGTAGCACAAAAAGAAAAGAACACTTATAAAAATTGTTACTAGCAATAATGGTGTCCTGTGCTAACTTTGTTGGTTTTTAAGTTATTCTTTTGTATTTATTTTTATGACTTTGAATGTTGACCCATGAATTATAATATATTGAGGGTATACTGACAACGCATTGAGTCAGTTTTTGATAATTTTCTGTTTTAAACGTATGCAATTTAACACTATACGTACTGGTAGAATGTATGAAGTTATAGGATATAATGCCTTTGAAAAAAAAATAGTATAAGTCATTTGTTATTTTCTATTTTGGCAAAAAGAATGATATGACTGTACCTCATCGATACCAAATCTTCTGATTTGTATGCCAAAGAGATTATTCTTTATAATTTACAATTTTTTTTTGAAAAACACGATTGTACTTGAGAGTACTTTGAAAATAAAATAATGCTTTAAATGCGATTATCTTAGAATTTGTTTTTATGATTTAATGGCTTCAGTATACCCTCAGTATAATTTAAGTTTAGAGAGCATACTAGTGTAAATTATGTGCAACTTAACGAAACAACATTGTGTGGAAGATTATTGTGTATTATCTAGCAGGAATAAAATGTATTTTCTTAATTTATTATATTACTTATTTAAAAATATGTTAAAAATTGAAATAAACAATTGCATAAAGATACATAAACTATTTTATCCTATAATAGTTCTATCATCCATTTGAAGTCTTGTATGACTGGTGCTATTCTTACGTGTGGTTCTGAAAAAAGAAAAAAAAAAGGTTATTTGATTTCTATATACTGAAACGACTTCGTTATGTTCCAACAAATATATACTCTGAAAGTGACTCAGTCATCAGAAGGCAAATGCGTTAGCTTCATGTGATACAGTTTTCAGTTTCACCTCGACATTACGCACACACCGATGGATTCCAAATATTCATCATTTTCAATTATTCGAATAGTTTCGTAAGTATGATAATAATATTAAAAAATATGATAGGATACTGAAAGTGCCTGAGTTGGGTGAAGATAAAAAAAACTACTAGTGTCCAACCGCTCTATCTAGACTTATACGTCATAGCGCTACGAACGCCGAGATTATTACGTCAAATGCTTTTTTCGCTTCGCCTTTGTTGCCAGTATTCAGTCCCAAAAATAATATATTTTAAATAATACTTTAAAATTATTATAGTAATATATTATAAAAAATGCTACAAAATAATTATAGTAATACATTATAAGTAATACTTAAAAATAATTGTAATAATTAAAGCAATATATTATAAAAAATACTATAAAATAATTATAGCAATATATTATAAATAATACTTCTAAATAAAATATTCCTAAACAATATTATTTAAAAAAAATTCTTAAAAAAGGATTCTTTTTCGCCATGCTATGATATCATACCTTTCCATTAAATAAGTCCTCATTGAGGCGTGATTTTTTAAACTCAAAGCCTATCGTATGTACGACTTTTCTCAAATGCCCCTAGATAATCCATACCGGCTTTTAAGGTCAGTAAAATGATATTGAGTTTCGGGATTTCTTTCTTCGTCTCGTAAAAAAGCCTACTTTCTGTACACAGGCACACAGATCAAAAGAATGCAATATATTTTTTTTAAACTCATTTTTTCTTATTTTTCATTGGTGAACACTGTACAACCTTACCGTAAATGTCGTGAGTACATACATAGTAATAAAGTATTAGCAAGAAAAGGGGCAACATTCAAAAATTAGTTAAATTATTGGACATAAATAACATAAAAAAGAATATGATTTTGAAAATAATTTATAGAAGGTAATTAACTTCAGGACTACTGATTGAATACACTATTTTCGGTTTAATGGTATGCAACAATATTTCCCCTAAAACTCGGGAAATTTTGCAACTCTGGTCACACTGATAAATTCCTTCGTATCTTACTTGTCATAGCAAATACTTTATCTCTGGCACTATTGAGTGGAATAAAAAGCTTTCCTTTCTGTTTCTCGTCCTCACAATACTTCACTACATTCTAAATAATGCTCTTCATCTTCCGTAAAAGTTTAGGCATTTTAATGTTGAAAAATCTGCAACGATAATAAGCACAGACTGACTGACAAGGCGCGGGGAATGTAGTAGCGGGGCGAGTAAATGCGAGGGGCGCGCGTTACCAGGAACGACCGTGATGACGTGTAAGTCTTGCTATGATGGTGGCACTGTACATGGGGTATTCAATATTGTTCTTAAATTCTGAAGAAATTGTTATGTGATCTTTCATCGATTTTGTAAAATATTTCATTAAAAATTATTACAAATAGTATTTGAATAATTTAAAAAGGGCCGAATATATTCAAATATTGAATATTCAAGTTGGAATCGTTACACACGTCATACGTCTCATAAAGACGGTTCATGTGTCATTTTGTTTTTTTCGCAAGAAGTAAAAGATTTCTTACAAGTATTTCTTATTTTTTGAATGAATTTTCACTTCATTTGCAATCTGCATGTCCACCTGTTAATAATAAAGAGCTTTATCAATGTCTATTAGTCTTTTAATGTAACCACACTTGCGTATTGCATCTCATCACATGTCTGAGATCAGTCTTGCATTTTTGTCATAGACAAGGAGTACTGTAATCTGTTTCACAATTGCTCATGAGCAGCGAGTCAGCATTCATAGTTCTAAAATTACTTAAAATAATATGTAGGGATACCAACATCGGAAGCACATATACCTAAAAATATTATAAACCTATTACTGCCATCAAGTGATCTGAATTCATATCTAAAAAATATTTAAAGGGATCTGTTTAAATTTGTAGTTACAAAAACATCTAGATAGGTCTCACCTAATGAAGATGCAGCTTCGTTATCAATCTGTTCATCGGTCGAAGTGTTGATATCCGCGGATGTAATTTTACTGGCTTCCGTTATAAGATCCTGGTTCCAAATCTCAGGAAAGCTTTTTACCATATTTTTTAACACAGACTCCAACGAATTCTGAAATAATAAATGTTGTTTAGTGCCTTCTCCACATTGTTTGAAACCACATAATAATTGTGGAAACCAACTGGGGCATACAATTTCCATTCATCACACATTGAAAGATTTAGTATTTTTATTTTAGAAACAGGAGTAAAATTCATTTACTTAACTTTTGGTATCTAACGATAATAAAAAGGCTTACAATTAAATGAACTTTTGTTTATATCATATTCACTTTCATAAAAACAGTTTTCACTTATAACGGATACATTCCGCAAAAAACAAATTGTTTCACTAAAAATAAAGTGATCCCACATAATAAAATATATTTTAACATTGAAGAAATATATTATACTTACAAATGAATATTTTCACATAGATAAAATAGTTTCACTCAATATAAATACTCTCACTTTGAAATCGATAGTTGCACGAAGCTGTAATGAAATGTCACTTATTCTTCTACCCTATATTAGGCCGCCTATATTGTCTTTGCTTCACGCATTAGAATACATTACACAAACCAAAACAGACCAACCCGAACATAACCTACTACAACTTAAATCACCTAATAAAATCAAAGTTTGAGTGTATTAAGTTAATATTATCTAATCCAAAGTACAAACTATTGAAATAAAAGTTCAAGAGTACCAAGTGAATACTATCTAACACAAAGTGCAATTATTTATAACCCTAATAAAAATATGCTTGTCAGCAACATCCTTTTGTCTATTCTTAAATTCAGTCAAAACTTTCTTACTATTTATACCTTAACAAAATCGGTCATATCAGGTAGTATTGAAGGCAGAAATCATCTTTTGGTTGTACATTTTGCATTATATTCTGTTAAATCTTAATTTAATTTAAGACATCGACTGAGGGTGCCTGATGGAATTCCAATATCAAATTTGGATTATTGAGATTTTGTACACTTCCATGTATTTTGTCACTAACTCGCGAAGCTCACAAGCTCACGAATGGACTCGTCAGTTCGAGTCCATTCGTGAGCTCGAATGCCTGAAGATGCCGAAAGGCGAAACCCGGGTCGTTAGTGACAAAATACATGGAAGTGTACAAAATCTCAATAATCCAAATTTAAATCTTAATTGTTCAAATTTTGTACATTTCCATGTATTTTGCCACTAACGACCCTTTCGCCTTTCGGAATCAACAGGCATTTGAGTACACTAATGAACTCAAACTGACAATTAGTAAATATCGTTTATATATAAGACAAATTATCACTAAGTCTAGAGGAACTACATTAATAACTAGGTTAATTTTAATACTGATTTGATAATATTGACTTTCAACTTTAATTGGGAAAATAGTCTCATAAACAATATTTTAAAAAATAAAACACAATTCGTTTGTACTACTTCCACATATTTATAATGATCAGGACCGGTTTCGCTCATCACGAGCATTATCAACTGATGGATGGTCACGAGCATTATCATCAGTTGATAATGCTCGTGATGAACGAAATCGGTCCTGATCATTATAAATATGTGGAAGTAGTACAAACGAATTGTGTTTTATTTTTTAAAATATAATGTCTTTCCACCAAGAATTGACAGTTAACACCTTAAAAGTAATTCATAAACAATAACAAACTCAGAGGATCTTGTAATTGTAAGCGATCACAAGAACTGAATCGTCATTAAAATGAGATCAGAAGCAAATGTAGCATAAAGATACCAACTGATTTTTAATTGGTGGGTTTTGCTGAATATCAGAAGACATATTATTGTGGCAATTTATGATTATTTTATGAACTCATCTCACGTAATCGATA
Source organism: Himalopsyche phryganea (assembly GCA_022494535.1). Classification (NCBI taxonomy): domain Eukaryota; kingdom Metazoa; phylum Arthropoda; class Insecta; order Trichoptera; family Rhyacophilidae; genus Himalopsyche; species Himalopsyche phryganea. The sequence continues at coordinate 2,231,555 of JAGVSL010000136.1, read as the reverse complement.
CAATAAGGGCGAGTTAGGGAGATTAAATTTGTAGGAATACGATTCCAAAGCTGTTGCTTGACGTGATTAAGCGTAGAGACGGATGCTGGTGATGATGACGATTGATGCTGTCCAGAGATCAGTCGGCGGGATGACGACAGGTGTCACGATGAGAAGGTTATTGTGTCGCGTTCGACGGTCAAGAGAGAATCTCTTCAGTTATCATTTGCTTGCCTATTTATACTGTGTTCGTGATCCAGTTTCAACACACATTGATGGTCGTTGACCTCTCGTGCGGTCTCAGCAGAAAAACTGATAACAGTCAAATATTATTGCAAGCATGCCGAAATCTGCAACGTCGTGACTTGTCATAGGTACTGCCAATTAATAATGCTTACTAATAAGCATCATGTTTTGGTGCCGGCGAGTATTCATATTTCGAAACCTGCAGCGTCAGGTCTCGCCATAAATTGTTCGTTCAAAAATTGTAAACTGTTAATCGAGTTCATTTGTGTACTCGAATGCATGAAGATGGTGGAAGGTGAAACAAGAGTCATTAGTAACACAATACATGTAAATGTACAAAATATGAACAATTCAAATTTGATATCAAGCACCCTCAGTCGACATCTTAAATTATTTTCTGTTTGTCATTATTTTTCAGTCATTGGTTGCCTTTTATGTACTAAATTGGATTGACTGATGGATTTCAAATCGAGGTGTTAAAACAGAATCAAAGGAAATCATAAAGATCTTACCTGCAATTGCAGTACATGGTCGTCTTTGCTCATCCACTGTAGAATGTGATTAATTTCGGCTATGTCACGTCTCATATCAAATGTGGAAATGACTAAAACGTGCAGTGCTCGCACTAATGCTACGTCCTCGAAACGGGATCCTTCCTTCAGGGACACCAATTTTCGCTCGTGCTTACGACGATTTTTACTCGAACGGAAAGTGCGACTGAAAAGAATGTAAATAATCGTAAGATAAAAAAGGATATGGTAAGTTTTTTTCCCACTTTGTTGCCATTTTTTACGGATATGTTTTTCATGCCTTCCATTATGATTCAGCGTCCGTCGTCTGCCTCGACACTATTATATTTTATAAACTGCAGATTTCGCTTCGTTCACTGTAAAGCAAACCTTTTTCTGTGATTTCTTCTTAGACATCAAATTTCGGTAACTTACAATGAACTCTAAAGAAGTCATGGCGTAAAGCAGTTAAAAAAATATCCGAAAACCAGGTGTCGACCGATTGCTAGACAGGCTTGAAAACTTTACTATTTCCATGGAAAAAAATGCAGTAGTGTAAACCAATACTCTAAGAATGCAATTATTAAAAAAATGAGTCTCATGAGATTTAGGCTACGCTATACAATTAACGATTTTCGCTAAGTGGGAAGAAAACCTACTAAGTTCTCTTAATCTAAATAATACTTTCCCTCTTTACGTTCTCAACTTAAACAAAAAATAATTGTTAATTTTGTTAATAGACTCCTTAATCATAGCTTTTAATGCGAGTAGGGAGTCCACCCCCGGTTACTGACAAAATCCCCTCATTATTAATTCAATAATATGATTAGGATTAATGCCTATGCTTTAATTTTATGATAAATTTTGTCTTACACATATATATATATAACTAGTAGACAGAGAATGGGTATTAGTTTTATACTAAAAACAAATTACTATAAACTAGTCACTGAATCCATATAAGATATTACGTAATTCTGTCAAAATACACACATACCTGGAACTTCTCGACCCGGAAGAGCTCATCACGCTGCTTGTGTCGGAGAAAAGATCGCAATCTCCGGCAATGTCTTCGTTGTTTTCTTCATTCAGACTTTTTAAAAGTTTATTATGCCTGACAACACACAATCTTTGCTTCTGTTTATTGAACTGCTCCTGGTTTTGCAGTATCAATGAATTGTAATATGTATATTGGTCCAAAATTGCAGGTTGCAACAAAGTTTCTGAAATTAAAGATGTATGTATAAGAAAAAAAACAAAATTTCATGCTAAATATAATTCATCGTCACAGTGGCAGAAGGAGATACGTTGAAAATCAGCTGTTTTGTGTTATGAATGCAGTACAATAGATTTAGAGGACGCTTCACTGTCTGAAAAAAGAACTCAGCCATATTCCATGTATTTTTTACATAATTTCAAGAAATCAATATGAATTAAGTCAATTTTGTTCACAAACATTACTATAAAAAAAGAAGTAAACAATTAACGAATCTCATAAAATGGTTAGTTTAAAAAATAATGGTTAAGGTATGTAAATAGAAAGGTTTCAATTTCATTATTTTCTTAAAAGTCGATTATCTCAAAACAAAGTTTTTTGATTGAACGCCTGTTGCTACTATACCGACATATAACATTTACGCATTTTATTCGTAGACAGTAATACTAAAATAATATGTCATTAATTGTACTTGCTTATTCTGTATGTGATATTTAACGGTGGTCTTTATCACTCAATAAGTAAACACAGTAAATCGGTCTTCATCAGATTTATTTTACATTTACCTATCAAATCATTTCGCTGATGTTGATGACAAATACTCAAAGTTGTCTTGTAAAGTCTTCCCTCTAATCCACACAAAATCATTTCTTCCACATTGGTGCTGCGGCAATATTCGAGTAGAGACAGCGCTTCACTGTATGTTTTGCCATCTTTGAGCTGTGTCAAAAGTTTTCTGAAAAAAATAGAAATGACGTTGCATGCATTGGTACAATTTCAATATCAAATTCGAATTGTTGAAATTTTGTACATTTCCATGTATTTTGTCACTAACAAACCGGGTTCAGGCATTTGATCACAGGAATGAATTCGAACTGACAGTAAATAAATTTGGATTATTGAGATTTTGTACACTTCCATGTATTTTGTCACTAACGACCCGGGTTTCGCCTTTCGGCATCTTCAGGCATTCGAGCGCACAAATGGACTCAGTTCGAGTCCATTCGTGTGCTCGAATGCCTGAAGATGCCGAAAGGCGAAACCCGGGTCGTTAGTGACAAAATACATGGAAGTGTACAAAATCTCAATAATCCAAATTTGATATTGAAATTCCATCAAGCACCCTCAGTCGATGTCTTAAATTATGACAGTAAATAGTTTATATATTATAAAAGATAAATTTAGACAAATTGTTCCTAAGTCTAGGAATTACATTGATATTTGAATTAATTTTAATACTGATTTGATAATAATGACATTTAACATTAATTGGGAAAACAATTGGATTAACAATTACAAACTCATAGGACTTAGTAATTGCAGGCAACCAAGAACCAATTAACATTAAATTTTAAAAAATAAAACACAATTCATTTGTACTACTTCCACATATTTATAATGATCAGGACCGGTTTCGCTCATCACAAGCATTATCAACTGATAAAAATACAAACATAACAGGCTTATTTATAAATTACATAGAATTTATTATAGAATGGTAGGTTTTAAAATGCAATTCGAAGAAAGCATAGATATACCTACTTATTTTAAATTAGTGGGTTTTGTTCGGGTGAATATGAGATGTTGTATTAATATGGGAATTTCATTATTTTGATTGCTAATTTATGATTATTTTACGAACTCATCACCTAATTTTGCAATTTGGGTGGACAATGATCTTTACCCTTCACATGCTTATAATATGATTAGATTATCATCTCGTTTACATTGAAAAGTCATTTGTAACTGTGAGTAGTAATGTAAATAATGTCTCATCCTCCAAGGGGTTAAATAATTGATAATAATTTATTAAAATGATTCAACTGTGTTCTGTGAAATGTTACAATCGCTATTGGAAAGCATTATTATTTTTTACTCTTACTATTAAGATTATGTCCACTAATGTAAGATTTTTATCTTCCGTCTTACCTTTTTACTGATTCAGTTTCAGCATCAGTCATTTGAAGTTCTTTAGCGAGATGCATGGCGGCTCGCCAATCGGAAGCTTCCATGAAAGCTTCCAGAGCCTTCGTTAAATTGTGACATCTTCTGTACATGTTTCCGGCTTCCGTGTAGTGTTTGCGTAGCATTAGGTAATTTGCGTATTCCAGAGCGCAACACTGGTAACGCTCGTCTTTGCAGTCGAGCGAGCGCAACACCAGACCAAACAGGCAGTGCTGTTTGACAAATTCGAGCAGCTCGGTCTGCTTTTCTCCCCCACAGGCCATCAAATGTTTCACTGCAGATTCGAACCTCTTCAACTGTTTGTCGATAGAGAATCGTTGATAGTTCTCCTCCATCGTTTTTAAGCTGTTCAAATATGGGACGTATTCCTTCGGATCTTTCTGAGAATGATGCGCCACAAGCATCACAAGCTCAAAATCATACAATCCTAAAGCCACATCGTAGAGTTTATTCACGTTGACTAAATTCAAAAGATACTTCAAGGCTTCATCCGAAGAAACCGCGCTCCTTTTGTTTAGAGAGACCTCTTTCTGTTTTAAAGTCTTCACTTGAAGAAGAGCCTGCTCCAAGTCGTGGAAATTGGTCGTTTTCACAAAGGTCGTTAAGATAGGCAGTGCGTGTTTATCGAAATCATTGCATTTTATTAAAGCGGTTCTCATTTCATCGCACACAGCTTTTACCTTATTGCTAAAATACTGAGATCTTTCATTTTCGGGTAAATCATTATACGAACTGAGGTACATGCTTTTTGTGACATCTCCATCGTCCAATTCAGATATAAACAGATTTAACCATGCCGAACTTGGAATGTCATTTACAAATTTATCAATATGTTCAATAAATTTACCAGGATCGTGATCGTGTATCAGATTCGTGTTGATCCTCTGTTTCCGCATCAGATCGAAGGCTCTGAAGTAATCGCCGTTGTCCAAATACTTCCCGATAATTTTGACCGAGAGAGCTCTGGGCTGGATGACTTCCAAATTTCCTCTGGGGAGCTGGAGAACCGTTCTGGTGTCGCAGGGGACGACGGTTACGAGTCGAGATCCTCGTTCGAGCTTCCTATTCGAAACGGTGAGATTCGCGGTAGTTTTATTTTTGACATCAGATCCATTCCGAAAATCGGATATGCTTTTTATGGTTAGCCCGTAGCACAAAAGCTGATGTTGAATCGTGGTGAGCATTAAGAAATCGGAATGCACGACAAAAGAATTTACATTATTGGCGACTTCCCTGTTGTCAATATAAAAACGGTTACGGGCAGTCAGACCGAATACAAAACATTTGTCTTCTATGCGGATGCCCTCGAAGCTTTGGCACATCTCAGGAAAAGATGTAGAGTGTTCTTTAGCACCAGCGCCGTATGAAATATTCAACAATTTTCCAGAAGAGCACTGCAATAGTGCTCCAGGTTCGTTTGGTGACGCCACCACACCGACGATGTTTTCTTGCAGTTGAAAGGTTTTCTGTATTTTAAGCGACAGAGGATTCAATGATATTTTTACAACACTACACACGGAGGTTTCGTACCGGCTGGATGCACACAGTAGGGTATATTTTGAAAGCCATAGCATGTGATGCAATTGAAGTGGTAAAACTGCTTCTTCTGAATCCAACCTGGCTGTACCTATCAGTTCATGCGATCTATTACTGCGGGTCGCATACATGCAAACTGTCCCATCATCCAGGAGAGCACAGATGCTGTTTGAATTTATAGAGTCCCATTCGCTATTGTCTACATCATTGGATTCATTTACAGAATCTATAGGACCAAATACAATACCGTTTACGTTTGCATCGCACTGAATAACGTAAGACGACATGGGCGGCGGTACGACCGTCTGTCGGAAATTGGTGACCAGTATTTTGCTCCCGTCGATGACGCCGACTGACGAGTCATCTTGAGGGGTCTTCCCGTTACTTCGATCGACGCCCCATCGCCATCGGTAACGACTGTAGATGCCGTATTCCGAGAAAACTGAAAGACACTTCCCTTCGCCCGGAGAAGAACCATCATCCCACCGCAGGGCAGCCAGTTTTGCATCGGCGGAGAACTGCAACGACTGTTTGAGATACCAATGATAGTTATTGACGGTGTACATCAATACTGAAGTTCTGGCAGTTGAGACGTCAACGCATCGTACGCACAGCACTTCAGAATCAGAGCTCCACGAAAGTTCCTCAACGTATTTTTCAGACTTTAAAAATGGTAGAACCAATTCTCCATGTTTGAGACCATTCTTTTCGAAAAATGCAATGACATATTTGTTGGGATGACGCTGCGTCGTCGCAATCAGATTTCCCGACGGTCGCCATACAAAATTACACTCCAGTCCCGGATGAGCTTCACTGGTGTATTTTAAAACCCCCTCTCTGTCGAAGACTTTGAATATGTATGTGGAATTTGAACAAAATCCGACAGCAAAAAGTGATCCGTCACCACGCCATGTGATAGTAGCCAAGTTATCTTCTGGAGTGAGTTCTGCAATCAAAAGAAGACGTACAAATCTAATGATTTAGACAGTAAAATAAAGCCTTGATACAGTGAAACATCAATCTGTATTTCCCTAATGTTTGGTTAGTCGCAGCGCTTATAAATATTTATTTACAATTATGTTTAATTCAAAGGAATATAATATATAAACACAATATATAATAAGTTTCCCAAAAAAATATTTAAAAAAATTACATTCACTGCACTTTTTTTAAGATCACAATGAACAATGATCCTGCATGTCATTGGAAATTATTGACATGTTTAGTGTTTAACTGTTCTTAATTTTAGACATGGTTGCAAGCTCTCATCGGCTATGTATATATTTCATGTTTGAAAATGATTGTTCACTTAAACCTGTATATATATATGATACTGAAAGTATTAGGCCGGATGCAGACATTTTTACCCCCAAGCAAGATTGTATATCAGATGTAACGCCGGTAATAAGCAACATCATTGAATATCTGCATTTACATAACCCGTTGTGATATGGAGATTTTTAGAGACCTATATTTGTCTGGTATCATAATTGGTTAAATCCATATTTATCTTTTTTTCAACTGAGTATGTAGAGTGGATCTCTGGTATACCAGCTACAGAAATAATTTAACAAACTTGAATAAATCAACATTATTAAATGAAAAATCCAAGTTATATATTTTTTCATTTCAAATCTAGTCAAATCTGAATCGGCCGACAACATTCACAGACAGTGTCACATGACCTAAGCTTAGTTCATAGTAATCATCAGTAATGGCTGCTGACGACTTGTAGTGGGCGAGTAAAAGCTTTTTTTTTTTTTATCAGTTGATAATGCTCGTGATGAGTGAAACCGGTCCTGATCATTATAAATATGTGGAAGTAGTACAAATAAATTGTGTTTTATTTTTTAAAATATAATGTCTTTCCACCAAGAATTGACAGTTAACACCTTAAAAGTGAGTAAAAGCTTTATATAAAAGGTAAACAGATCCTGATGATTTTGTTTCAAAAGTGGTCAAATCCTCAATTTCACATCAGAAATGGTTAAATCCAAAATCTAATCATTTATAAAAGTACTTCATATTAATTCATTTTACATGTAAATAATAATTACTTTACTTAAAATGTTGCAGACTACATAAATAAAACTTGTATTAATTTATAAAATGGTTTTTCTATTTATCTCATCTCTACTACATAGCATAAAATACATGTAGGAATATGTATGTTTGTATGTCTGTCAGTCACAACAACTCCTCTCAAGCGGCACACATTAGCGACGTGAAATTTTCACATGTCATTTTGGCTGCAATTGTAAGTTCAACTGTGCTATTTTCAACTCTCAACATTTAACTTTTATATAATTTAAGACATCGACTGAGGGTGCTTGATGGAATTTCAATATCAAATTTGGATTATTGAGATTTTGTACACTTCCATGTATTTTGTCACTAACGACCCGGGTTTCGCCTTTCGGCATCTTCAGGCATTCGAGCACATGAATGGACTCGAACTGAGGAGTCCATTCGTGTGCTCGAATGCCTGAAGATGCCGAAAGGCGAAACCCGGGTCGTTAGTGACAAAATACATGGAAGTGTAAAAAATCTCAATAATCCAAATTTAACTTTTAACTTAAAACTGAAAACGCAATATTTTTGACGTTTCAAAAAAAATCAACAAACGCTAATCGCCTAGAGACCGCTTTCTATTCAAAAATATTCTGTGATTGTCAGCGCCCCATCGCTAAGCAACTATAAATATTTTATAGTATAGACATCACAGATAACAATTTTTCATGCTTGAATTGTAGAATTTGTGAAAAATCAAAAGATTGAGCGGAAAATTATCCATCATTTAAAATTATGAAACTTAAATCAGTAACATCTTCATTTCATGTCTTCAATAGGAAGTAAATGAAGTTGACATGATTGCTATAAATGAAATGAAGATTCTTTATATTGTATTGCCAAGGCGTAGACTTGAAGAAAACTTAGTAGACCAAAAGTTGCGTGAATTCGATGAACATATTCATTTGAAAGATTCGACTGTAAATGATACCGATACAGCTGATCATGGACATTTTGAAAATTATACCTTCAACGTTTTCTGGGTGTCCACGAAACATAGGTGAATATGCTCAAGTCGCACACTTTCTATCCAAATTGCAAAGAAGTGGAGCAAAATTTGCCCAATAACCAGTCAAAAACTGATTGACGTGATTTGGTAACAAGGATCTTCCAGCAAAAGTTTATACAATTCATAAACGTACTGATAAAAGGTCAAGTTTTTGATGATTTTAAGTATTGGTTATACTCCATCAAATGGCAGAAATGCGAATTTCCGTATTCACACATTTTGATTTGACTAACAAACACAATTAAAACCTGATGATATTGTTTCTCCATAAATTCCCAATACTTGCGCAGATAAAAAGCTTTTTGATATAGTCATTAAAAGTATGCTGCATGGCCGATGCCGTGCTTTTAGTAGGCTTTCACGGCACTTAAAAAATGGAAAATGCAGAAAATTATAGTCAATTCAAATGGCTATCATTTCTACCTACGAAGGAAGCCAGACGGTAGACAAACAGCAACCTGTGAAAATTGATAATCGGCGGAACGTACCTAGCAATCTTTTGCTTCTGAGATATTTGATGCCTACATCAACGTTGAATGCTGCAACTCAATAAAGTCTAAGTACATTCTCAAGTATAACCACAAGTTTTCCGATCAAGTTGCTTTTTCTGCTCAGTCCAGTAATAATGTTATAGAAGAAATTTCTGAGTACCAAGCAGACCGCTAAATTACAAGCAATGAAGCAGCATAGCGTATTTAAGGATCTCCCATTTACTAACGATATCCCACAGTCGTACATTTGGAAAACGGGAAATGTATTTATACGATTTGAAAATTTGCAAGATATCAGGACGATCCAACAAATACAATATTGACAAGATTCTTCAAGCTCTACAAAAACAATAGTTTTTCGGATACCATTTTTAAATGCAGATAAAAAAGCTTTACGGCGCAATAATAAGAGTGAAGGTGGGGTAATATTTTTCTTTTATTATTGTTGCTTTCAACTTTTAACATTATTTTTTATTGATGGGTTATATTTTGTGTATGTTACACGAGGTATGGTCCACAGTGATATTTTCAACTATCAAAAAAATTTCAACATTAACTAACCAACGTCTTATATAAGCATCCTCTATGTTGAGCGAAACCGGGTAAAAAATACTAGTTTTCTATAAAAGGGGATTTGACCACTTTTGATACCAGACAACACATTTCTATGCGTTTCCATCTTAATTTCGTAATATTATGCAATCCTACCATTTTTACACAATTCTCAATTTAATGTTTTTTTTCTCATTCATAAAATAAGTATTTTTTTTTATGTTATTATCAATATTGTTTTAATTTTAATTATACATGTTATGCAAAATATCGTGGTTGTTCTGGAAGAAGACATGTACTGGGACTTTGAAGTTTGTCAGATGTTTGCAATGCAATACCTTTTTCATTTTGTTTGTTGGTACAAAACTGTTTTTAAGTAAAAGTATAATTTATAAATATTAATGTATTCTTCCATACAGTTTGAAATCAGGATCATTTTGGTATAACTAACTCAATATGTCATTTTTTCGATTTAGTGCTTTCTTCCAGAAAAACAATGATATGTTGTACTGGCTTGGCAATTTTCTTTGCTATTATAATTTGCCTGAGTTCTATATAAATCACCTATCGAGTCTAAAACAACCATAAGTTCTAAAATTGTAATTTTCTGTTCTAAATGCAAAAATTTCCGTAGAATTCACATAATTGTATTGTAAAAGCATGCTAGTCACTCCTATTCATTTTTGATACTTAGTATATTTAACAAATTCAAAATATTTACAATTAAATAACAACACATTTCGCAATATTTTTGTTGAAATCAGTTTGAAACATGCTATTTGACGGAAACAAAAAAGAATATCTTCATACCTGAGATATTTGATCTGAAAAGAGTATTTTAAATGTATGAAAAACTTTAAATGTGATTTTCTATAAACTATGAATTTGCAGGTATGGTTGTTTTATAATGGATGGCCAAAATAAGACTAAAGGATTTATGACCACTACACTGAAGATACTAGTTGCTGATTCTAGATAAAGAATCTACAATATTTACAAACCAGTGTTATGTAGAATCACTTTAGCTTTGGCCGCTTCCTTTCCTTCAGACCCGTGGAATTGAGTCTCTTTTTTCCCCCAGCCAACGGTGATGAATTCGCCATCTCCAAAGTTCTTATCTTTAAGGTCAACGATATTAATTTGTTCCAACGTGCAATCCAGCAGGACAACGGATAAATCGTTTGTGACAATTGTTATCAGGTCTTGGTCGGGGCTCAAATCTGCGGCCTGAAATACAAACAACCAATCTCAATTAGTGACATGGGTTTTTTGGAATCTTTTATTCGAATCGTGTAATTATAGATATTTTAATATTTTGGAATAGATCTACCGCCAACCTTCGTGGTCAACGGCTAGTGAGAAATTATTGTCGCCTGTAACAGTGTGTGAGGTAGTCCGACTTCTATGATGTTCGATCGCGTTCTGTCCGTTGTCTCTGCTTTCGTTAAGTGTTGGCAGCTGGTCCATGTTGTTCCTCGTATTTATTCGTTTCCCCACACATTAACGGTTGGTAAAAAAACCTAACTATTTATTTTTGTTAGAAAACAATGTTTCGATATAGTCAATAAATAGTAATTGTGTGTTAAATAAATACTGTGAACAGTTGACTGAATGTTTGGATAATTTAGAACAGTGGTTCTCATGGAAAATTTCTCCGTGGCCGCATTGTAAACATCACTGCTTTTATGGAGATGTCTCGTGGCCATACCAAATTTTTCAATCGTGATTTAAAATATTAGACTGATCCATTTATTAAAAAAAGTGGATCAACATATAAGTTTATTCAATGAAAGACATTTAAACATGTTGGCAGTGGCGTAGCTAGGAGTTTTTCCTTATCCTTGTGTTTACCACCCCCCCACTTTTCTTCCAAAAATGATGATTACATTTACAAAAGTGTTGTGATGTGAGTATTTTTAAAATCAACTTGTATTTTACTAACCATAAACAACTATAGGGCAGAAAATTGCGCAGCAGGTAGAAAATTTATACGTTGAAATATAATTTGTTTAAAAATATGTACCATATTTTTAAAATCCTGTCATTTACCTATATAAAATATACAGATGCTTCCATATGGAAGTATATCTGTAAATATATAAATATTTATAAAAAAATCAGAAGATACTCACTGATCCACATGTATTTGGATAATCGATCGTCAATGATAATAACGCAATTACAAGATGAAAATCGTTGGTTATCGTACAACAGACCGAATTATTTACTGCAATGCAGCCACAATTACCCCGATGAGGGTAACTGTACTGATCCCGATAAATTTACATCTAAAAAAAGATCCCTATTCTATTAAAAACATTCATTCGTTACAAATACGTTTTCAAGCCGTACACGTACGCAATACAAATGTCGTATTTATTTTATATTACTACGTTTTTAAATATCAGTATTTATTACTATAGAACCGTTGGTGGCCATAGGAAAATCGTCTAGTGGCCACAAATGACAACCACTGATCTAGAACGATCCGTTAGAAACTCGAGTAGCTTACCTTGATTCCGTCATGAACGAAGAAGTTCAAATCGGGAACTACGACTTGCAAAGAATCAATATTTAAGATCAGGAAATCACCGGTGTTCAGCGCCAATAAAATAGATCTTTGAATAGACAAAAACAATATGTTGATAACTTTTAAGCCTTCAGTCGGTATTTGATTACACATATCAAGTAACAGCGATATTTCATGGTTTGAAGTATTTATCCTGGAGACTTTTAGGTTATGACAAACGAATATTTCATCGGCATCGTACTCCGGCACCAGAAAGTGGTCGACGCGTCCGAGCTCAGGGTATGCGTGCCAAATATGGCTAAGCAATTTTAAATTCCGCATTTTTTAAATTGACTTATGTTTTGTAGTTTTCAAAATAGTCATGTGTCCGACTTTGACGCATGCGAACCATAAATTAACTGTTCGGTTTTATTATTATCTATGACGACAGAAGACATTTAAAATAGTTAATTATTCAATTAATTTCAAATCATGATATCACCTGTGACCTACCTAGAGTAGTTATGTGTTAAATACGACACAGAGGAGATCGACTTTGCCAATGACTTATTTATAATGTACCTACAATATCAGATTTCCATTTTATCAGAACTTTATTGTTATATCGTCGTTGTTCTGGAAGAAGCCACTAATTGGAAAATACTAGTTTTGAGTACCTACCTACCTAATTCGGCATTGAAGTTTGCCAAATGCTAGAAATGCCATACGTTTTTCATTTTGTTTGTTTGTATAAAACTGTTTTTAACTAAAAGTATACTTCATAAAAATTAGTGTGTTCTGTCATACGGTAGAATTTGAAATATGGAAAATTTTGGTATAACTAACTCAATATGTAATTTTTTCGATTTAAGTGTTTTCTTCCAGAAATGCGACGATATAAATTAGTATATTATCTATGGTGTATATTATGTTCATATCATAGATAAACATACTTTTTAGTTTTTTTTTTTTTAACCATATCCGCTCCCTATTCGGAGCATATGGCCATCACGCGGTTCCTCCAAGCTTCTCTGTCTCCCGCCAGCCTCCTCGCCTCCTCCCAGGTCATCCCAGCGTCCCGTAGCTCCGCCGAATACATCCTATAGATGGTCATCAGCGGCCTTCCAGGGCGACGGAATCCACCTGGTTGGTAGAAGAGACAGGCAGGATTCAGGATCCCCTGGGGCATCCACAGCACGTGTCCAAGCCAGGTCCATCGTCGCTTTTTTATTTTGGACGTAATAAGATGCTGGTCCGTCCGCTCTCTTACCTCCGAGTTACTGACAAAATCAAACCACCGTACCCCTAGTATTTGCCGCAAACATCTGTTTTCAAAGCACAGTATACGGTTACCCTGTGCCTTGGTGAGGTGCCATGACTCGCAACCGTAAAGCAACACCGTCAGGATGCATGCGTTGAATAAGTGGCACTTGGTTCTGACCGAGTACAACCGTGAGTCCCAGACTTTCCGCATTGAGTTAAAAGTTTCTCCTGCTATCCATAATCAGATTGCGAGCTCTTTACGCGGATTTCCATCTCCCGTGATTTGTACCCCCAAGTACCTAAAGCCGTCGACTCTCTCGATGTCTTGCTCCCGCGCTCGTCAGAGGGTAGTCTGGGTCTGGACAGAAACTGTTGCAGAGCACATTGGTTTTACTTGCATTGACTTGACCAATGCCACACGAGTTGCTCTGCAGCCTGTTCATTGTTTCCTGAATACCCTCGACAGATTTGTCAAATATTACAGCGTCGTCAGCATACTCGAGGTCGCATAGCCTCAGATTGGGGGCAACGGTTAAACCTCGGTCGAGTGGAATTGACTTCCTCAGGATGAAGTCGAAGATTATTATAAAGAGGAACGGAGCCAGAACGCAGCCCTGTCTGACCCCGGTTGAGACCCCAAACCATTCTGTCGTTACGTCGCCGATTCTGACACAGCATTCACTGCCCTCGTGCATGCATTTGATGACGGCGATAATCTTGGGTTGGGATTCCGTACAGTTTTAATATGTCCCATAGGGAAGGCCGGTGCGGACTATCAAAGGCCTTCTCGTAATCAACGAAGTAACACGCCAGCGATCTGTTGAATTCGTTGCTTTGCTGGAGAAGGCATCTGAGATTATGAATTTCGTCCGCACAGGATCGGCCAGGTAAGAAACCGGCCTGGTTTTCCCTGAGGATACACATTACTGGAATCCTTATTCTCGCCAAGACTATCTTCGCCAAAACCTTGCCAGGCACGCTGAGCAGCGTTATGCCCCGGTAATTGTCGCAGCAGAGTGGGTCACCTTTTTTGTGAATGGTGATGACCTCACCGTTTACCCAGTCCCTCGGACAGCGCTCCTGCTCCCACACCTTACTGAGAAGTAGGTGCAAGGGCTGCAAGAATGCCTCCAGGCCGTACTTGAGAAACTCTGGGTGTATACCGTCCACGCCCGGCGCCTTCCCATTCTTTAACCGCTACACAGCTGAGGTGATCTCAGCGCGCGTCGGTGCATGGTTGGGAATGTTTGGCGCTCGGGGGATATCTACAAGTGTGGCTTCGCTGGGTATGTCAAAGGGGTTCGAGGGAGGAGAACGGTTTAGCAACCCGCAGAAATGATCTCTCCAAATCTTTCTAACACGCTCCGCGCTTGACTCTATTGCCCCGCTGGGACTACGGATGGGCCCGGGGGTCGGTGGTCGTCTACCGCAAATTTCGCGCGTGATTCTAAACAGTTTTCTTGTATCATTTCTGCGCGCTGCCGTCTCTGCTGCTTCAATCTGGTTGTCCATGAATCGGCGTTTATCGAGTCGCACAGATTTTTTTACTATCTTATCTTGGTACCGATAGTCTGTCCGGCGGTCCTCGATCCGGTCTGGGTCTGTCTCACTGTCCCTCAGTGCTTTAAACCTCGTTCTTTCCTCAATTTTCCCCCACGTGTCGTCGGACATCCACTTTGGCTGCCCACTCCTCCTGACTCCTAGCACCTCGTGAGCGGCTAACGCAACTGCATCTTTGATGCTGGACCATTCCGATTCGATGGTGTCGCGTCGGGGGTTTCCCCGTCATGCACACAGTTAGTGACGTTCTTTCTCACAGTGACGTCGAAATTCAGCCGAATTAGAGGAAATTGTAGTCTCTCGACGTCGATCCTCTTTCGAGTCGGGGGCCGTACTGTACGTCTGAGTCTGAGACGGATTTTGCCGACAAGCAGCTCATGATCGCTGTATATGTCGGCACCCCTATAGGTTCAAGCATCGAGAAGTTCCCTTCGGTGAGTCGCGCTGTAGAGAAAGTGGTCAATTTGTGCTTTTGTGCAACCATCAAGAGAAGTCCACGTGTATTTGTGGATGTCTCTGTGGGGGAAGATTGTACCGCCAACGGCGAGCTCATTCATAGTTGCAAACTCGATGAGTCTCTCACCGTTGTCGTTGGCTTCACCGAGGCCATGCCTTCCCATCACTGTGGGGCCAAGCAAAGGATCCGTTCCCACTCTCGCATTGAGGTCCCATTACGATCACGCGGTCTCTACGGGGTATTGTGGAGATGGCCGCATGGAGAGAGTCATAGAAAGTATCCTTTGCCTGTGTGTCGGCTTCCTCGGTAGGCGCATAGCACTGAAGGACAATTACCGAGCTATCAGTCGTCCTGAAGGTGGCTCGTATTAGTCGTTCTGAGATGGGTTCCCATTTGACAAGGCAGCGGGCTGCCCTCCCCGACATCAATACTGCCACCCCTTGGCGATGGTATTGCTCCCTCCAACAACTTTTTCCCGGCGCCTTTCCAACGCACCTCGCTCAGCCCTAAAACATCAAGCTTATAGGTTTGCATGATGCGAGTGGCGTGTAGGTCCTTTCCTGGGGTACGCATAGTACGCACATTGTATGCGCCTATGTTCATGGAATAGTTGTTGGAGAGTATCATGTCCTTTTCGTTGCTGGGTCGTCCATTAGCAGGCCTAAGCGTCCGAGGCTTTTGCGTTGATGGTGTCGTAATCTATTCATTTAAGAATACCGGGTGATTAGCCCTGCGCTTCCGAGGCCTGCGTCACAAGGGCTCTATAGGTTGGCTCAACCCGGTTTTTCTGTCAGGGATTTCCTTCCCTTAGCCAGAAGACCGGTTTTAAGGCGCCCGAAGGTTCCCCTTTTGCCCACTGCTATTAGCTACAGCCAAAGCTGCATTGCCCGATGGTCGCCGCGGGGAGGCCAGCAGATGGACTTGCTGGGTTGAACATTTCCCATCATTTACTATGTGCACATCCACTGACATCGATGTGCTCACATGGGATCCACCAACCATTGACCACCAAGTTTAGTTTATACCATAAAGTAATATACTACCATAGATAACTATACTTTTATATACTACTATAGGCATAGATAATATACTATATATGACTATAGGTAACCCTAACGAGAACTGTCTTCGAAGCTGTCAAAACACAAATCAACACGTTTTATTTAGAATTTGCCATAATTACAAAAATATTAAAGATTGATTATATCAAAATAATCTTCTAATAAGGAATTTAAAATATTTAAGGATACTGTTTTTGTTTCTTTCTGGAGTCATTCTATCAATTGTAAAAACATGGAGCTCGGTCAAATAAAGCTCGATTACAACAATGAGGTTAGATTCCATTTTCAAATTTTTTAATACGATTATATTATCATGTGGCTATCAGTTTCATTTGTGCAAACCAAGCAGAACGCATATTGAATTCTTATATTTCTTGTAATTAATAATCTTTGCAGACAGGAAAACAATTGAACCATATCGACAATGAAAAGGAGTATTATTGATTGAATTGGCATTTACTTGGTAGAACTCCATTATAATAGGATTAAATAACAAAGTATTTAGTTCTACAATTTTTTTTTAACAGGTAGTTGATAGCTATTTCGTAGTTGATAGTTATGTAGTTCTAACTATGTAGTTCTGATGATGGCGTAAAAAATTGTAGAACTAAATACTTTGTTATTTAATCCTATTAAAAGGAGTATTGATTTAGTGCCATAATACCCATGCGACTCTGTATGAGAATATATTGATAGTACTAATTTTAATGTATTTTTAGGTTTTGAAATTCAAAAAATACTTCATCCAGGCGAAGACTCAATGCATCAACAATCTTTCACGAAAAGGGAAACAGTTGAAATCTCGACAGGCGTCCGATAAATGTCCCGATGAACTAAAAGAAAAAAATAAACGAAAGTTGGAAACAATCATCGCCGAAATATTTATAATGAAGGTGTGTTTTTTAGTTTTATTATCTTGCAGTCCCGTAGCTGAGTGGTAAACATCAGATATACATTATAATGTATAAAATATTTCTAATATCAATATATCGAGGATATACTGACAGAAAGCATTATTTTTTTTTCAAAGTACAATTGTTTGTTATTTCAAAAGATTTTTCGCACATTATAAATAATTGTCAGTTCCATGGTGCAGTTTGTGCTGTCTAAAACTCCCTCCCACCCATCCGGACTTCAAAAACAGGGCGCAGCAAGAGCAATTAGCTAACCACTAGTCCTGTTCTAGCCCTATCCTTCTATCCCTACTCTCTTTGAAAAAAGAGAGGTTGAGCAACTGAGTAACAAACAGATCTCAAAGAAAAAATCTTCTGTTGAGATACCTAATAGGAGGCCATCTGCTCCACGTTGGGAGCAGACGTAAATAAATAATAATCTTTTTGGCATACAAATCATAAGATTTGGTATCGATGAGTTATAATTATATCATGCTTTCTGCCAGAATAAAAAATAATATGACTTAATATTATCTCTATTTTAAAGCCATTTTATCCTTTGACTCGATGCGTTCTGTCGACATATCTTTGAAATATTGTATTTTTTCCTTTTAGTATAAAAATATTTATTATATTTTCTGTAGCTTAGTGTGTTGCTGTGTGCAGGCAGAGTTATGGAACCAAATATTGGGGGATTAGATTCATTGTTGAGATTTTTTATTTTTATTAATATGATTGTAACATTGTCACTTTCAGAAATTGAAATATGATGAACTAGCTCGCTTCGCCATGCTCAATTTTGAGAAATTAACTAAGATAATGGACAGTCCTGTAGCTTCCAAAGAGAAAGCTATGGCCAAAATTACCGCACACAAATCACTGAAATCAAAGTTTCTTTTAATTAAAGAAAAGTTTTCTCATGTACCTACTGACAAATTGTTGGAGTTGGATCTGAGAAAACAGAGAAAAAAAAAGAAAAAGGAGCAATCTAAGCTTAAACAGTTGGAGTTGGAGAAGTCTGCTCCAAATACTGATATTCCTAAAACTGCCAAGAAGAAACCAATATCTAATATCGAAAGCTTGGATGATGACGGAGATGAAGCCTTGAAAAAGTTTTATAACACAGATAATAAAAGCGAAACGAAGCAGACTGAAGATTCTGATGATGAAGCATCAGAAACAGACGGTGAAAACACTGATGACGACGATGAGACTGGATCTTCTCACACTAAAATTGAAAATGGCGCTGAACATATAGAGAGTGACAACCTAGAAAGCGATGACGATGATGAGGCTCAAAGTGATGTTTCAATTTCGGATACTGAATCAATCGAAGAACATGATCACACTGATACTGGTAGTAATATCAAAGTCAATAAATCAGAAACAAAGACAACAAGAAATGAAAAGTCTTCCAAAAACAAAGAGAGAGACAACCAAATTTTAGCCGACATGAATGATGATAAAATTAATATTTCTCCGCCACAAAATGATCACCCTGAAATTGTAGTCGATAAGTCAGAAACTAGCTTAAATAATATGTCCAAAAAACTTGAAAAGGTATCAAAGAACAAACACAAAGACAAAAGAATGTTTGTCGATATGGATGACGATAACATAAATATTTCTTCACAAAAAATTGTCGACTCGTTTTTCATGACTGCTTCCGGAGACAATTATTTAACTGTGGCCATCCCGAGACCTCCAGATGTGACGAATGATGAAGGCGATCCATATTACACCACGAATAGACGATTACGAAGAGCCTCCATGTTTGGTACAATCGTGGCCCCGAGGTATAAAAAATCTTTCGAACCTAAACAATATAATACGTCGTCCCAGAAAACAGCTGACTACAGAGGAAATAGAAATTTTATGGATAACAGCAAACAAGATGGATATTCACCTAAATTCCACAGTAAAACTGATAATTCCTTTCAGAACAATAGTCATTTTAGAAATAATGATAGAACTGTACCTTCTGTTAACAAAGTCCCTGAGAAACTTCATCCGTCTTGGGAAGCAAAGAAACAAAAAATGTCAATATTACCATTTCAAGGAAATAAAATTACGTTTAATGATTAATGTCTGTATTTGAATATGTGTTAATAAAATTCGTTTTTAAAAAATGCAGCAGCTTTTATTTTTTTCTCGTCATTTATTATTTTCATGCTCCTTGACAATCTGAATCGGCCTGGTAGATAGCCCTGAGTTTTTTTAGGGAAAAGTTCCTTTTCGATTATTTCAGACTACTGTAGAAATATTGAGATAGTCCTCTAGTGGAAATGGCTTCATTGCCAATTTTGTCTTACTGACGATTGTTGTGGTGACATCATAACCATATAGTATGATCATCCTGTATATAATAGCCCAGAGAACTCTGTAGGTGCTTTAGTCGGAGTCGACAGCAGGGCAGGCGCAACGTTTGAAACTGAAATGCAAAACCGCTCAAGATGAGACGCGTGAACTTCCAGTCCCTACGCATTAACTACGGACATTGCAAAAGCATGATATGCATTTCAGTTTTAAGCGCTCCGCCATCAATAGTTGACTGGCCTAACACTTGTTAATATCCATGTAGGTATGAAATTCTCTCATGACCTAAGCCTCGCGGTTCGCTGTGTATAATCTATATATATAAAAATGAATGAATGATTGTTTGTCCTCTATGCATTCCTTTACCATTCATCCAATTTCAATCAAACTTTGGTAAGTTGTTGTGCGCACAGCCGTGAAGGTTTCTGAAGAAAAAATCTAAAAAAAAACAATCGTCAAGAAAGATGCGCGGGCTGTCAACGTGTACTAATAGTATAAAACTTTATGTACTATACCATGTTGGAAGGATAGAAATGGGATAGAACTACAAGGTGGCTATGGAAAATATGTGACGTCACAACGGGTTCATCGTAATTTTGAGTTTGGAAATTTATTGAAAGGCGTGATTTGCTTAGTGATCAAAATTGCAATATTTTTGGATTCTATTATAAAATATATATTAAGATTAAAGTTTATGTAGCAGTTTTTATTATTTTTTTGCAAGCTTTTTTCTGGTTTCAATCCCTTATTTAAATTTTCATTCTAAAATGCATCTTAGATCTAAAAAGTTATAGTTTTAAATTTTCAGAAAGTAAGATACTTTCGTTTAAATAATATTTTAAAAATGATCTTCAGTGAAAATTTTACAATCATTATTTTGAAATATACTTTTTCTAATTCTAAAATATTGGATAGGAATTATTAATATTTTGGGAAACCGATGATTTACGCAAAATACGAATATAATATCAGTATGAAAAAGCCACCATAATATTATAGCAAATGGAATTTCTTACAGCAAACCATACAGCGTATTTGAAATATGGCGACGAATTTTCGTAATAATATTTCGATTTTCGCATAATTTATTGGTTTCATTGATTCCAGTGTTTGACTTTTTGCCAATTTCTTACCCGCAATTAAATTTCCTAGAGAAGGACAATGTTTTGTTAAACAGAAAAAGAGTAGCGTGTTGTAAAGAATATTTACCAAAATAAAATGCAAATAATATTGATACTGATATTGGATTTTTCTTAATCTCACTTTACTCACTCAATATTAAAACAATTTTTTTATATGTCATGTCCACTCCCAATGTAGAGCATATGGTCTCTCACAAAAAGTTTTTCTACAACAACTGCATGTTATTCAGATGGTCAACCTCTCATTTTTATCGAAAAGATCATGGTTATACGGATATCAATGAATAGGACAGGACTAGTGATTAGTTTATCACTCTCGCTACTCCCCGTTCGCATGTATGAGAGTAAATTTAATTAAGACATCACAAACACCCATGCCTTCCAACAGAAATCCATAAATAGATTGAAAAATCAATTAATGAAATGAATTCAATTCTGTCCGTACAGGGATTTGAGCCCATGAGCACCTCAACCGTAGCCAACAAATTTAAATACATAATTTAATCGTAAGCATCAGAATTTTACGTTGAATATCGCTGGCAGACTAAAACCAGATACGTAAAAAAATAAAGATAGTTGATATGTAGGAATATTAATTTAGTATCTTATTGGTTTCATTAACACATGAGTATATTTAGCTTTTAGGTTGGCTATTCTGATTTTTTATTCAACATGGCTGAAAAAATAAAGTTTGACATATGCAACTTTTTTTTTTTTCCATGTCCGCTCCCAATATGGAGCATATGGTCTCCTAATGGAGGTATCTTGACAGATTTTTCTACGAGAACTGCTTGTCACTCAGTTGCTCAACCTCTCTTTTCTTTTTCGAAGAATGTAGGGATAGAAGGATAGGGCAGGGCTATGACAGGACTAGTGGTTAGCTAATCGGTCTCGTTACGCCCCGTGGGGATGGGATTGGTGGGAGGGAGGACTCAGACTACGAACAGAAATCCATAAATCGATTGAAAGATCAATCTATGAAAACCGTCCGCACCGGGAATTGAACCCGAGACATCCGTAACTGTAGCCAGCGACGAAACCAACTGCGCCACGGACGCCGACGATATGCAATTATTACGCGATAAACCAGTCGTATAATGCTTCATTTCGTCGTTATTGAGCATGTTTAGCTTGATAAAAGACTATTCGAACCTATATATCATCATTTCGCGCAGTGTTAGGAGAAAAAAAACATTTTTAGACAGTGTCCACTTATACGAACCGTAACCAAAGACTGTTCTACCCTAAAACCAATTCATTTAGCATGCTTTTTCATGAAAAGAATGAGTTTTTAGACAACGTACACCAATACGAACATTTGTTAAAGACATGACCAGGTATCCCTTTTACAATTATTTCACTCCAACATGAACAGCCATAAACATTTTGACAGAATCGCATAACATAGTACAATGTCTCAAAATATAACATAACACATAACCAAAAAGATGATTTTGACATAAGATAGATCGTAATAATATTTCATTATGGCTGGTTTCGGAGAATATTCCGGCTATAATTCGCGACCATTCTCATACGACCCGATGAGAAACACGGACGAATTCTACAATAGTCATTTCCAGCAGGCTCCGCATAATTCCCAGGCGCAACCTCAAAGTTTTCCAATTCAACCGGCCTTGGTACTGGAGGAAAACCCGGAAGACGGTACTGAATCCTAAATCGATCTTTTATATAGTTGATTTAAATTGTTGAAAGTGGAGCACTTATTTATTTGCATAACATATTAATTTTGCAGATTCTGTGAAAAGGTACGTGGGGACTGGAGTCAGTCTCGCGAGTTTGATCGTCGAAAATCTTTTAAGCCATCCATTCGTCGTTCTAAGAAGACAATGCCAGGTGAGAACTACTAAATAAAAGGGTAAATATGCTTTACAACATGCTACTCTTTTTCTTCCCAAAAAATTTCTAAATGCCGATAATAACAATGCAGTTGTGTAGGAATTACGAATACTTAGGAAAATGCCAAATCATTATAGACGGGAATCAGGGACACTGATAATTTACGCCAAATATGTATATAATATCAGTATGAGAAAGTCGTCATAATGAATATGTCAAATGGTCGTTCTTAGAACAAACTGGGAAATACAGGATAATTTTTCGGAATACGCATAAATTATCGGTTTCCTCGATTCTAATCCTTAATGTTTTGCCAATTTCCTATCTTTAATTAAATTTCGTTAAATCGTTTATAGCAACATTAAGTAATTTTTCAGGCAGAATAAGAGTAGCATGTTGTAAAGCATATTTATTTTAATTTTTGCTGCTGATTTTGATGAATATTATCACTATAGGCGGGTCATGGTTTCCTTTTGGATTCTGGGTATTTGGTGAGACGAGGAGTGTTCCGTATTTCTAAATTTACATTGAATTTATGTCATCTATAGAGGAAGGTCAATTATAAAAAATATTTACAATGCCATTTGTAACTGCTTGGCGGCATTACATTGTTGTTTAGATTTCAAGTATTCGGTAAGCATTTATGTATATTTATGAATTGAAATCCTATATGTCTCTGCATTCTGTGTAGCGTCACAGGGGAAAGAACTATTTTAAACACTTCTTTTGTGTTTTCAAACATTCTTTCTTTGATAAGTTGTAATTAAAATATAAATTTAGTGAAAAATTTGAATTTTTGAAATTTTGTACATTTCCATGTTTTTCGTCACTAACAACCCGCGTTTAGCCTTTCGGCATCTTCAGACATTCGAGCACACAAATGAACTCAAACTGACAAACAGTAAATAGTTCTACTATATATCACAAAATACATGTAGAAATCTGTATGTTTGTATGTCTGTCAGTCACAACAACTCCTCCCAAATGGCGCACATTAGCGACGTGATATTTTCACATGTCATTTTGGCTGCAATCGGTTCAACTGTGCTGTTTTCAACTTTCAACTCTCAAACTTTTAACATTTAACCTAAAACTGAAAATGATTTTTGACGTTTACAGTTCGGGATAAATAAATCAAAAAAAGCAGAGGATGATCGCCTAGCCATGGCTCCATACCGAATATTCGGTGGTTTTCAACGTCTTAGCATCATGTCGCCTAGCAACTATAACTGTGTTATAAATTTCACAAAATAATAAGTGTTTGTGCTTGAATCGTAAAATTTGTAAGAGATTGTCAATATTTATCAAAAATGAACCAAAATAAGTTGCGTGTCGATGAATATATTCCTTTGAATGGTGCGATTATAAATGATACCGATCCAGCTCATCATGGAAAATTGGTAATTTTACGCTCAACTGGTAAAATAAAAATGGAATCTGATAATGTTGGTATTGATATCCGGTGGATCATTCCTTGCAATCCTTTGCTTCCGAAGATGTTTAATGCCCACATCAATGTTGAATGCTGTGTTTACACTGTGCATTTCAGAAACTTTAATTGTTTTACCTACGAATGCTGTTGCACAAAGTCACAGGTCCAACAGTTTCAAACATTTCCGAACCGTCGATGGAATTGATAGTAAAACGTAGCATGGTTAATTCATACATCTTGATGTGCATCTGGAATCGCTCTGGCTAATCCTAATAGTAATCCTTTCATTTATATCTTGCGTTGAGAGAATCCTCACATTGCCTCTAATATACTAGATCGATGGCATCTACAACGAGGCACTCATCAAGAGTGAAGGTGGGGAAATTTTTATCTTTTACTATGGCTATTTTCAACTTTTAACATTATTATTAATTTATTGACTATATTTTGTGGGAGATATAAGAGGTACGGTCCACGGTGATATTTTCAACTATCAAAAAAATTCAACATTAGCTAACCTTAACGTCTTAAAGACCTTATATAAGCGTCCTCCATCTTACGCAAAGCCGGGTAAGAAATACTAGTATTAGATAAATTACGGCAAATAAATACTATATAAAATTTGGATTATTGAGATTCTGTACAGACTTCCATGTATTTTGTCACTAACGACAAGGGTTTCGCCTTTCGGCATCTTCAGGCATTCGAGCACACGAATGGACTCGATTGAGATTTTGTACACTTCCATGTATTTTGTCACTAACGACCCGGGTTTCGCCTTTCGGCATCTTCAGGCATTCGAGCACACGAATGGACTCGAACTGAACTTAAATTATAAAATACTAATATTATGAAAAGTGCGCATGCGCAATCCGCCTAATTCTTTGTATACATTGACTTTTTTATCATGCCACATCAGTTTGTTTACGATGTTATATTGGTGAGTATTGCATTAATCTTGTGATATTTTCAGGTCCACAATGCGTCAAAAAGGTTCCATCTGGTTCCATTGTCTCTGGCTCCAATTATAGTGCACTTGCACAAACGACAAGGCTTCACAACCCTGTGGAAAGGCATCGGTTCCGTTTGCATGGTGCGAGGTATGACTCTGGCGGTTGAGGACCTCATCTCTAAGGTCACTCCGTGGCCTAAGTGAGTATCCAATTCATTTTGAGATAGTAACTATATTTAACATTGTTTCGTATTGATCGTCGTTGTGATTTAAATAGTATGTAATATTGCAATCAATTACCGTACATTGCTTTTTCTGATAAGCTTCAGTATTATTTTTATGCCAATTTATAATATGTTTCATAACATATCCCTTTTTTTCAGGGACATAAACAACAGCCATTCGTTTGCGTCATTCTGCCAGCATATATTTTTAAAATCGTAAGTGACCATTGTTTTGTGTATTTTCATAATTTTATATAATAAACTTCATTTGGATTGTCGTTGCTGATCAAACTTGGCAATCTATAAAAATAAAATTTTCGTCATGCTTATTGATTACAAAAATTTAGATTGTACAAAACCTGACCTCCACATATCAGTATAATGTAACGAATCCTAGAGCACACAGCATTTTTGCATCAAAAATTGATGCATTTATTACAAGTATATGTCTTTGAGTGCAGTGATTCCCAACCGATGGTTGGTGGACCAGTGCCAGTCCACCGAAAAGTATAAATATTTGTCACCAAATTTAAAATGCCTATGCCGAAAATATCAGTCAAATCATCATTCTTTTTTTTATATATTATATAGCATGATTATAGTTTTTATGACAAGCCTAACAAGTTAAGTGTTCACATTATGTTTTTGTTCTGAAAATTGTTCAGTTTACTATATTCAATCAACAGTAGAAATTTCTGTAGTAGTCATATATAGTTATATATTTTTTCCGATAAGATTTAATAATTCATTAACAAAATACTACATAAATAATAGTTTTTTTTTAGCCAGTGGTCTGTAGAAACGCTGGAGAACACAGCGCTAGTGTATCACTGTTCAGTTTTAATTTGTTATCAACTCAAACTGACATTTAATGGTAGTAGCCAGGTTTGATCTGCACTTACTCGCATTGCATATTTCTGATTGATTAAATTTAAAACTGTGCTTGATATTTGCTACCCGACTTATATGAATAAAAACGGTTCTCATTTAAGATTTTTTTAATTTTTCTAAATGATTAACTCATTAATTAAATCTTTAAATTGTTTTAGAATCCATGACTATAATGTAAGTTTTGTTACAAAGGGATTGAAACCACACAAATTGTGATAATTATTTTACAGATTAAGTATTGCCATCGTCACACCTTTTTACTCTGCAAGCTTTGTTGAAACGGTGCAGAGCGATATTGCCAGCGAGAAGCCAGGTATATTGGACGTCTTTAAAGAGGGTGCCGTCAGACTTCTGTCGTGGGGCGCTCCCAGTAAGGGGAGGATGCTACCCTTTTGGGCAATCGTTGTACCCACAGTGGTTTTGGGTGTATCCAAATATCTTTTCAAGTGAGTATGTCGCACTAGCTTTTTGTCAATCAAGATTGCTTCGAAATATTAATGTAACCATACTGAATTTGGGTTTGTCGATTATTCAGCATTATGTTCACATAAATTTATGCGAAAAGAAATTTATTTAGAACCCAAAAACAAAACACTTCGGTGAATTTTGAGAGTGATCGGTGATCCTTTTTAATAGGAGAAACCGCTATGTTCATTAATGTTATAATATTGTCATGGTAATTCCAGTGTCTCCATCCGAGGTGTGATAAGTAAGGTATTACGTTTCCGCCAACGAAACATTCAGCAAATAGAAGAAGCCTATCCGAAAAATCGAAAAGAAACTTCAAAGTTAATAAAAATTGATGACATTGATGTCAGCTCATCCGTGGCCGCCCTCATTATTAGTGAAATTGTCTTTTATCCAATGGAAACCATAATGCACAGACTTCATTTGCAGGTATGTTCATTATCCCACACTTAAATTACTTAATTCATTCGGTGTTGAACCCGCGCATCGCGCGTAATCAGCAATTAGCAACTGTATGGCAATTGATACAATATTAATATCTAGTTAATTAGAGCAGCAGTGAAGTTAATCCTCTAGTTGCCAGTAAAGCGAAAGATTGGCCCACACTACTTATGCGAAAACTGCAGCAGGCTAATTTTTAAGGTTTCTCAAATAAATGACTATATTTTTTATCATTGATTTTCATATGAAATAAAATTCTTTCACATGAAGATGCAACATTGTACACGCATATTAAAATATGATATAATATCATCGTTTCCATTGCAAAATTGTATATCTGCAAAATCAAAATTTTTTAGTAGTTTAGAAACGTAATTATTAGATATGTATATTTATTACTAATTACGTGTTTTTTATTGATTTAATTCTATTTTTTAAAGTTGTTTTTTAAACTGTTTTTATGCTTTCCTGAAAAAATTTGAATTCGCAGATATACAATTTTACAATGGAAACAACTATATATTATATAACAGAACTTTTTCAACCACTAGTAAATTTAAGATATCGACTAACGGTGCTTGATGGAATTTCAATATCAAATTTGGATTATTGAGATTTTGTACACTTCCATGTATTTTGTCACTAACGACCCGGGTTTCGCCTTTCGGCATCTTCAGGCATTCGAGCACACGAATGGACTCGAACTGACAGACAGTAAACAGTGTCTAACGTTTATATAGAAGATACAAATACGACAAATATTATTTACGAGGTAAGATATTATACGTCTGAGAGCCACACTGATACCTGAGTTAAAATTTCGAGAATTTCCTTAATCCTTATTTTGTAAACACCACATTTACAGAGTGGTTCAACAGTGGTAAACATTAAGTGTTGCAAGTAAAGAGTGTTTGAAACGCTTATTAACCATTGAAAAGTTTTTAAAGAGCTGGCAATTTATGCACTGCGTTATATTTATATTTTATAGGGAACGAGAACCATCATTGATAATCTGGACACGGGATATTCGGTTCTTCCCATTCTGACCGGATACGAGGGATTCATCGACTGCTACAGGACTGCTCTCAACCAAGAAGGCGTTGTTGGATTGTATAAGGGTTTTGGTGCGCTTGTTCTGCAATTTGCGGCTCACATCGCCGTCCTGAAGCTGACGCGTTGGGTTATTACCGAAGTGACGATATTTTTGAAACCGCCGCCCAAGCCGACTATAACCGCGTCTTCTTCGCAGCAGTCGTTGTATAGCCAACAGAGATATCTAATTAATTAGCGACAGTAAATTATATTTCACCATTATTAACGAAGGTGCTAGACGTATGCTTTTAAATTTAAATCCGTTTTCATCAACCGGCTAGTAAAAACATTTAGTTGATATCTGATTATTTGATTGAGATTTTACCTCACATCAATCCACTAGCATTTTAAGTTACCATGCTCTTTTTTGGTTGAATAACAAATATTTAAGCAAATAAGGGATTAGAAACGATACCTACGTAATACACAAATGTTAACTCTACACTTAGCATAAAAATGCATCTTGCAATTAAAACGAAACATACGTCACACTTGGTTACATTCAAGAGAAATAACGAGGTTATTAATTTTAATTCTGCAGTTAAAAATTCAAATTTGAATTTGCTATAATGCATCTTTAAAATTTGTTTGTAGCATATAGCAATACTGAGTTAAAAATTTGCTTTATACAAAGGAAAGGTTTATATTTGAAAATATATATTTATGTCTATGTTATATTTTTATTTGTTTTAACAAAAATAGTGTAAATTTAACTGTTTTCAAGTAATAGGCGGAACTGTAAAATATTTATAAATTTGTAGATGCACTATTGAGCTTTGTTATAACTGCAACTTGAGGCAACTCCATAGAGTAAATAAATCTATTTTATTTTTAATTTCATTTTTGCATTTTACGATGTTTGGGGCACAATAGAAATTTAATAATCAACTTACTATTGTGGGGCTGCAAATCCCATTCAAGGCAAAATTATGTTGCCAATAGAATAACATGATTCATATACACCCGATTCTCTTTTTGCACAGGGGATACGTTCCAGAGACTACCGTGCAAAAAAGCTAAGGTGGACATATAAACATGGGAGACGGGTTCCATTAGTTAAAATACCTTCAAAATATAAAATTCTCGAACTCAAAAATATAATAATTGGAATTTATATTATATATGAAAATAGTTTCATAAGATGCATACATAATAAGTAAAAAATTAATATGATTTGCAATTTAAATTACACATTAGATGTTAAAAAATAAATTCGAATCATAAAAGTGTCAAAACAATAACAAGTCGTGCATGAGTGTGAGCACCTGTATCTTAAAATTCACCAAATGTCAAAAATGACGATTCCATTATTCACAAAGGACTGACGAGTTTTTAAATGTACCTATATATTCTTAATAATACTTTTCGTTTTTTGTTACTGTGTAAAAGCAATATAAAAAAAATGATTAGTTTGTTTTCTTAGACCATGTAAAAAAAACCATGCAAAAGATAATTGGGTGTACATGAAAATAGTGGTTGAAAAGATCTATCTCTAATAGTCATCTGCAAACCGATTTCTTTCAAAATAGGAACACCAAACAGTGCTTTCATACGAATAATGTTACATGTTCAAAAAAAGATTTCCGCTTTACTTTCAAGTTTTGATTTTATTTTTTATTTATTAAATGCATATTCCTGCCAATAATAATTTATTTTCACAAATTTAAAGCAACATCACTTAATATGTAAAGTAGTGAAGCACTTTTTCTATTTTAGTTGATCGTTAAATAAAAAATTACACCCATCCCTCAATTAACGCAGTAGTTCAAAGAAAAATCATATAATCTGAGGTTTTTTTAAAATAAAACACTTTTTTTGTGCTGATAATATTCTAATCTGTTGATAATGCTCACGATGAGCGAAACTGGTCCGGTCCTGATCATTATAAAAATGTTGAAGCAATACAAAACAAGTTGTTCTATTTGAGCATGTTAAAACGCCACTGTTCATGAGAGTCCAGTAAAAAATCAAATAAAACGGATACTGCGGTAATGTCATTGCATGTTAACTCATTTTAGGAATTCTTTTTTCACAGTTTTCTACGGATATTGCAATTGATCTGTTAAGTTGTATACATACACAAGAATATGGAGAGTATTTGTGCATTCATATGTCATTTTCGACTTTTTGTGGACAGTGGCGTTTTTGTTTTTAACGTCCTCATTTTTAGGATATAATACCTTTCCACCAAGAATTGATGGATAACACCTTAAAAGTCATATAGTATAAATTGAGGTTGAAAATCCATTCCTGTAAATCAATAGCATGACGATAGTGTTTTTTCAGTCATTTTATGGTTAGATAATACATTACAAAATAAAGTTGCTATATAACCTTCAAAATTTGTGACATCAAGACAATTTTCTTGTCACTCACGTTGTGTATCACAGTCGATAAAATTAATTTATAGTGTCATAACTGCTTATCACATTATGTATGGTATTTTGACAAAAGCATTCATATTACTTTGTGATGAATACAATGAAAACGCAGAGTATAATAATTTCTTCTATTTTTTATTACTATGTGTGAAACTGTGTTGACCAGTGTTTCTTAAAGAAAAAAAACATCCATCTCAAGAAGATTGAAAAGATTACTGATTTCATCATGGCAATAAATTGAAACCCCGATTCTACATTTTCCAAGGGACTGTTTAAAAAAAACGATAAACTGTATGTACACAGGTGCAAGGAGTCATGAGACGAAACATTATGACCATGAATCATAAACAATTCTACAAAGCGTGCATGCTTTCAGTCTCTTTTTTACGAACTGGTTGGATGCGGTAGAACGTGCTTATGAGTGAAATGAGAAATATTCAACAAAAATGATCAATCGGGTTAATATTTGTGACGGGACCATAATATTTAGACGATAGATCGGGAAACGGTTAATGCGAGATTTTATAACATTGTTCTTATGGGTGTATATATTGTTCTCTGATGGGACTATAAAAAATGAACGATCCATGCGGGAATGGTGGATCGGGGTTCCACTGTATTGCAATCGCCCACTCGAATTTCTGCAAAAGCTAAAAATATGAAAATGTCCACAAGGGAGTGATAATGCATCCATTAAGAGACAGTCTCACTCGAGGGATAGGTGTGCACTTAATATATTGATGGCAGGACTATATTTTTACTAGTGATGTATTAAAAAACAATATTTATTTAAATGATTAATTTATAATTCTGTTGCAATTTCCAACAATGGTATTCTATGTGAATAATTCTAAGTAGGATAATAATATAGTAATAAATTAGTGCGATAAGACATGTCTGCCTTTCAATATCCTTCTCATGAGGATTCTGCGGCCGTTGGGCGTGGACATTCTTGCCACCCACCCGTGCTTCTTGATCCTTTGAGTTTCTCCAGGTCGAGGGAAATGACAGCGCATCTTAGTTCTCACTTGAGTCAGAGACCATGCATTGGAAATGGAGGATGAGCCTGGTAGGCTGAGAGACTGGATTGCGTTCACCGGAAGTATTGCCGGTGTTATGCGCCTGAAAATAATTCATTTTGTCTTCTTTAAACCATTTCCATTACCAGCGTGGATGAACGCCTATTTCAAAAGTAGGAGAATAGCAAGAATCGGTTGTAACTCCTTCAAAGAGAGTATTAACAGAAGGAAGAGTTAAGAAAACGAATACGGCTTAAAGTAAAGTAAATTTTGGAGTCTTACTCAAAAATTTACTTAATGCTGCAAAAAGACAATGAGATTCTCTGTGAAATTTAATTGCCAATACATACGAAACAGCGGGATCAAGGAAACCGATTAATTAAAGAACCACCTTTTTTTAATTCTTGGGTATTATCAGAATTATTTCTATTAAACAAAGAGGCGAATACATTTTTCCACCGGTCTTTGATAAGAAAGAAATATAAATTTACTTACTGGGCGACAAAAAAGAGTGAACTTGCTAATCTCCCAAACATCGTTATTAAACTAGTCTGTGATCTTTATGCAAGCGTAAATTTTCTAGAATTTCTAACCTATTTCGGTATTCTGTCAAAAAAGCACTTGCAGCATAGATAATATACTATAAATAAAAGCCACGTACAATAGAGCCTATAATGAAAAGTATAGTAGTCTATGCTATTATGTTATCACTTTTAAGGTGTTAACTGTCAATTCATGGTGGAAAGACAGTCCTTTCAGTTTTTGTTCATAGACAATAATATAACATAATAGTTTTTTTTAATAAAACAATTCATTTGTACTACTTCCACATATTTATAATGATCAGGACTGGTTTCGCTCATCACGAGCATTGATAATACAGTAATACAAATGAATTGTGCTTTATTTTTTAAAATATTCTTATTTTGCGCTGCGAAACATTTAAGAAAAGTCATTTTCTTTGATTTTATAATTTTAATGTTTTGTCTGTAGATGCCATAATAGTAGGGCAGGTTTCATACTGCCATTTGAAAGAATTTTCCCACACGCTACAAACGCTCATCACGAGCATTATCAACTGATAATGCTCGTGATGAGCGAAACCGGTCCTGATCATTATAAATATGTGGAAGTAGTACAAATGAATTGTTTTATTAAAAAAAAACTATTATGTTATATTATTGTCTATGAACAAAAACTGAAAGGACTGTCATCTGGGGCTATTTCGCCTACCAAGTAAATTTTCCTTATTATTTATTTTAGTTAAAAACAAACGATTGTAAACCAGCAGCACCAAAGGGATTTGTTTTAAATTTATACTACAAGTGCAGTGTAAATATTAAATCAAAAATTATTTCACTGGCCTTGCATAATGATATTATTAGGTATTTAAAATTTCAAGTTGACCAGATACTTTTTTTATATTTTTCTCCACAAAATAACAAAAAATTAACGTTTATTTATACAGGAAAATTGCAATCTTTCTTTAAAATATAATGCCTGTCCACCAAGAATTGACAGTTAATTCGTTAAATCTTGAAATTCGTTTCTGGATATTTATTCTGAAGATGCTTCTCAGAGGTGAAACATGTGTAATACATAATTTCACAACCAGTGGAATAACAGTCATCAATTTTATATTAAAATTTAACTTCCACAAAGTAACATAATGAATCCATCAAAAATACAACTTTGTAAAGGTACCAATTTAGATCTGTAAAGGCAAAACAGATTTCTTAATAATTCTGATAATTTCCCAAATATTTTATAAGATGCAATGTAGTTCATTCAACATGAAAGGACAAAGGTTTTTTTCACATATTTATAGATTCTTTTACTGCGGTAGAGCGGGTTTTAGCATACCGGCACAGTGACCCAGGAGTTTTTTCCAGGGGAACATGGTTCAGTACTTCTTCAGACAGCTCTTGTCAATTTGCGGTAGCATAAACAAACACATTTATAATATTTGATTAGTTTATTGACAATATTTAAATGTAAGTAATGAAAATTAATAAACGTAACACAATTGCTGGACTTGATGGTCCTCTTGAATAATACATGAAGCATTTTTTTGAAAACACTAAAGAAAAATGAAGTTAATCCAATTACTAAGGCACTGAAAAGTTTTTAAAGTTGGTAGGCTTTCCATTTATCCGTTGGAATCTCTGGAGGGATCACCCATCCATTTGGGATTCGAGAGCCACCATCGCTGATCCAGAGGTACTGATCCCATTGTGCCCTTTAGGAGAAAAAAAGGAAAAAATGTTAATTATTAAGGTTCTCATACACATTTTCGATGGATTAGGTGGTAACTTTGTGGAAATTCATTTTTAAAATAAAAATTGAAAACTTAGTTATTGCACTGGCTGTGCTACTAAATGTGACACGTGTTTCACCATAACACAATTGATTAAGAAATTAATTACTAGTGTTTGGAGACGAAAGTCCCAAAGCAAATAAATTTAATAATGGTGACCCACCTGTCCTATTTAAAATGTTATTAACTAATAATCGATTACTGTTGATGATTTTCAATTAAATGATTTGCAAAATTGTATTCTATTATCATTTGTATCTCACCCCTCCTCACTTCCAGTAAAAGTAAACAAACCTATCCCACCCTTCTTGTTTATGTTAAGAATTAGAATCATAGTTTATGTTATAAATAAATAACCTTGCGATATAGTTAGTCTGAAGATGCTTCTTAAAGAAGCGAAACACGTGTCACATTTTGTAGCACATCCAGTGGAATAATTAAGTATTTTAAAATAAACACAATTCATTTGTACTACTTCCACATATTTGCGGAAGTAGTACAAAATGAATTGTGTTTAATTTTTTAAAATATGTCTTTCCACCAAGAATTGACAGTTAACACCTTAAAATGAATAGCTAAGTTATCAATTTCAATTTTATATTCTCATACACACTTGATTAAGGTTTACTGTTTTTCAATAAAATTATACCTGTTGGTGACGAAAGCTTTGATGTTCCCATTAAAATTTTTCTGTGGCAAGGCATCTACTCTCCCGAAGAGATTTTTTTTCCACCGAGAAATGAACTCTTCCGCATTATTTTCTTTAATGTTTATGACTTCAGCCGTATATTTGACTTCCCCTACAAATTCTTTTTCAAGTTTTTCCTTTAGATCCCTCTCCTCGCTTAAATACTTTTCCAACGCTTTACACCACAGAGTTGTCAGTTTATCTAGAAATACATTTAGAATTTATTATTTTTTCATAAATCAATTAATTATATTTCATTTGTACTACTTCCACATGTTTAGAATGATCAGGACCGGTTTCGCTCATCATGAGGATTATCAACTGATAAAAATACAAACATAACAGGCCTATTTATGTAAAACTGAGTGTTAAAAACTAAGGTATATAAAACAGTTGGTTCATGAACTAAGGCAAGAAATTACTGATTATCAAACAAATTATACATAAACCAAATAAAATAATCTACCATTAAAATGTTATGGACCTCTTACAAATCAATATATACTAATCCGAAATCACAAATATAGCTACATTAAAAGTCCATTTCTTTTAATGACATAACTGATGCATTAAGTAAATAGCAGATTGGGAAAATTTTAAGAAGAAATTAGTGTACTCATTAGAGTAATTCACATTAGATTTGTAAACTTTAGAGTATTGTCAACAAAGACAATCTATTCAAAT
The DNA here is from genome assembly GCA_022494535.1 of Himalopsyche phryganea. Taxonomy (NCBI): domain Eukaryota; kingdom Metazoa; phylum Arthropoda; class Insecta; order Trichoptera; family Rhyacophilidae; genus Himalopsyche; species Himalopsyche phryganea. Next base: position 2,196,332 of record JAGVSL010000136.1, on the reverse strand, counting down.
AAAAAAACAGTAAACTATACGAGACACCCTTGATTTTCAAACAAATAAAAGCGAGTAATAATTTGAGAAATAAACACTTGAGATCATGCATAACACTGTTCACTCTCTAGTCACTAGAGCGTTCAATAAATAAGATTTATTATCCTATGTGACAAAAATATCGCTAGCACCAAAAGATTCAGATAAAAACACATGTTGAAATTACGCATGCCGTCTTCATTTGGCGACTTATTTTACAGATAAATGTAATAACCTATTATTATTCATTCTAACTTGATTGGTGGTCAATGGCTGGGGGGTCCCACGTGGGCATATCAATGCCAGATGGTGTGCCCACACTACAAATGGTGGGAAATGTCACACACCAGTAAGTCCCATTTGCTGGTCTCAATGTGGCGACCATCGGGCGAGTCGAAAGGCGAATGTCCGGCGCCTCAAAACTGGTCCACTGGCTAAGGGAAGGAAATCCCCAACAGAAAAACCAGGTTTGAGCTGACCCTTAGAGCCCTTGTGACCCAGGCCTCAGGAGCACAGGGCTTATCACTGTGTTTCCTTAAACGACTGATTACGACACTACCTATGACGCCTCGGAGCCCTGGCCCTATCAAACAACGAAGACAAACTCGCAGTCACACGGACAGAGATAGAAAAATCCTCTTCAACAACCACACAATGCGTATTGGCACTTACAATGTCCGTACCATGCGCACACCTGGAAAAGACCAACACGCCACCTATATCTTGCGGAACTATCAGCTGGATATTCTAGGAGTTAGCGAGAAAGGCTCCAGGAAGAGGTTGTTGGAGGGGTGCACACTGATCTTCTCAGGCCAGGACCAGTGTCATCGCCAGGGAGTGGCAGTATTAATGTCGGACAGAGCGACCCGTTGCCTAGTGAACTGGGATCCAATATCTGAACGGCTTATACGAGCCACCTTCCGAACTACCGATAGCTTCGTGACCGTCTTTCATCGCTATGCCCCCACTGAGGACGCCGATGCGCAAACAAAGGATGTCTTCTACGACTCCCTCCACGCGACGGTTGCAGCAATCCTCCGAAGGGATTGCGTGATTATAATGCACGTGTAGGTGATCCAGCACTCGGCCCCTCAGTGATGGGACGACACGGTCTGGGTAACGGAAACGACAATAGTGAGGGGTTGATTGAATTTGCCACTATGAATGACCTCACCATTGGCGGCACCATCTTCCCACATAAAGACATCCATAAATATACATGGACCTCCCCTGACGGACGCACAAGGAAGCAGATCGACCACCTTCTTTATAGCTCAAAACACAAAAGAGAGCTTCTCGACGTCCGCACATACAGAGGCGCCGTCATTTACAGCAACCACGAAATACTTGTCGGTAAAATCCGCCTGAAACTAAGTCGTATAGTAAAACCAACAGTGCGGAAAAAGATCGATGTCGAGAGGCTCAAAAATCACGAAATCAAATTGAAATTCGACATAGCGGTAAGGTAGGGGATGGATCGCGTCTCTGTGCAGCCTACATCCGGGTCCGATCGCATTGAGGCGGACTGGTGCGATATCAAACATGCTATTGCATCATCCGGCAAAAGTGTTATTAGATTCCAGAGAGGGGGGCAACCACAATGGATGTCTGAAAATACATGGGAGGTAATCGAAAAGCGAGCCAGACTAAAGGCACTGAGGGATGGTGAAGTGGACCCGGAAAAATTCGAAGATCGTCGCGCTGATTACCGAAATCAGGACAAGGTTGTCAAGAAATCCGTGCGACTTGACAAGCTCCGATTCTTGGATCGGCAGATTGAGACAGCTGAGATGGCGGCTCACAGACATGAGACTAAAAATTTTTTTTAAAATAACACGAGAGATCTGTGCAAAGCGACTCTCGACTCCTGGGCCCATTTGTGGACCTGGCGGAGCAATAGAGCCCGAAGCAGAATGTGTCAAAAGGTTATGGAAGGATCATTTCGGCGAGGTGCTAAGCCAACACTCAGTTTTACATAAATAGGCCTGTTATGTATGTATTTTTATCAGTTGATAATGCACGTGATGAGCGAAACCGGTACTGATCATTATAATCATGTGGAAGTGCTACAAATGAATTGTTTTATTTAAAAAAAAAAAAATAATCCTTTAAAAAAATAATTCATCTTATATATGAAAGATACAAACTGTTTACACCTAATCTAAGCTGTTGAAGACTTTTCACATTTTCAATCAATGCTGATAATACATTATGCTTACCCAAATTACTGTTAAAAATGACTGCATCGCCAGAGTCGACTCTTTCTCCTCGGCCAACAGCTGATTTTTCCTTTGCATTTCTTAACTTCCGCAGGGCGTCGAGCAATGACAAGTATTTAGTCGCTTCCGTTTTTCTCTTGAGCACGTCCCGTAATATCATATCAGTTTCGAATTTCATATTCTCCTCCTAACAAAAAATATTGCATAGTTAAGTGTCCGATAAAAAATCACTCGAAGATGAAAAATTGTGAAATCTGGAGAAGTATCTTATATTTCAAGAAAATTATTTTTATAAGAGCCTTGTGTGAGCCATTTCATTGTTAAATTTTTAATATTCCATAGGGTACTTCACACTGTACGCAGTACCACTTTACAATCTTCTTACATTGAGTATTCAGCAGCATAACGTTATACATGTTTAAAAAATTTGGTTGCTTGCACTGTTGTTATACTAATCTAATTGAATTACCATATCAACAGAGCAGCTACAATTGCACATACTATAGTTTAAAAGATGCAAATTTATTTATAATAAAGATTTTAATAGTCTACCTGTTTTTTGCTTAGCAATTTGTTGTGCATAGTTTTCATCCACAGATTAATCCTGTTATTTTCCTCTTCTCTCGATTGATCCCTCTTTTCTTTAAGCCTGCGTAACTCAGTCTTGCGACGTTTCAGTCGTTCTCGTTTACCGAGACGTTTCGCCAGCCGTTTCTTCAGTAAATGAAAAACTCCATCGTTTTTCAAAAGGAGTTCTTTTTCCATCAAGTCACTTTTGAGTAGCCCAATCTCCGACAGATGTCTATTCCACGCGTCAACGGTCATAGAATCAATTTCTTTTCTCATGATTTGTTCAACTTCCTCGATTTTTTTGCATAAATCGAGGGTTTCTTTGAAAAATCGTTTCATTTGAAACATCGGAGGAGTGGACATTGTTTTTTTAACCATGTTTTTTGCAGGTTTTATGGCTGAGAGCCATCTGTTTACAAATATTTGGTCGTTTATTATTACATGAGCAATTTTCGGAATGTTTTGAGAGTTGTTAAATGCATCTGTTTGATGAGTATTCAAATCTTCCTGCCAACTATGATAGGGCGGATAAAAATAAGGAGATGCCATTTTATTTTTTGTTGATTAAGTTATAAAATATAAATATTGAACACTCACTGAATTTATAATAATAAATGCACTATTTAATAATTTTTAATGACTAATTAATGTTTTTTAAAGAAGCACAATGATAAAAATAGTCTTGTTAATGAACGAAAGTGAAGTTGTGGTCGGGCACAATCATCAATCTTGCGAGGCATCCGGTAATTGATTGGACATTTCCTTCAGCATCGCGCTGGCTGCCAAATAGTCAGCAGTGTCTTTGAGGTCGATCTCGGATTCTAAAATACTCGCCAGATCGGCATGAGCTGCGGCGAATCTGGAAAAATTTGAATCAATTATTCATCAGTCGTACGACCGGTGAAATCAAAGATGAAAAAAACAATGCAAAGTGCGCCCCATAATGCCGCCAGATGAATTGATTAAGTAAACCTGTAGCCAAGTTGTCAATGTCGTGCTCTTCGGTCGCACAGGTTTGAATCTCAGTGTCAATTGAGTTTTATTTGTGATTTCTAAAATGACCTCCCATTTATTAGTATAGAGAGGGAGAATAGCTTATCACTAGCCTTGTCTAAGCCCCTGCGACCTGTGCCATAGATATCTCACTCGCCGGCTAGTTCCAATACGAAGATTTTTGCGTATGTTGGTATGATGAGCAAGCTCGTGGACTTAGTGGAGGAGTTAGGATGGTCCTTAGGCTAAAAAGTTTGGAAGCCCTTGACATAGAAAATCTGGTGGTCAAAGTTAGGAGCAGGCATGGTTATTCAAAATTGCAGTTTTTGAATGCTAAGTTTAGTTAATGAGCAGAAATTTCAGTTCCTTAAGCTTCTGAAGGAATTTCAGAAGCTAAATAAAGTTTACAAGGAAAATGCCAAATTATCATATATCAGAGACCGATCATTAACGCGAAATATAAATAAAATATCAGTGTAAATCATGTATCAGATAAAATCACCATAAGATATCAAATGGAACTTCTCATAACAAACATAGAGCAAGTTAGATATTTGGTGTTGATTTAATGAAATAATATTCCTTATTTCGGATAAATTTATTGGTTTAGTTGAATGTAATGTTTGATTTTGTGTCAATTTCCTATTCGCAATCAAATTCCCTAGAGAATGGCATTGTTTTCAGCAGCTTTAAGTAATTTTTCAGGCAGAAAAAGAGTAGAATGTTTTGAAGCATATTTAGCAAACCTTTGAAATAGTAAATATTACGTTAAAAGCAATACGATAACGTGTCCTACGTAGTTTTCAACGCTCTGTTTACTGTTTCTTGTAGACAAAAATCCCAAGCAATATTTTTCGATCGTTGATTTTGACACTCACCTTCGAAGACAATCAGGCACCATCATCAACGACTCTTGTAATACTTCTTCTTGCTTCCTTATGTAATATTCATCCTTGCCCTCGTCCTTATACTTTTGTATCTTTGTTTTTTGCTGTTCGGCTTCAGCTTCATAAACGGTTTTATCTTTAGCGAGCCGCTTCACGACAGATGTTTTGATTTTTATTTGCCGGAGACGAGGATCTGCCATTATACAAGAAATTTACGAAGACAAAATTAAAACTGCTAAAAACTGTCGGAATCGCAAGCTTATCGATAGTATCGGTATCTTCTGAATCTTTCGCAAGTAGAGTATTTATGCGATCGCGATCTGTCAATTATGACGCATGCCGCTTCAAGAATTTTTTAAGGTTCGTTTTCCTCAAATCATCGACGAATGGAAGAGCTGTAGAATATCACTTGTAAGTGGCTTGATTGAACCGCTTGCTTTTTCATTTATCGAACTACGAATCAAGAAAATCTAACCATATAAAAATTTAAGATTGTCATTTTTCAAATTTGATTAAACTACCATATCCATCGGATAAAAAAATCTCTAACTGTTCTTAGGTAGGTAGGTACTATTAGAATTTATTGTATTGTTTATGATTAAATAAAACATAGACAGATAAAATGAATATTATATATGCCCCTATTACATAGGCAATATGCCCTATTAGTAAATTATTATCTATGCGTGCCCCGCGATTCCGCCGTAGACCGACTATGATAAATCTGTTAAGTTGTCATGTTCCAAATTAAGTGGAATTGTGCGCAAATCAGAATTTTTAACTCGGGCACGACCGCAGAAGATGACATGATGCTTCACGTAGGTGAAATCTTCTGCAATGCGAGACATTAAAATCGGTGTTGAAAGCCAATCATTATTTTTCATTTAGTTGTCAAAACAATATTCCAAAATGAATATTCAAACTTGTAAATCTTTCTCCGAGTCCTCGGCCTTATACCTGCCGCAGGATCTCTTCCTGAAGCCTCTGGCTAGACTGCACGTCACCGTGCAACTCCCGCCGTCGAAGGCGACAGGAAAGACCATCTCGAACTGGGAGCTGATGGAGCGCATGAGAGAAATAATCCAGCCAGAGACTTTTACGTCTCTCAAGGTTGTGAAGAGCTCATCCGAATCGATCAGATTTGAGGGTGAAATCGAGGACAAGAGAAAGCTGAGCGGAGTGATTGCTACACTCGACGACCGCTCTGTTAAATTGAACGGTTATCCGGAGTTCCTAAAACTCAAAGCTTCAGAGTCCAAACTGGACTTTCCGACGCGGCACACTTGGGACTCGTTCTTCCGCGACGCTTCCAACATGGACGAGATGAAGAACGGGGAGAGGCCAGACACGGTCCACATCGCAAATTTGCCAATCAAGTGGTTCGTCAGCCCCCGCGACGTCGCCGACGATGATGCGAAACCCTCAGAAAACATTTTCAGGAAAGCGTTCGAACGCTTCGGTAAAATAAGGTGTGTTGATATTCCAATATGCGATCCTTACAGAAAGCAGATGAAGGCGCACATGACGGGGATAAGCACATTCTCCTTCGATTCGGAATTATACTTTGAAGGGTACGTCCAGTTCTCTGAGTATATGGGCTTTGTCAGGGCGATGGACGCCTTCCGGGGCATGAAGTTAGTGAAAAAGCTGAGCGACGGTACCGGCCAAGCCGTCACCGTACGCGTGGACTTCGATAAAACCAAACACCTGTCAGATGCCTCCGTCAAGAGGCGGTCCATAGTGAGGGAGCGCCTCGTCGGTCGCGAACGTGCTAAAGAGGAGAAAGAAAAGGAAGAATCGCTGAAGCGGCTGAATAAAGACGAAGCCGAGAGGTTTACCTATTTTCTTTTCTATAATGTTTCATTGTTTCTATGTATTTGTAACTATATCATATTAGGTAAAATTCCATCGGTTTACTAAACACTCGTAGATCTGATTTGGGAAATTCGTAAATTGAGTTTCCGATTCGAACCCTTCAATGAGCTAAAGCATTATTGCTTACTGAATATTGGATGTTGCAAACAAACTTGTCCCACAGACCTTTTATTCATTTTATATGTGGTGATATTAGATTTTATTAATAATTATTCAAAGTTCGAATTGATTTATTTATGTTCCATGTTACAGAGGGTTCAAAATAAACTCTGGTGATCAGTAGGTGGTTCACAATATCGGAAACTCATTTTAAAGGTTAAGAATCGCCAATCTAATCTTTTTCAAAATTGGTATGTTCAGACATATTAACATTTAGGTTGCAGCTGTTGGTTTATTTTACAGGGGTTATTAAGAAAAGATAGTCGACCTTCCTAAAATTCTATCTTAATAAAAAGTATTTAACAGTATAGATATAGTACCTGCAGATGTTTATTGCAGTGCAATTCCTTGCCAATTCTGAACGAACAGCTGAACCTTCCAAACTCCCCATTGCTGTATCCTATACGTTGAAAATCACCTAACAGATGTCACTAAATGTGGAATGATTGTATATATTTATCCTTTCGTCGAATTGCATCCCGTCGAAACCCACAATGCTATTATAATTGTAAAATCACTGGTAATTCTAATAGTTGGAAAGCGGCAATTCGCCACTCGTTGACGCGTTGTTTACAAAATAAGGATTAATGCAATTCTCGAAATCTTAACTCAGTTATCAGTGTGGATCCTAGACGTATAATATTTTATCTCGTAAATAATATTTGTCGTATTTGTATCTTCTATATAAATGTTAGACACTGTTTACTGTCTGTCAGTTCGAGTCCATTCATGCGCTCGGATGCCTGAAGATACCGAAAGGCGAAACCCGGGTCGTTAGTGACAAAATACATGGAAGAGTACAAAATCTCAATAATTTAAATTTGATATTGCAATTCCATCAAGCACTCTCAGTCAATGTCTTAAATTATTACAGTTGTTCAATGTTTGCCCTTGGCTTTTTTCTACTAGACTGCCTACAAGAAAGACTTAAATCAGTTACTCTATCAATAATGCTGTATATTGGTTAAAGATGAACCTTTATCACCAGAAGATTCTTAATTTGGATGGATTCGGCGGTAACTTTGTGGAAATTCATTTTAATATTGATAATTTAAATATAAAATTAATATTGATAACTAAGTTATTCTGCTTGGTTTATCTTCGTTAAGGTAGATTCTTTATTACATGAATAATTTAACAATGCTTTTCCCTCAGCGAGTGAGCATTTTTATCATATATAAATATTGTTTACAATTTAATAGACTTTTACCTGACATCTCAACTGTTGAGATGCCTGATTGCAGTGTGTTCATAGTTGAGTGTTAACAGTGTCAAAACATTTGTGAATAAGCTATTTTGCATCATAATATAGCCTGATTTGTCCTATCTCCATAAATCTGTTTTACACCAACACTACTGAATTAATTTTTGAAATATTCGGTCTTGGAATATCCTTTATGCGGCTCAGCAGGGAACGGGTTAATATATATTTTTTATGATTTAGTGTTATCACATTCTCTAAGGGGGTTATAGACATGTCACGTGAATTTATTTCTAAAGCAATATATTTAAGCTCTTTTTAATTCGAAACAATTTTACCATTCAAATTGATTGGCAGTCAATACGGATTTTGTTTGAGTGGATCCAATAGTCGCGTTTAGGTATAATTCAGCAGTAATTGTATCACAGTCGAGCACAGGTATATAATATTAATGCTTAAAAGCGAACAAGTTTGCAGATTGTTTTCCAGGCATACCTGCGGCCGGTTTGGCTTGGCGGCTAAAGTTTGAAAAAAAAGTTTGGCTCGGCGAGGTAAAAAGTTTTCAGTCAGAAGTGTGAATTTGCGCATAGTAAAAGTGTAAAGTGTGTCAATCGATAACGGAATCGGTAACGCTCCGAGGCCGAAGTAGCGGCGGTTTGAAAAGTCTTGGGCTATGGTGGTCGCTGGTTTTAGGCGCAAGGTGGCCCAGAGCGAGAGGGACAAGCTTTCGCACACGCAAGAGCGGGAAGAGAGACGCAAGGCGAAACAGCTGGCGAAGCTCAAAGAGAAAGAGTCCAAAGAGATCAACAGCAAGATCGCCGAGGAGCAGAAGAAACTGATCAAGACCCAGCGAAAGCTGCAGAGCATTCGACTCATCGAAGAACTTTTCAGAAGAATACAGGTGTGTTTGTTTACTCCTGCATTTATCATTAGGCGCTAAACCCTTTCCATGTGGGAAACTCTATTGATTTTGCGCGGCAAAAGATTTACATAAGATATTAACATGTTAGGTCAGTGGACAATGTCGTTGGCTTCGGTTACAGATCTCACTGGCTTGAATCCCATTATAGACAGCTTTATAAATTGATTTTTTAATCGATTTTGGATTTCTATTCGAATGCATGGATGTTTGTGATGTCTAAAGTTCCCTCCCACCCATCCAATCCTAAAAACGTGGTATAGCTAGAGCAATTAACTAACCACAAGTTCTGTCCTAGCCTTATCCTTCTATCCCTACTCTCTTCGAAAAAGAGAGGTTGAGCAATTGGGTAACAAGAAGTTTTGGCAGAGAATACCTTCATTAGTTGACCATATGCTCAGCATTGGGAACGAACATGGTTAAAAAAAATTACCGCTATCAGAAGTATAGTGTGCGAAATAGTTCAATACAATTGTTGTGGAACTAAATACATTTGTTTTTCATGAATTCATACACTGCATTATGCAAACACACAAATGAACAAATCCTACAATGTAATCTTTGAAGTGAGCGAATAGGAAGATAGTGGCCAATAGTGATTCATTTCCCATGCCTAGTATATAGCATTATCAACATTTTAATACTACCGTGGAATAGTCATCATTATAGTTGTGACCATAATTCAGACAGTCTAAAGCTCGGTTTATTTTTATTTCAGTTGAAACACAAACCGGCTACCGGCCACAAAAGGGAAGACTCACACAGAGATCTCTACAATGTTCAAAACAAACGAGACAAAGACAACAAGAAGGAGCTGAAGAAGATCGAGAAAGCCTTGCTGTTGGAAAACAAAGAGAAATCGGTTCGCGAGCGACTCGTCAAGAAATACAAAAGCGCACAGGAGCAGGAACTTGAAGAGCAACGCCATAAACTGAAGAAAGCATTAGAAGGTTCGGTGAAGAACATTTACATTTCAGTGGGAATGCCACATAGTGTTTGTTTGCATGAATGGACTGCCTATATTTATATGTAATATTGTATTGCTGAGGGTAATAATATTGAGGACTGCGTACTTGGTACATATATAAATATATATATCAAGCGCTTGCTATGAATCTTTCCCATTCTTGCTTAATCACATATAAATTGAAGGGCATGCTGACGTTCGCTCTTTTATCCTACTTACTCATACACAATCCACTGATGGATGTAGGTCTTCACGCTGCAAACTATGGCAACTTGTTTTCGCTCTTCTGTGCCCTTTGTAACTTAAAGAAAGTTGTTTTCAACTAATATGCTAGTACAGCAAGTTTACATTGGTTCATATACGGTCCATACGAGAGTGTTTCGTTTGAAAGCAATCTATTTCATCAGACATTCTACTGTCTATAACCATTGATTGACCGAGATATTTCTAATATTCTTAGATTCATTATTGGGTTATCAGGAAATTGAGCGTCTGAGATTTTTGTTTTACCATCCACCCCCGGAAAAGGTCTACAGTAGACTGTCTCCCAGTAACTTTAGTTAGATTGTATCTGTATTCATATTATATAATTTTGCATTCAATCCAGCTTGTGGGTGTGTTAAAAAAAATGATGTAAAATAGATTGTACTGCGCTCCGTGCTGGACACTGGAAAAAAGAGATTGCGGACACCCTCTATCAGCTCTCTGTCGTCTGGATCGGATATTTGCTTAGACGACTTCCCAGATAAGAAGATAAAAACCGAGAGGATGACCAGTCCGGAAAGAAATCAATTTATAAAAAAAGGTATAAACTTCTTCATATTATAAAATTAAAGTGAATATCCACAAAGTTACCACCGAATCCATCGAAAACTGATGAACTTCTTCTTTTACTAAAGAAGGAAGCTATGAAAACTTCATTTTGCATTTTGGATGCAGTTTTTTTGCTAATTGAATACAAAATGTTGCTCAAATTGCAACAAAAAAAGTTCTAGTAAAAGGAAACACTAATTGTTCATTATGCAGAAGGAAACGAGATATATGAGTATATTGAGTAATTAAAAAGATTTGAGCGAAAGGATTACATTGTTACTTCATTTTGCTCTCCTGAAGTTAGAAATCTGGCTCCCTTCATTGAAGGTTGTGTGCGGACCAAATACACAATCTTCGATGACTCTCTTCCTTGTTGTTTCGTTGACTATGAGAAGGTATTTGACAGTCTGTATTGACCTTCGATATGGAGGATACTGGATACATATGAAATCACGCCAAAGATTGTGGCCATCATCAAATCCCTGCATGAGAATAGTGTACGCTGTGTAAGAATCGGCAACGCAACTACCGACTGGTTCAGTATCACAACCGGAGTGAGACAGGGTTGCGTTCTTGCTCTGTTCCTGTCTATTATTATCTTCGATTTCATACTTTGGAGGTCAATCTCACCTGATCAAGGTGTAGCTGTTGCTCCCGGCTTGAGTCTGTGTGATCTTGAATACACTGATGATGCTGTTCATATTTGTCAAATCTGTTAAGAGCATCCAGGAGACTACTGACCGATTAGGAATTAACTCGGGTCATATTGGTTTGAAAATAAGTGCAAATAAGATCAATATGACGTTCGACAGTTTCAGGTACCTCAGTGTACACATCCCGGAAGATGGTAACACAAAGAAAAAGTTCCTTATCAGCTTAGGAATAGCTGGAGTCACATTCAACTCAATGCATACCGTATGGGACACGCAGTTGTACATGATTAAAAACAAAAGCCATTTGTGAAACGCTTGCATTCTACCTGTGCTGTTTTACAGTAGAAAATCATGACACTTGACGGAGACTCGAAGAGTTTCGAGAATAGATGCTTGCATCAGATACTGGGGGTGGAGTGGTTTGACTTTATAATTAACTCGGAGATTAGGGAACACACCAGGTTACGTCAGTGGTCTTGGAGAGACATTGGAACTGGTTTATTCACATGCTGCGGATGCATCTGGAAAGCCTCTTCCGACCGGTGGTATTTCAGCGTCTTGAACGACCATCAGTTACCATCAACAGGATGTACTCGGGGGAACTGAGGGACTCTGGCGTGTCATGGGAGGAAGCAAAGCGATTGGCGGTTGACAGGGAATCATTAGGGTGTCTTACACCATTTTGACTATCCGTCTTTTATATTTTGCCTGTGTTTAAATGCATATCAAATTTTGAGAAAGTAATAACGTATACCACGAAGCGCTTGTATCAAATTACTTAATTTTTCAGAAGGTGAAGCTTTAATGCCTGGCTATTCAGGTCAGGTGCCGCAGTACAATTATGGCCTATACACGCCTTACATTAATCCCAACTACAACTACCCCCCTCACCAAATGGGTAAGTTAAATCCATCAAATTAGTACCTAAATTATAATATTTTTTTTACTGTGTCCCGATGTGAAGCATATTTGACTACTGATGGAGTAACTCAACAGAATTTGTTCTACAAGAACTTATTCAGTCACTCAACTTCTCTTTTTGAAACATATAAAAGGATGGAGCTGACAAACAGCCAGTAGTAATTATTTTATCTTAGTCACTTTTAAGGTGTTAACTGTCAATTCTTGGTGCAAAGACATTATATTTAAAAAAAATAAAACACAATTCATTTGTACTACTTCCACATATTTATAATGGTCCGGTTTCATCACAGGCATTATCAACTGATAAAAATACAAATATAACAGGTTTATTTATATAAAATTGAGTGTAAAAATGAAGGTATATAAAACTGATGGTATCATATAAATAAGCCTGTTATGTTTGTATTTTTATCAGTTGATAATGCTCGTGAAGAGCGAAACCGGTCCCTGATCATTATAAATATGTGGAAGTAGTACAAATGAATTGTGTTTTATTTTTTTTAAATTTTATCTTAGCATTCTTTTTTATACCCAGACGGGAGGCAGGTGGGAAGAAAACTAAAATCATATTATATTTATAAGTTTGTTTGTTGATGATGTGATGCAGGAAACTTCTTCCCACGCGGCGGTTACTATCCTCCTCCGGCCACGCACCAAGAACAGGGCGGTCCCCCGCCTTATAACACAAGAGGTAGAGGGTTTATCTCTCGGCGGGCGAGAGGAGTCTACAACGCAAATCATAACACTCACAGAGGAGGCTTCCGAGGCGGACCCAGGATGCCGTTCTTCGATGGACCCAATGCCAACCACGCTTACTACAAGTAAATATCGTTTGCAACAATGCCTATTGTAAAATGGAGTAGAAAAAAGGAAATTTTAATTTTTGTGAATAAGTGGGATATTTTTATCTCTTATGACTGATTTGCATTTTTTTAATTGAAAATATTGGATTCTTAAAAATTGGTAGTTATAGAAAGAACTCCATATGTTTCGTAAGTAAATATGAACATTGCTAGTTAAAAATTATAGGTTTAATGATGCATTTTCCATCGGTAGGTATTTCAAAAAATTGGCTGAGGGACAGACCGGTGATTATCTAGAACGAGATAGATCTTACTCGCGAAGCAGATCACGGTCGCGTCGAAGATCTTACAGCCGCAGCAGATCGAGGTCTTCTTCCAGATCCCGATCTCGCTCCAGGAGGAGGTCATCCTCTCGTCGCAGATCTCGATATTCTCGCTCCCGGTCCAGACACTCGCGTTCTAGATCGAGAAATAGAAGAACCAGAACAAGGAGCAGGAGCCGTAGCAGGTCCAAGTCACGACGTTCTAGATCCAGGAGCAGGGACAGATCTAAATCGAGACGGAGGCGGTCACCCTCAAAACGCACCCAGTCGAGAGAAAAGTCTCCGGATGCTAAAAAGTCCACTGACTTCATTCCGAGGGCTGTCAGAGAAAACGCAGATCGGCCAAAAGCTGACGAAAGGGACGGCCACCCGCCTGAGGAAGTCAAATCTAAGCAACTCGAAACTGAGGCCGGTGATGACAGGCAGATTCCCGGTGACGGCAGACGGGCCACATCAAAGAGCTGGTCTCCGGGTCAAGACGGACACCAGAGGGAGGCATGGTCTGAGAGTCCCTCTCCTAAGAAATGAATTGACTCAGCCTGTAACTGGGAAGAATTATATTTTATCGTAGATAAATAGAACAAAAAAATTATGTTGGATGAATTTATTTGTTAATGGTAATAATAAAAATAATGTAAATTAATAGGTCTTAATTAAAAATGTATGATACAATAAATTGATACATAATACAGTATAAGATTGAATAAAAAAATAATCATTTGTAATGTAGCTTTTTTTTTTTTTTTTCGAATTACAATGCCCTTCTAAAACACAGTAATTACAGAAAATATCAAAAATAAGGTGAGTATGGGGGATGATAAGGTGGAGAATTTGGAATATTTTACGTAAGAAATAACACAGTAAACGTATGTTTTGTACTAAAAGAGGACAAAATAGTTTTGTTGTTGGAAATCAACCGAACTTAGCAAGTAAAAACACGGCTTTTGTGAAAATGTTCTTTTATGTACATTTATGAAGATACTGTGTTTTTATTTATGATTTATGGATATTTCTGTGTCCACACTTCTTGTTTATTTTTTTAAACATGTCAACTCGCAATGTGAAGTATATGGACCTCTAACGAAGGTATCTCAGCAGAAGTTTTTTTCTACGAGAACAACTTATGACTTGACCTCTCTTTTTTTAAGAGAGTAGGGATAGAAGGATAGGGCTAAGACAGGACTAGTAGTTAGTTGATCACTCTTGCTACACCCTGTTTTTAGGATCAGATGGGTGGGAGGGAATTTTTAGACTTGCCTGTGAACAGAAATCCATAAATCTATTGAAAAACCAATTTAGAAGTAGTTACAAATAGTTAGATAACACAGTAAGACCAGTTGATATGTTTTTACTTATAGTAACAATTTAATATCAATACCTTGTTAAGTAGCAATACAGCAATGTCAATTACTGTGTTTTTACCTAGAGTAGCGACATCAAAATACTAGCCATTAGTAAAAATAAACAGATCATAAAAAAAAATTAAAATTTTTGTTATTTGGTTATTCCTCGTAGGAGAAGACCTAGATACATTAAGATATGATTCTGACAAACCATTGAACTCGTAATTACCGTGTTTTTTATTATTATGCAGGGTAGTACACCCGTAAACCTAATGTCTGTGGCGGCGATCTTTGGATCTGCTCCTGTCCCTTTTCTTCTTTTTGCCTTTCCTTTTCTTGTCTCTGTCTCTCTTTTCAGGCGAGGAGCGGGAGGAACTTGAGCTATTTCTTCGTCTCGAGCTTCTGCTGTTGTCGGTTCTATGTCTGTGGCTTTCGCTTTCGTAAGTAGTCGGTGACCTACCCCTCGCTTCGGCTGGACTTGATTTTCTGATTCTATCGGCAGTCCTTTCGGCCGACTCGGACAGTTCTCTCTTTTCACTTTTAATATTTGACTCCTTTAATTTATATTCCTCATATTTGACAGCATCTGTAAATTGAAACAATATTTTTTGGAAATACTGCAGATCATTTAAGTAAATAAAAACACATTATCATTCAGTTTATATTCAGGTTAGTAATTAACTTATATACAACAAAAACATATAGAGATCTAATTTAATGTGGCATGGCCCAGTTGTGCCAGGCGAACCCTAGTTGTTAAAATCCGATATCTAAATTAAATTAATTTTAGGAGAAGAGGGACGAGGAATAAAAAAGTTTGGGAAGGAGTCATGTGTAATCAGAATATTAATCGACTTCAATAAAGAGAATTGACTGCTGGATGCGCGTTTGACTGATTGATAGTCCCCGAAGAGAACCCTCAACAGAAAAGAAGTATTCTTTCATCCCTTGCTACTTTGCTTCTCAGATGGTATGTGCAAATGAAGTGACTCACTGATGACTTTTGATTGCTTATTGTACTCCTGCGGTGTAATTGTTTGAACCATAAATTCATTTAGATTAAGATTAGCTGCTCCGAGTGCTGCTTTGACTATTATCCTGCCGCTGTCGTCATCAAATCCGGTGATCTGCAAAGAAAAATATATTTGCTAAATGAATATTATTAATTAAAAATTCCCCTCCAAACACAATTACACTTGATTTTATTTTTGCATGGGACATACAAAAATGAGAGAATTACTTTAAATGTTAGACATTGAAAAATCAAAACCAGAGAGAATAAAATCAAAACATAGAAGCGCAACATAAATGTGTCAAAACAGTAACAAGTCATCTAGTCACCATGAGCATCTTAATCTTAAAATTCTCTCTCTTTAAATCTTCATAGCAAGTCATCAAATATTTATTTTGACTTTAGTAGTGTAAAATTGTATAGTGCCATCTATCGACAAGTAGTGACTTTTTCCCTCAGTTCAAATATCGATATTATCATCGTACTCTGCAAGTGTTGCAGTTTAATGCTTGTGGATGCCACAGTGCTATCACAAATTCGTTTACACATAAGGTATACATGTAAACAATTTTATATGGTATATGTGTGGAACCTTGCTTTGAAATGTACATTCATTAGAAAACTATGGTGTGTCAAAAGTGGTGGTAAGTTCAGTAAAGTGACTTGAATTCTGAGGTTGTGACAACCCTGCTTATGTATATTTTTGAAATAGTATTTATCATTTGGTAAATGTTAACAAATGTACAACATTTTATGCCTATTTCTTATTTTTTAAGCGATTTAATTTATTTCAAAAATAGCTGGCCTACAGGTGTCGCCTAGTAAAATTTTTCTGGCACTAAAAAGATTAACTGAAGAGAATTTGATTTGAATTTATTTTCAAAATCAACTAACCTGGCCATAAGTGCCAGCTTGTTTCCCAGCAACTATTTTCACATGACTTCCTTTGATCAACTTTATTTCTTCTTCCTTTGCTTGACCATTTTGTTTTTCGTTCATTTTGGCATTGCTCTTGTCGGCGCCTAGTCCCATTCCTTTAGGGCGCAGAGTCGGTAATGTGAGATTTGTGGATCTAAAAAAGTGAAATTACATTCTATACAGATGGATGTTCAAAAGTATTTGTGGCATTCCCAATTTGCTGTACACACAGGCCTTGTATAACACGGTTATATGGTTTCACAAACATGTCATGTAATGCAAATCCGTGTCATGTGAGGTTCAAAGTTCATACAAAATTGGTGGGTGCATTCCAAAAAATATCGAAGCTTAATTATATCTTTTTCAATACACAATATGGAAAATTCAAAAACATGTATTTAATAAAAAACATTTTAACTATATATCAATCATTCTCATCACTCCCACTTATGAGTCTTTGAAATGCACTCTTGTAAATTCTCATGTTTACAGATATCGGGATTATACATAAGGAGTGTCGATATAATACTGGTTTACATCAAGTCGTCGGGTCAGAATATTTTAACCTAGAACCAATGTAAAATGATGTTTCCCTTCCAAAAAGGGGTCAATTTATTTTTATAATTTACATTGTTTGGACGACACCTGCTCTGTCGTTTTTAAAATGAGATCCAATCATTAGCTCATTTTCGTATTTTTTGAGGGATACATCAGTTGGCCAAAACACTTTCGATATTAAGTGCTTAGTTTCAAAATTCGCAAAAGCGGTTTTTGGTAGTTTCAAAAAATGATGTTAACGTGCTTTAGTAAAATACATATCAAAATCCGTATCACTAACTTGTCTGTCAACAAGCACGGTGATTGGCTTGTTCATTTTAAAAGGATTTGAAATTGGCACTTCAATTACTTTAGGGAGTTTCAAAATTAACCATAATTTTTAATAGAAATATTGAGAAATTTTGTTCATCACAGAGAGATCAGAAACATCTCCTAACTATAAATTATGCGGGAACCATTTCGTCAGGTTTTGAAACTAGGCGCTTCATATATTGTAATTACAATATTAACTCACTTTTCATGCTTCCCCATTCCTTTCCCCGGCTGCCACCCCATGCCTCTGAGCATTGCCAATCCAAAATCAGCGATGGGTATGCTTTCATAATCTTCTAGGCTTGACTGAAATAATACAGATATATCATTCATTGACAACATTCCCACATTAGCATGATTAAAGTCTATTATTTTTAGGTTAATTAAATAGAAAAAATGCTTTCCTTTTTTTAATATTTGTGTACGAGCTAACAATAATATCTGTACCTCAGAGGCAGACGGATGCAACTGACAAATACCAAATTGTTCAGGAGAGCCAAAAAACAATTTATATTTTGAATACTCATAACTTCCAAGAAAATATACAAAGTGCGATTATTATTTTTTATATTCTAATTCAATCAAAGTTATTCCGTAATATGTAATAAATAAATAAAATGAATTCAACTTTATATATAAAAATAAATAAAAAAAGTAGTATGGATTTGTCCTTCTGCTTCTAAAGATATTTTGTCACTGTGGATTGGATCTCATTTCTCTTTTTGTAGTTTAGTCAAAATAAAACGATTTATGTGTATAAGTTAAAAAAATTGAAGGTTTAAATAAAACAATACAAATTATATTTAAAAAATATTTTTTTTTATGTCATAAAGCAAAAAACATTGTTCAAAATTCAAAAATGTATCAAATTTGAATTGTTGAAATTTTGTACATTTCCATGTATTTCGTTACTAACGACCCGGGTTTCGCCTTTCGGAATCTTCAGGTATTCGAGCACACGAATGAACTCAAATATGTATAAACAAAGTTGTGTTAATAATGAGCAATTACTATTCTAATATTTTTTTAAAAAACTAAGAAATAAAAAGAAAACAGTACATTAATTCAAAAAAACGATTATTAAAAAAGTTTATTAATTGTTATCTTGGTCTTCCCGCTGATCACGTCCACAATCTACTGTAGGATACTCGGAAACGTTGTGTTTATGTGGTAAATTTTTATAAAAATAATGCAGATATTGTGGGATCCATTCGAGCGTTTTGACCAAACAATGAATTTAATCGTACCTAATGGAATGGGGCTTCTGTCGAGTTGCGGTATCTGTGGAACAGTTCCTAAAGTTTCCCTCTTTTTCCTGCGGTGATCCACAACTTTAAAGTTGTCAATGAAGTTGTTTTTGTATAATAACACCCCAGGCATGTCTGATTTTGCATGCAACCAAACAACTGGTACATTAAAGAGATCTCTACAGTCCTGTTCTTTTTACATGCCACAAATGGAGACGGAGACCATAGTATAGGCCCAAGATGTTTTTGAAGTCTTCGAGGCCCATGGAATGAACTACATTTTGATTGCTGGTCTTACAACATCTTACGAATTGTTCCCAATCGTGGGGCAAAAAAATCTCAAATGTTTTCAATTTTTTCATAGCTCTTTCAATAAGTGGATGGACTGTGTTCATTTCTAAATGTGTATGACAACGTAGTAAAAATGTATGGTTGATAACCTTCAGTTTTTTAATATTTTGTAATACAGTCCACACATGAAACACCGCAATGGTTATATTCCAGTTTTGTCCCGCCCAGTTGTCAGACCATATGGTTATTTCTTCTATATCCTGGCCCATTTCATTCATTATCCATTTAAATAAACAGGATGACACTTCATTAGCACCTCTTGCACCAATGCTTTCGTTCCACATGCAGAAATACGGGACAATGTCTTCCTCTTCCATCTGGTGGTAGAACTGAACTGGGGGATAACAGTTCTTTTAGATAATGCTAAGGTAGCTAACTTGTCCGATACACAAAATGTATCTTAAAACATCACCTTGCACACTTCTATTCTGTTATTTAATACACTAACCGCAAGGTGATAATGCCTCGTTTTATTTCTTATACCAGCTCTAGAGTTGCTTTCCGGGTGACTTTGAGTAATTGCTGTTATATCAATGAGAGAAACAATAAATTGACGGTTTGCCAAAATCTCATGTGCACTTCTGTTCTTCGATTATGAGTAAACCAATTTGAAAATCATCTCTATCATTCTCCATATTTTAACTCTAGGTCTGGATGAGTTATTATCCAACACATAGTCTGGATCATTGTCAACATCGTTCACAGATGATTCAGAGTCATACACATTTCCATTCAGAGTCATTTTCTTCACCTGATGATAGAGATTAATACGCAGCGTCAACTAATGTTCAAGTGTGATGTTGATGGCAGTGTTGATAAATTGGAATGTAATTGATGCTCATTTTCAATGGATGAATCGTGAGGAGGTGATGAAGCAGGTTGAACTATTGAATTATCGGAAAATAGTCAAGTAAATAATTAATCATTATAGTTCAGTGTCGAATTGTGATAATTTATTAAGTGTATTGATCACTCGGTATTCACTACGTCATCAGGGGCCTTCCAGGACGACAGAATCTATCTGGTTGGTAGGAGAGACAGGCAGGATTCAGGCTCTCTGGGGCATCCGCAGCACAGTATTCAACGGAGCTACTGGACGCTGGGATGACCTGGGAGTAAGCAAAAAAAATGGCGGGGTATAGAGAAGCTTGGAGGACCCGCGTGATGGCCATATCTCCGAGTAGAGAGCGGATATGTTAAAAAAATTTATAACGTACTTGATTAAAACTCACCATGTGAGCGAAACACTAAAACGATATCATAATAAATTGAAAATGAACGCATTAGCTACATAAGACAAATCAATACTTAGTTACTAATCATAACATTAATATGTAATTGAATCAAAACTTACTTTTCTGTAATGATATTTTCACGACTGCGGATGGATTGTCAGAATGTGCACGCTTTGCCGTTTGTAAGATTTTGAATGCTCTCGAAGACATTATTGTATACAAAACGAATGTTTAAGGTTATAAATCAGGTTAATTTAGACAAAAACAGATTATATATGTCACTGCAACGAAAATAACAGTAGAAAGTAGTTATTGGGATATTCTTTTTGTACAAAAAACGTCGAGCCGTATATTTTGAGGTTATAAATAATGACGCACGAGCCACAGTGTGCCCATCGACACAAATTTATTACGAGGCAGAAGGATACAAGTGGAGTTGCATCTAAATAGTTTATTTTTAAACTGGTGCATTAGGATGTAACTCCACTTGCAACCTTTTGCTTCTATACTACATATGGCACTTGCATCTTTATGTTACGGCTATCTTTCTTATTATAGCAGATAGAACCTTCATCTCTCTGCCACTAATAAATAATGCCTTTAACATGACGAATCCGTCAAAAACTCATTTTCGCAAAAAGTGGAGTTGCATCCGTCTGCTTCTGAGGTACAGATATTCATAAATCAATAAGAAATAATTATAATTGATATTTTAGTACAGCACTATCTTAACGATATTCAAACTGTTATTTTAGCGACGTTTATCAAAAGTAGATGTGAATTTTCGAAAGATATTTATTTTGCATAAAATGGCAATTCGGGAAATTTGTTTTAGACTGACAATTTTGGTTCCAAATTCAATTTAGTTCCAAGTAATGTTGGTAATACTATAGAATAATAATGGTAAGTTATTTTAAAAAAATAAAACACAATTCATTTGTACTACTTCCACATATTTATAATGATCAGGACCGGTTTCGCTCATCACGAGCATTATCAACTGGTCAGTTGAATTGTCAAATGAATTGTGTTTTATTTTTTTTAAATATAATGTCTTTCCACCAAGAATTGACAGTTAAGGGTAAGAGAAGCACAAAAGTCGTTGTCGAATTACACTATTAAAAATATCCAGATTCGTGGATATGAATCTAAAAAAAAAAAGAAAAATATTATTTTATTTTTAAGCAGACCATGAGCCCGATTTTTTACAAAAAAGACGAAGATAGTGATATTCTTACATAGATGTCTCTACACGTTTTCAAAATGACGATTGCAAAATTATACGTTCCATTCTGTGATCGATTTATTTATTCGTTAGAAACACCGTTACTGGTGTGTGTTTGCATGTATGTATATACGCACACCAGTATAGTACTATGTATGTTACACACATGCTTGCTTTTTGACAGTTGACATATTGTATTGCAATCTAGATTGTTTCTGCCGCCTTTTGTGTAAATATATGGGAAGTATTCGGGAATGACGAAAGAAAACGTTGGAATATAATTTTAACAATGATATGTCGGACTGTCATTGGATTTTTTTGGTTAATTATCAATATACAATGACATTTATGACAGATTGGAACAGCTTCAGAAAGAACGCGAATTGAAATTTAATGTTTTACAGTAGAACAAACCAAATCAGCTTGCTGATTGTCGTATTCAACGAGGTGTGAAATTTCGTGAACCCGTGAGATATGAAAAGCCTGTTGTTATCTAAGTCTCTTGGTATAATTCACTATAACCACCATCCTAGTTAACTCGAATCCATTGGTTTCTTTTTGTCTATTCTTGTAAATTATATATTGCCGGATCTGTAGTCTAGTGGTTCCGTTGTGGTGCTCACGGGCTCAAATTCCAGTAGATACAGTTTCATAAATTGATTTTTCAATTGAGGTCGACACATTTCTATTCGTTATTTGAAGTAGCATTTATTTGGTAAAACTACATTGTAATGAAAGAAAAATTTCAACTTGACATTATTTCCTCATTTAAGAAAATTAAATTACTGACGTTTAAGTACATTAAAGAAAATAATAAAATATTTGAAAAAGAAACTACTAAACTATAATTAGGAAAGATCACTCTCTCAGAGTGGGTATCTTCAACTCTATTATATCTACTATTTATTAGTATGATATTCTCAAAATGCTTTAGCAAATTTGGTTTTCAAAAGATTTACTTAGCCTTACTATTAACCCCAAAGGTTTGCTAGCACGCATAACAGTAGAATTAATATGTGAATGAAATGTGAAAGAAGAGTTCAACATTATACCGAGATCATAGATGGATGGTTGAAAACTGGCTGACCACTTAACGCTGTCTAAATTGTGCTACCTACCGATTTTTTGTTTCTTACCATATTTCTTTTTGGAACTTATATATCCCCTCATTGCATGATTTTCTACTTTTAAATAAAATAAATATGGTCATATACAATGGATATGTATGATTGACTACATGGAAAATAGTAGAAGGAATTTTGAATCGGTTTTGTGAATCTTTCCGTGCAGATCAATGCCCAGATCAATTATATCTTGTCTTTTACTGGACGTCAAATTGTAATTCCGACGATTGAGACTTTGCATACTTAGTTTTCTAGCCATCTTAAGTTTGCATAAAACAAATGCCGACTCAAACCTCAGCAATGAAAGATTCATAAGCTTTCGTTTACGATTTTTGACCCTTTCAACTGTCTTATGTAAAACGAATAATTACTAAAACTCCGGCTTGCTTCGTTTGATTGCAAGTTAAAACCAACAACAAAATGTCACCACACATCCAATGGAATATTGATAGGTAGTGAAATACCTTGGATATAAGAACAACTGGTAAAATCTTTTTCAGTTTTGCAAAGAAAAATAAACAATACACGGGTTACGACTACATAAATTGATTTTTCATTCTATGGATTTGTGTTTTAAGGCAAATATGTCTATGATTTATTGGAACCATTTCAATAAAGCCGTTCAACATCGGAAAGCTGCATTTATTTATTCAACTGTCTGGTTAGTGTTACATATTGTGACAGATATATTGTTACATCGGTTTAGTTAGAGTTTTATAGTTTCTTTGGCAATTCTTCTAGATAAACTTGATTGAATTGCCGGATTTTTTTAGATACATCTACTTCACATTATATTATGACTGATCAAAACCGATCACTAGGTTCAACAGAATTCGATAATTTACGACAAAATACGACGCGGTGACTTTTTCATATTTACGTACTTCGCGTAAATTATCGGTTTACTCGATTTCCATGAATAATAATGCAAATGTATATTCTATAATGACGAATAGTGATGCTTGCTTGAGTTTGAGGTAATACATATTTGATTCGATTCATTTTCGAGGTTCTATGCGCAATATAATATAAAAACGTCAGATCTGTCAAAGTGACAGATCTGACGTCTACATATTATGGCCAAAGACAATCTTCGGGGGAAAACTAGAACTTGATACATTTCCCTGCCGACAAATGGTGAAAGTTGTTGCATGGATCTTAGAGCCATTTTTCGGTAGATGTCTCAAGTGACCTTCTATGTTGAATTTATTGTGGTAAGACGTCACCGTTAACACCTTAAAAATGATTAGTAAGTTATTTATTGTAGTAATTACCTCTTTTTCGCCGGTTAGGGTTGGAAGTTCAGTAACTGGCACAACAAGTGAAGAGTTTGGTTTGTCTTTTTTTTTGTTTCTATTTAAATCTTCGAGTATTTCCCTGGCGGCCATCTCTTCGAGAGACTCATTCTCCGGGGGCGGCGGTTTCTCATGTTGTATTTCGTCTTCTGCCAGTGGCAATTCACTATCCAATATCTCTGATTCGACTTCTTGGGCTATCCTGGCCAGCGATGCGGCGGTTGTTGTTCTGTCTTTCAGGGGAATAACGAGAGGCTGCTTTTCTTCGACAACTTCTCCTCTGAAATTATTAAATATAAGAATATTTGAGTTTATCGCAAACAAAGTGATTGATTGTGAAACAGAGAGTGTGATGAAAGTGAAACAGAGGGATTTTAATGTAAAATTTACTCAACTTATAAAAATATTTAATCTTATCTTACAATTTTAATCTATTTCAATGCAGGTGAATAAGTTGGAATACGTATATAAACTAAAATAGCCTTTTGAAATAATTTCGATCAATTCATATAAACCGTTACGCTAAATAAATTGTGGGTGAAATGGAGACTTTAAGCAAATTTGTCTTAAATTATTTTATTGTAAGACAAAATTATATGCCAGTATTCTACTACTACCAAAAGTGCATCTCACCCTTTGACTTTGATTGATTTACCTTCTAAGCAATCAATAAACTGTTTCTTTTCTTCTGGTATTTGAGCAACAGGTTTTTTTAATAGTTTTGTGAAACCGAAAGAAATCTTCTTAGGTTCCATTATATTTTATTAAAATTGTTTCAATCTATATAACCTAACATAAATAACTGACATTCTAACAACCACTATTAGCCATAGACTAATTCCTCTATTTATTTGAGAATAATAACATAAAGATTGCCAGTATAATTCATAAAATATACTAATTTGACAAAAAGTGCATTGCTTTCTTTGAATTTTGCTTACTGTTGTAAACTCAATATTATATTTATGAAAATAATATTTAAAATGCGATTAGCTACACAATTAAAAATCTTATATAATAAATAATATGATATATTAGTCAAAAATATTCACATTATGGCAATTATTTACCATAGAGTTCACAAGATACAAATAAATTAAAAAATGGAACTATAAAACTTGATGTTTGGATGGATTCGTGAATATTGCGTCGGCAGTTTTTCGTTTTATGAATCGCCTGCATAGAAAATATCACGAAGAATCATTCACAAACATAATTCCTCACAGCCTTCTTTCTTTCGAACACCTCTAAAGTCACTCAAGTATGAGTGTTTCTATAGAGAAGAAGAAAACTGACTGTGCCGCTTTGCCAAAAGGATGGCAGCGAGAAGAGGTGTTGAGGAAATCAGGATTATCCGCAGGAAAAGTGGATGTTTACTATTACAGGTGATAATATTTGCTCTTGTGCTATCTGAATTGTTGCAATTATCGAAACTATGCTAGATCGATAAATCTTTTTTAACATGCATGCTCATTATGGACTTTTAACGTAGCCTTTGCCCGTAGTAGATTTTGAATTATTAAATATTCCCACTGTATAATATAAATTTACTGTTTTATAAATATAATCTTACGTATATTTATTGAATATAAACACAAATAATTTGTTTTTATCTTATATATAAACGAATATATCTATGGATGCTGGATAAATTGTTAACTATTAGCATTTTATTTTAATCACCATCCAACAATAGAGAATTGCGGTTTCACTTTAGATTTTTATGTAGTTTTACTTGATTGCTGTACGTTATATACTCAATATAGAATAGTTGTTTGCATCGGATATTAGGGGTGAGGTGCTTTGACTTAGTGAGGATCTCGAAGATTAGGGAACATACCAAGCAGCGCCCTATTACGTCAGTTGGAACTGCTTGGGTCTTGTGCTGCGGATGCCTCTGGAGGGCCTCAATCCTGCTAGACTCTTTCCGACCGTTGGGATTCCGGCATCCTCTACGACTGTTGGGGTACTATCCACAGGATGCACTCGCCGGAGCTGAGGGATTCTGGCATGTCATGGGAGGAAGTGAAGCAATTGGCGGGTGACTCAGAGAAACTGATAATTAACGTGAAGGAACATAATATCAGTATGAAAAAGTTACCATAATATTTCGATAAGCATTTCTTAGAACAAACCATAGGACAAATTTGAAAATTAGATTGTTTTTTCGTAATATTGTTTTGTATTTCACATAATCGGTTTCGTTGATTGAAATGTTTGATTCTTTGCCAATTTCCTCTTCGCAATTAAATTTCCTAGAGCATGGGTCTTCAACCTTCCACAGCTTTTGGTATCCTTCTAGTTTATAACATTCTTCAAGGAACTCACAATTTGAGTGTTTTGAAACATAGGTTATCTACTCAAGTTCCACCTAAATATTCTTTTGCGCATCACGAAAAATCGTGGGGTAGACACCCCGGAAAAAAAATGTAGTCGCAGACCATTTTTTGTTTCTTTAATAAAATTGATAAATTTCTTCTCAGTAGTCTGTCCCAAAAACACGGAGGAACCTTTCAAAACTGTTGCGGAACCCAAGTTGAAGAAAACTGTCCTAGAGAATGACATTGTTTTCAGCAGTATTAAGTCAATTTTCAGAATTGCAGAAAAAGAGTAGCATGTTGTAAAACATATTTAAAAAAAAACTTTAATAGTTTACACAAAACAATATAAGAATAATAAAAATTAAAATTGCTGAAAATAACAGAATTATTTTATGTTACACAAATAAAAGAAAGATAACCAAATGAAGCAAACAGTCACTCGCTATTTTGAATATTCATAGTTCTTCAATTTGGGTTTGAATTTGAGTGTGTGCCAATCTGAAATGAGTGCACAGGGGGTTCTAAATTTGCTGCTTGGTCGCACACACAGGCAGCTTATAGGGAACACTGATTGAGATTTAATCACTTGTTACAAGAAGGTTAACAATCATCAGCTTACCTATCAAAATGCATATCTAAGTTGAGGATTTGACATTACCCTGATCGTAACATGGTGATTTACTTAACTGTGAAACGAAGCAATTGAAGAAATTAATATATTTTCAACCAATTGATGCAACATTTCACAATTGCTTGATTTGGAATAATTCAACCTGAGTGCGTTTCCTAAGCATATACTATCATTTTTTACTGTTGTATCAATGTTGTGTAATTACTGCTCGACTCTTATTTACAATTTTGATTAGCTAATTAATTATATATATATTTTGCATGCTAATTTTTGCTTGTACCTAGAAAGTTTTGACAAGCAGTGTACATATCGATCATCTAGTTAGACAACTCCAAAAATATGAAATTTGAGTTAAATGAGCAGTTCAGTACTTGGGTAAATCTAAAATGCTAAGGCAGATAACCTTCCAAAGAATTCAACAAAATGCTGATATTTCTGGGTCAGTAAAAGTATATTTTTAAATATCCTGCTGACTACACACAAAGTACCTAATCGTTAAACACCTGTTTATAAAATGTATAAAACTCAGATACAAATGATTATGGTGACAATTTTAATTTTGCTTTTCCTATTATCTCAATATGGGTTATTTGGAAATTTCTGAGTAATGAACTGGAAGATCGACTAATATTTTTTCATATAAAAACGCACACACCTATGCAAATGAGACATCTTCTAGAAGTAAACCTATGCGAACCTTTTTTAAAGTAGTGCTTCTGCATATTTTTTTCTTTCTCTTGTATATTATGTTGAAGACGTGAAGGGGTATATGAAATTTCTTACTGACTATGTTATTTATTTACTATAAATCTATACTCGCCGTGTCAGAGTTTAACTTCACTGATTTAATGTTGAAAATACATATTTAATTTTACTGTAAACATTAAGACTACTCACATTCTCAAATGAATCTAGAAACGAGTGTTATTTTGTACTAGATTTTATATCAGTCGTTGGCATTCCTGAAAAATAAATCTAAAAAATCTTACAATCAGGGCTTGACAAGTATACTACTCGGCCGCTGCTGTCGACTATAATAAGCGTCTGATGTCACTGATGAAAAATTACAAGCCATAAGACATATTCTTTTGTCAGAAACCTCTATGCAGTGCCATTTTTACTAATTCTTGTACATAATTGGTGAAATGAGATGCTGGAGAAGAATGCTCCGTATACCACAGATGACTAAGATTCAAGTCCAGGATAGACTCTTGGTCATTTATACATGACGCCTACTCAGTTTTTTTTGGCTACATCGCCCGCAAGCCTCTTTCCTAACGACAATCTCGAGAGGCTCGTCGTCACAGGAAAGGTTGAAGGCGGAAGGGAATCTGTAAGGGCCTCAACTCCCTGAAGCGACCAAGTGAAGGACGCAACAGGCCTCTCCTTATCGATGATCATCAGAGCAGCGGAGTGCAAGAGCGAGTGGGTGAGATGTTTGCGAAGGATTGTCAAAGGAAACGGAGTTGTTGCGATAGGCAGGTCGCGACCCTCACCAGTGAGGAATATGACTAAAAAAGAAGTAGATAATTAGTTAGTTGCCGTTTTTCTAGAGAGCAATATGTAATGAAAGATAATTTTGATGCAAGCGTGCATCAGTGAACTCTTTGTCTATATGATGAATCATCGTATTGTCTGTAGATGTTTCAGGGTTAAATATCTTTATGATGCTTCGAATTTCTATTGTTGGTTCAGTCCTTGTTAGTACAAACGTAAGTTAAAAGAATGTATAAAAGGTTGCCATTTCAGTCACGGATAGGTTGCAAACTATACTCAATTTTGTTAAATATATTTGCCATTTTCTAAAGAATTTAAGTGGAATTTACTAGTGTCTTGTAAAACATGTTCAAGCAATTTGCAAATAATTACTTAATATTCCATAAATTGATAAGAGAAAATAAGTTTTATGAATACCAGAAATAAAATCGTCAAAAACATGAAGATACAGAAAGAAAGGAAGAAATAGTGTTTCTGAATTATGTAAACAATCGTCTCTATTTTATTTGTCTTCACATCAATTGTCAGCCGTGCGAGTATATTGTCGAGCCCTGATAAAAATATCTGCAATAGTGGTAAGTATTCGATCCACTGAAATCTGGAACACCGCCTCACCCATTTTCAAACGCTTAACGATAGTGTAATGTTGCTTTTTATTTGGATGGACTGAATTGTTGTTGAAATTTTATTGCAATATATCGCATAAGATGACATAGATGTACAGCCCTGTTAAATTATGGCAATGTTGCAATGAAATCCTGTAATACGAAACAAAAACTGATTACTTTTTAAATATCCCTTGTTTGTGTTGGTATAAAGGGCACGATTCATTGTTTTTGAAATATTCTGATATGAATAAGTTAAGAAAAGATTTTCCGATTAAATTAATCGGGAAGTTCATATTGTATTTGTCTGCTAGTTGAAGAAGAATGTTCAATGCTATCATAACCCTTATCAGTGGAATACAAATAATAGTTTGCCAGTTCTTATGTTGTTTCTATTAAAAATGAATCTTGGAGATATTCCCACTTTTCATCTGTTAAATAGAACATGGTAGATAATTTTTAGGATGCACCCAGTCAGAAGATACATCTCAAGGGACAGAAGCATGTGTCATTCGTACTTAACGCAAACAATTGGTAATCAAAAAGTGAAATAATAAACCTGTAGTTAGGCTGCCGCGTTTCGGTTTCCGCCAAAGTGTAGCAACAAAATAACACTCGATTTTATGGACTACGCAACGAGTAAGTGAAATATATAACTTACATCCTCTGCCGAGTATAAATAACGCGAAAAAACAATTTATCAAAGAAAGATAGATCCAAATTCTATTGTAGTTGTGAGTATCGTCACATGTTTATTGAATTTAAACGAAACTCTCAAATGCGTGTAGATTGTTCGCTCGCTTTTGTCACTTTCACGGTGTGAATTACCCAATAGTTTGATTCGGAAACCGTCACCGAACCTCAAAGGGGTGACTGCTTTTCCGATGTAAATAAATAATTAAAGTGATTGTGGAGTAAGAAGGTGTTGTAATTTAATCGACAGTCCGTCCGGGAAGAAGTTCGCAGTAAGCCGCAGCTGGCTAGCGCTACCTGGGGGAGAGTCTGGACTTGGCCTGCTTTGACTTTCAACAGGGCCGCCTTAATACTCTGTTGCTACGCAAAAGGAAGCCGCGCGGCACGCAATTCGATTACAGGTCTATTCATAGTGAACCCTCATTCGCTTCCACCATTCATTAACGTTTCATTTAGCCGTCACCATTATTTACTTAAAAATTTAAAAAATGATCAGTGAAAAAAAGTAAACTTGAAATTGTGCTTAATGCCAAATAGGCTTATTAATAGACCAATACGGTGCAATTACTAGTTTCTGTATTTTAATGGTCCATACTTTTAGTTTCAGACTGTATAAAAGACCCTGACTGTGAAAGCATTTCAACTACTATGATAGGTGTACCAGAAAATATTGTCTATCTTTCACAACACTGTTATGCAATAATTTAAGGGGTCTAGTATCATAATCTCTAGCATATGCAAAAAATGCATTATGAATACAGCTTTGTTCTTCGTGTTCACACCTACCATTTAAATTATAAAGTATCTTTCTAAACTTATAAACTCCCATCTAAAATGAATGTGAAAATGTTGTTAATTTTCAAAACTAATAATCTCCGTTCTAACCAATGAGAGTGTAGCATTGTACTGTCATTGCCACCAGTGTTTGCTTTCATACCATGATGTAACCGTAGCATGAAAACGGTTTTTCTTGATTTGCCCAAAAACACGCATTGATGGAGATTCTGAGTTAAGATACTAGAACCCTCATTTGTTAACACACTTATTGTGATTGAAGATTTTTACACAGTGAAAGATTTTCTCGAAATCTTATGTTACATAATTTTTTTTAAAATACTAGAAATGTTTGTAACATTTTTTATATTTGAAAATTTCAAAGATGGTTCTGAAAGTTTTTATTGGGAAATTTGGTTTATAAAAGCAAGCTTAGCTTGAAATTCGATGATCTTCCTCTGTAGTTTTTTTTAAACTGAAAATGTGCCAACTATTAAATCTATGATATTTCTTCATTCTCATATGATATTTCGATATTCAGTTTCAAATATAGGTTGCCTATTTCCCGTATCACTGTTTTATTTTGTCATTGTACTTCGCATCTTTCATATCATGCAAATGCATTAAGAAAATTCCATTCTTGAATAAGAAATATTATTAGCAATATATTTTTGTGTTCTTGTATATTATATGTATATTGTATAATGTGTTTATCTTTGTAGATAAAGGTGGTTGTTTTTTTTAACTTAATTAACCTGTATCAAGTATTTTGCGATAAAAAACATACTGAGGCCATTTTTCTTACAGCTAAAGAAGTAATGCAGTCAAACTTGGCTATAAAGTGTGCCAGGAGGACAAGAAATTTAAATAAAATAGCTATTACTGAGATATCTAAAACAACAGATTTGAATAATTATTAATGTAACATAGTCGCCCATTTTCAAAGTTCATCTTGTCCAGATTTGACTAAAAATTAATTGAATATGCAATGCTATTGCCTACTCAAAGGGGCACATATCTATTCTATGAACATTTCCATAAGTTTTTGAACACTTCCATGTATTTTGTCATTAACGACCCGGGTTTCGCCTTTCGACATCGCTGTTAGGTGATTTTCAACGTATAGGATACAGCAACGGGGAGTTCTAATATTGTTGGAAAGCGGCAATTCGCCACTCTGTTAATACGTTGTTTACAAAATAAGGATTAAGGCGATTCTCGAAATTTTAACTCTGGTATCAGTGTGGATCCTAGGCGTATATTTTATCTTGTAAATAATATTTGTCGTATTTGTATCTTCTATATAAACGTTAGACACTGTTAACTGTCTATCAGTTCGAGTCCATTCGTGCGCTCGGATGCCTGAAGATGCTGAAAGGCGAAACCCGGGTCGTTAGTGACAAAATACATGGAAGTGTACAAAATCTCAATAATTCAAATTTGGTATTGAAATTCCATCCTGCACCCTTAGTCGATGTCTTAAATTATTTCCATAAGTAGTCTTGCAGTCAGTATAAAGGTTTAAAAACAGTGTCCAATTTCAAAATTTGTCTTGTCTGTCTGGTAACCATTTTCAAATATCACCTTGTCCATTTTGAGGTTATTTTACCCGACCAAAATATAAGCATTTAAACATGAATAGTTGTCAAGAAATTATTATGTTGATTGGTGAATCGATTCAGACGGTTGCTAAAATTAAAATTAATTCACTGTTTATTCAAATGACTATGCCTCATTGAATACTGAAATATTTAAATTTTTTGACATAGTTAATATTTGTACCATAAATTATAAATAGCCGTATGTTTGGTACAAACTGTAAGAAGATTTTTATTGATAGTATTAGAGAATTTATAAAACCATTTAATGTATACAACTTGGGTATAAATGTCTGTTGAATATTAGCCGAGGCGTGAGATCGGACGCTTCGCTGGTGCCCCCCATCCGTCAGACCGCCTCTATTTTCAAACAGCCCGTTACCGTCCACAAAAGCCAAGAGAGCAAGGTGAAGACTGACTTCAAACACGGTCCGCAGGATAAGCCCAAGCAGCTATTTTGGGAGAAGAGATTAGAGGTACGTTTCTATCTATCATGAATACAGGCTTTCGCTTTATACCGTTATGAGTGTAACACAATTGGATATTATTTTCTATGCTGTTTAGAATTCGAATGAAGGTGATTGTTACCGACTTTGTGCTATAAAATAATTGTTTTGCTTCATCTGAACACTGAGAATTATGTTTATTCCATTGCAGGGCTTGAGCGCTTGTGACTCTTGGGGAGTTCTGGGAGGGGCGTCGCTTCCCAGAGGTATCAAATGTATGGGTCCGCACATCAACGATGCCACCACGATACAGGCCCTCGCCACAGCTCTGCATGTCACCCCGCAGCCTGTCACAGGTAGCTATACCGTTATTAATTTTGAATCGTTCAAATTTTGCATATTTCCATGCATTTCGCCACTAACTGAAAGTTTGAGTTCATTCGTGCATTCGAATGCCAAAAGGCGAAACTCGGTTGTTTGTGACGAAATGCATGGAAATGTATAAAATTTGAATGATTCAAATTTTTTGTTGAAATTTCATCAACTCAATATCTTAAATTATACCGTTATTTTTAATTCATGTTATTTCAATAGGAAATTTCAGCAGTACATACAGTTAATGGACAAGATAGTATAAGAAGGGTTAAAAATATTGCGGATACCTTGGATGCAAATTTATATTTATTCAGAAAGTTGATAGATGTAAATATCCTAAGTGGAGTTTTAACCTATAATACTTCGCATAGAAGTATAGAGCTTTAAAAATTGGCCTGATTGGCAGTCGGTGACGTATTTACATAATATCATGTCAATATTAAATATCCATGATTCTAATTGAAATTTATAATTTGCAGGGCAAACAGGTTCAAAAACTGCGATTGCCCAAAACCCCGGAGTGTTCCTGAACCCTGAGCAGCCGCTCGTGCAGGCAGTCACCGTCGCCGAAGAGGACATCAGACGGCAGGAGGAGAGAGTCAATCGGGCCAGGAGGAAATTGCAAGATGCTCTCGGTAAAGATTTATTTGACTATTCTCGTATGGAAGGATATCGACACAAATTTACTCACGACAATTGAAGTCTTAGTTTTGTTGCCTTAGGTAAAGAACACTCTTTGTAGACATGATTGAACATAAATAGTAAACATCCAATTGATAATTTCAATTGGATGTTTACTGTCATGTCAATCATGTTTCTCTGTTGACAATTCCATATTAGAAATTTTCGACATTAAATTTCTTCTACCTCATCATTTGCTCTAATCTTTTAACCCTCAGGCACATATGCCTGAAATAGATTTTCTAAAAATATAATTTTGCTTCAGTTAAAGCGAAAGCATATTTCAAATATTATATTTAAATAGCTGTAGTGATAATAAACACAATACCACAGACAACTTTTGCAGAATATTTTTTTTTTTTTACAGGATTCACCACCGAAACAATCAACTTGGTTACATAACCATAAAATGGAAAATTTTGTATTCTCTCACTGATGGATACATTTGGATTTTACTCTAAGTAATATATTTAAGAAAAATCAATGTGATGGTTTACTGCGCTACTGCCAGATCATAAGTGAATGTTTATCCTAACTTTACTGATATTTCAGATTCACACATAAGAATTTGATATATTTTATATGCAATGAGGACACATCTTTTTTTCGATTATTTATATTTTAGAAAAACAAACCTAAACAAAGGCAGTCTATAGTATCCCTTGCTGTTGAATAAATATCCTAGAACTATTTTGCCAAGTTCTTAATCATATCCGCTCTCTCCTCGGAGTATACAGTCACCACACACGGTGTCTCTAAGATTCTCTGTCCCCCGCCAATCCCTCGCTTTTTTATTTTTAACGTAATAAGGGACTGACTGGTCTGTCCGAGTTTCTGACAAAGTCAAACAACCGTACCCTTAGTATTTGCCGCAAGCATCTGTTTTTGAAGCATAGTATGTGGTTACTTTGTCCTTTAGTGCTATGCTATGACTCACAACCGTAAAGCAAGACTGTCAGAATGCATCCTTTGAATAGATGGCACTCAGTTCTGACCGAGTGCAACTGCTAGTTCCAGACTTTCCGCATTGAGTTCAAAGTTGCTCCAGCTCTTTACGCGGATTGTCATCTTCTGTGATGTGTACCCCCGACTACCTGAAGCCGTCGACTCTCGATTTCCTGCCATACGCTCATCAGAGGATAGTCTGGGTCCAGACAGACACTGTTGCCAGAGCGCATTTGTTTTACTCGCATTGACTTAAGACCAATGTGACACGAGTTGCTTATATCATATAATACTAAACAAGGGTGCATAATGTATCTAACCAGAGTTTAACGCGAGCTGCGAATCCTTTCACTCTCAAGACCTAGTCGACATTAAAATCATCCCTGCCATAAAATTTTTATTATGTTCAATAATTCAGCTAATCCTTATCTTAAAGCGGAAAACGTTTTACGCAAGCGGAATAACATAATTATCAATTCTAAGTGAATGCTAACCATCCAAAATAGTAAAGTAAAGATGTTGGTTTTTTCTTCTTTTTGGGGATCGTATTGATTCTTGCTATTCGAATTTAATCTTGGGAGTACATGAAGCAGTTCCTTTAGATTCGTGAAATATCCCTGTTGTGGTGAATCTAATGAATCTGGAAAATGGGTTTCTTTGAAATGCGTTTTTCCCAATAATACAGTATTAAAACTCAACTATTCAGATACCCCAGTGCGCTCAGTAGGGTAGTAGATTACCATGAGATTTCCAATGCTGTAAAATTCAAATACATATTTTTAGTGTTATCAAGAACATACCTACATGTTTTAATGTATTGTATTTATAATTATTTGGTAATTCTTTCACTAATAAACACATACTTTTTTATTTAATGTTCTACAGGTATTTAAGATTCTGCATTGAAATATGACACATATTATTTTGTGTTGAAACAGTGGTTGCCTTCCTGTTTATTTCGCGGAAGTATCGCGTAATATTTCAAGTATTGGATATTTATTGTGTCATATCGCAAACTGTTTTGGGCTGTGAGCGTTTTAAAAATGTGACGCTGATTTCTTAAATCGAAAAGATTTGTAATTATTGCAAGATGGTGAATAAAACAAGCATATTTGTATTGGAATGTTTTTTTTTATTTAGAATAAATAAAATTTAATAAATTTACATTACGTGACTGGATTGCGGCGGAGTCGGAGTGGACCACTTCGATTCGATCGTCGCAACCGAGCGCTATTCTTTCTACGATTAATTCTTACTTAGTAAGTTAATGATATGATTGAAGAAGATCGTGATTATGAAATGTATTTTTATCACCTCGAATCCGAGTTGAGTCCCTGTACCGTCACGACCCGATCACCGTTCGTTTCCTTGAAACTTAACAAATATCATTTAAGACTAAGGAAGTTTTTGTACTCTATGTTAACAGAAGCATTCGCATGCATGCTTACTACAGTGAAATCTCTGGTCATATACTCGACAGAAAAAGTTTGGCCACTCAAGCCCCGTATTCACTAGGGGACAAAATGTCCCGCAACATAGTCTACGTGACGCGGGACATTTTGCATGACATTGTGAGCAAGTGCAAGATGTCGGAAGTTGATGAGTGCATACATTTATTTATCATTTCAACGAAATATGACAGATTTACAGTATGCCTTTACTGAGTGATGGATATATTTTTATACACCACTCCGCCTTTTTGAGGTTAAGTGTCAAAGTGACGTTTTCATAATTATTTTCTTTCAATTCAACATTCTTCAAATTCACAATAATACGTAATGTAGTGATTTCTTAGACATTACAATAAGTGTTATAATATTCTACAAAACTAGATTCATAACTCATTTTGTCTAGAAATTGACCAACATAATCTCCTCAGGCGACAATTGACGTGAGCCTTGGTGTGTACAGGCAAATTGTTCCGCGACATCAACATAGATTTCCCACAACATGTTGCTCATTTTGTCCCGTAGTGTAACCCTGCCTTTTGTAAAGGTCCAAGAAACGTTTCATTTTTCTCCTACTTGACATGGGAGCCCTAAAACTGGTTTCCTGAATTCCCAATTCGTGTTTTGAACAAAGATATACTTACTGAGCAATCTTTGTATCACTGTACGTAATAAGTTATTTAATATCTGGCACTTTGTAGTTCTATGACCGGAAGAGGCTAACCTAACAATTCAATTGGTTAAAAGAATATTCAACTACAGTTGAGCCCCCTATAGTGTATGGATTGGTACTACGCTATAGGAATACTACGATACAGGGGCTAGGCACCCTTACAATATCTGAGGCTAGGTTCTTTGAATTGTACTTTGAGAATTGAATAAAATCAGCAAATTAAATATTTTTTGTGTTAAAATACCCAACGCTATAGGGGGGGTATACTGTATAAATAGAGAGACCATATATCATTTACGTTGGGGTCAGTTGAGTCGCTAATCACGCAAAACTGTTGTGGGCCAGATAAGTTTAAGTGTAATTTAAGTTATTTTGTATCTGTCGGTTTATACGGATTACTGAAATTAAACCTCAAATTCAATTTATATGTGACAATATTCCAAATAAATGCATTTTAATTTAATTTAAGACATCGACTGAGGGTGCTTGATGGAATTTCAATATCAAATTTGGATTATTGAGATTTTGTATACTTCCATGTATTTTAAAATACATGGAAGTATACAAAATCTCAATAATCCAAATTTGCATTTTAATTGTCCGGAGAGCACATTTTGTCACTAGTAGTCGCACAGAGCACAATTTGTGACTCACATATTGACATTCAATGTCAATAGAGTCTAGTATGGCATTTGAACTAGTGAAAGTTTTGACGCGATTGTATTGAGATTTTAAAATCAGGGTTTGAATGGCAGCGTTTGTTTTCCCGGTTACGGAGAGAGTTTTGTGACTCATACATTCAAAACTTATTTTATTTAAAAATCTTCAGGAGTGTGTTTAGCGACTCAGTTAAGGTGTGAGTTTTTAAGGTATTGGTTTTATTAGAAGATAAATATTGATATGTTAGTGAGAACAAACTAAATGAAAAATGTAACCATCTATCGAGATTTCACCATACTTATTGGGCCAAACAACAAAAGGAATCAAAATGCCATTCCAGAAATTGGAAGAAAGATACTAGTCAGTAAAGTAACCTAATTATCCTAATGACTAGTGTGTCACGATTTATATGTGACATATTTTGAAGGCGATTCTATACGGTCGGTCCGGTTACCGCCCCAGTCAAATAGGCTCGAAGCATGCAACTGATCTAATCTTTAAGTTGAATTATAAAAGTGCATTCTTTGAAGCTTGCAGTAAAGGTTTGTATGCAAAAGAGATATGTTTATTGAATCAAAATCACCTGTCTTCCATCAACCTAACTGACTGTAATTCGATTTATCTGAATTATTTTTGGAATAACTGGAAGCATGATGGATAAAAGTTTAGTACTTAACGCTTCAGTTTATCAGACAGTTGGAGGGAAAAATGAACTGCAAATACGACTGAAATGGTAGCCTGGACGTATGGTAATAAAAATTAAATGGTGTTAACCCGTATGGGTGATAAAAGCATAGACAATTATACGTAATAGTATTACAGCAAACACACGAGAAACACGTCCAGCGTTTTTATAGTAATGTCAACATGGCAGTCCATAAACCAATTAAAACTCATTTCGTATGACAGCGCGTGCTGGCTAATTTCATGTCTTCTAGTCAGGCATAACGTACTACTTTTTTAATAGATTATAAATACCTTCTACTTTTTATTACCATAGTCTCTTGATCATCACAATTTTGAGCTGTTAAGCGGGGATATTGTATATAGAACAGGGTGGCATCCATCAATTCCTTTTCGTTGCATAGCTTCAATAATAAAACTTAACCTATAGAAGACTCGAATGTAATTATTATATTTATGATGCGATGTCTGATAAGGGTGCGCGGTATCTATCCTATTATCGAATTTTTAATTATTAATTGCAAAAGTTTCCGAGGCATGTTTTTTAAAAATCTTAACGTGTCAACAGAACGACGGGTAACAATTCTAAGACGATAACTATCCTATCCGTTATAATTGACTTGAAGCGATTACGTCCAAGGGTAAAAGTTGCTGAAGCAGATCGTGCCTATTAAGAAATAGCCCATGAAGTAGAGTCGGATGAGTTTGAAATTCATGTCGGTCACGTTCCTGGACAAGATGAACGTTTTCCATTTGCTGTACATGTTGCCAACGCCCTCTAGGTTCGTTATGGCGAAGAACTCCCCTGAGAGTCTGCCGGATGTTCCTATCTTTCTAAAATGTTCATTGATATGATTCTGTTCGGCCATCTTGGAGGGTATCGGTTTGATGCGGCCGGCCATAAACCAGTACAGCAGAGGGCTGGCCGAAGCCAACATTCGCGTCGTCACCTGGATGTGGACGAAGAACACGTTGAACACGGCCAGGGATAGCCCGTGGATGACGTACACGAACATGTCGGGATCGTACGCGTGCAACAGGTTGGGTAGCCTCCCCGCTCTGTTGCTCTTGGACGCGGCGCTGTCGTAGCTCGTCGTCCTCTGAAATCTTCTCCCGGAGATACCCAATTTTAGACAGTGTTTCAAATTCTGTCTGATGTACTTGTAACAGTGATAGACAACGATGAAAGTGACGGGAGCGGCCAATAAGAAATTGGGGATCTGCTTCCACTGGTAATAG
The DNA here is from genome assembly GCA_022494535.1 of Himalopsyche phryganea. Lineage (NCBI taxonomy): Eukaryota > Metazoa > Arthropoda > Insecta > Trichoptera > Rhyacophilidae > Himalopsyche > Himalopsyche phryganea. The sequence goes on along the minus strand of JAGVSL010000136.1, from coordinate 2,157,118 downwards.
TTGAGGAATCCCACGTTCCAGTAGTGCTTTTGTACGTACGAATAAGCCAACGGCAGAGTGGTGTTGCACCACTCGCCTTTGACTTGCCCGGGGAGGACCCACTCGCCTTCCGCTAAGTACTGCGGTAGATTATGTTCGTGATGAATGCAAAATTTATAATAGTTGTACATCTGTATTAAACAGAACGGAAGAACGCTGATAGTGAGAGTGAGAACTAATGCCATGATAGACGCCATCAGCGGCAGCGTCAGGAGCGGAATTAAAATATTGTACTGTAATGTTCTGTATCGGTGAAATATATCAGGCAGAGTTTTCTCCATTACATTCTTAAATGTGGCGTAAAAAACGAAGCCCAGATTGAGAATTCCGTTCGATCTCGTGATCAGCGACAGTCCGATGGGAATGCTGCTTATGATATCGATATTGGTGAACCTCAGGGTTTCCTGTTCGGTGCATTTCAACATCCCGCGGAAGGTGAGCCAAGCGAACAGGCTTTCAGAGTAAGGGGCCGAGAAAAATATGCTCCCCGGATTGATACAGTACAATATCGTCGCTTTATAAGCTAGGCTCTCACTTTTTAGCACTTTCAAACTTAACTTATGTAAAGCGTCTGCCGACTTAATGAAAAAAAAAACATTTAAAACTGTGGCTGATAACAGTAATAGACTATGAAAATTGAGAAAACTTCCGATCAAATGCGACAGGGCGTACGCTAAGTATCTCACCGTTAAAGGAAAAAGAGGAAAAAATGCTAAAGAGTTTTCATAGGTGTAACCGTATTGTGATATGTGCAAAAAATACTGGGCGTCCCATCTCTTCAGGCCCCCCAAAGCCAGATCGACCCCCCGGTCCAGCCACGATATCTTCAGGTCAGGGTCCTGAGGGCTGACGAAGACGTGCGCATTGTGATCCGGTATGAGCAGGTTGCATACTATTTGAGTGATTAGTATGAAAATTCTCGTGCAAAACGCGAACCAGATTATCTTCTGGTGCGGCGAGTACATTTTAGTCATCTCTCAGTTAGTGGTCAATCGATGAATTGTATTTTTAGATTACGACTTTCATCCCATCTCAACGGCAATGTATCCTTGATTACCTAAAATATAAACATAAAAATGATAAGTAAGATGGCAACTAACAGCAAAACACATTCTGTGAAATGAAACAAAATAAGGAGAAAAATACAGAATCATACATGGATACTATGGGAGATTAGATTATTACTTTATGTAATGACACAAGCAGTCGTACCAAGTAACATTGAGTTTGTAGCAGCTAACTTGATGCATCACATTTTTGGTCATTATGAGGATTATTATCAGGGTATTTCAGCTAGATTTAAAGAAAATATAAGGTTGACGCATTTCGCCTCTTTTAGAAGTATTTTCAGACTAACCATATCGCAAGGTTATTTATTTCTAAGGTAAACGATGATTTTAATTCTTAAAAGGGTGGGGGTGGGTTTTATTACATTCTACTGGACGTGTGGAGGGGGGTAAGTTATAAACACTGTTACACCCCTCTCCACCCACCCCCACTCTTTTAAGAATTAAAATCATTGTTTACCTTAGAAATAAATAACCTTGCGACACGGTTAGTCTGAAGATGCTTCTTAAAGAGGCGAAACGCGTCACGTTAGTGATAAACCAAGTGGAATACCTAAGTTATCAATTTTTAATTTAATTTTATATTAAAAATGAACTTCCACAAAGTTACCGCCGAATCCATAGAAAATATTAAAATACAAGGTCATTTAATAATAAAAAAACATATTGTCAATTCGAAAATCACCTTTTAACCTTAAAGAAAGTATGGACGATATAGATCGTCTGCACGAAACTTCCGTGGAGGAGTGTGGACGTCAATGGTCGTCCGTGTACATTTCTGTGATTATAGGCTTGAAAATGTATTGCAATTTCATTTATGGCTAATTGTAAGTACCTTTTCGACCTTTATAAAACATTTAAAAACAGTTTATGACTTCATATTCGACGATATTTAGCTTTTTCGTAAGTCACGTGATACTGCTATGACGTCACACGAACAATTCAAAGAGTTTCATATATTGTAAACTATGCATTTTCGAGCAAACGCAATACCTTACTTTTCTCGCGGTTTATCAAAGTTTTTGTGATTTTGAAGGTTTTATATGGTGATTGAGTTATTATATTGTGTTTTTTGTTTGAATATTTGATTTTTTGTGTTTGTGACTTGTAATTTACATAACAGTATGGATTTTCGAGCACCCGTAATATCTTACTTTTCTCGAGTATGAGTATGAGAATGAGAATGCGATTATACCTCCAAGAATTGCATTGAATGGATTTCGGTCGCCCAGCTTTGTTATTAAATAAAAAAAAAAAACAATTTTCATAAAAAAATACTCACTTATCAAAGACGTACAGTTACAGACATCTGACGATCTTTTGGTGCTTTACTTCAATATTGATTGGTTCCATATAATCATTGATTGAATTGGCATTTACTTGGTGGAACTCCATTATAATTGGATAAAACATGGAAGTATTCAGTTATAGAACATTTTATTTTATCCTCTTATTTCCACATATTTACATTAAAACGTTTATAAACACCGAGCAACTAATTATGTAATAAATAATATTTATTATTGTGTCACCATCAAATAAATTTAGTTTCGAGATTCTGTATATTTCGAGATCCAGGGTACAGACCCTTACCCTTATAGAGTCTAAAGGTACGTACCGTAATTTTCAAACAATACCCTATCTCAATAAATTAAAACATATTTTCTTTATGCTTAGCAAATGTTTATTTCCTTGCTTAATTAAAAAAAAGCATTTTATAACCTGTAATATATGAGTATCTTTCTTTTTAAATAGTAATGAAATAAATATTTATTTTAGATTCAATGCCATAAAGAGGGTCAACATAATTTTGCTTGTTTATTGAAAAATGTCATAATCGTCTATGTAAGTCTGTACGACGTTTGTGTACAGTGTAAAATTGACACCTTCAAAATGGACCAAAATCGTTTTTTACACAGTTTTTAGTGCAACTTACCCACCGTGTAAAAAAAGAGTGGAGTATATGGAGAGATGCAGGTAAAAGAGGTGCTGTGAAAACAATAGTTTTTAAATAAATTTTTCGTATGTTTTCATGACAGCCAATGATTTGTAACTTCTAGATTAACAGTTTTTCTACGATAAAGTCGTTAAATGACAAGTTTATTTTTTAATCCTTTTTGCTATCACGATTCAAATAGTTCTGAAAAAAAATAATACAGTTTAGATGTAAAAAAAACTCAATCCCCATAGAAAGTCTAAGACTAATTCATTTACTCTCGCAAAGGTTAAAAGAAACACACAACATAACTTCTAATTCAGGCTCGGTATGCCTGCATTTGAGTAATAAAGACCCTCGGCTTCATTTTTTCAAATTAATCAATATAATCAACCTCCTTAACGACCAAACAAACATTAATCTATCAACCTTACTTCAAACCATTACAACGAGCGTGTATGATTATACATAATCAATAAAATTTCAATGCATTTACTTTAACCATTAATTAATAATACCATGTACCTATATCTCTTTTCCTGGAACAACTCAAAATAAAAATAAGTAAGTTAAATATTTCATTTTTCTTTTTTTTTTAAATAAAACACAATTCATTTGTACTACTTCCACATATTTATAATTATAATGATAATGCTCGTGATGAGCGAAACCGGTCCTGATCATTATAAATATGTGGAAGTAGTACAAATGAATTGTGTTTTATTTTTTAAAATATAATGTCTTTCCACCAAGAACTGACAGTTAACACCTTAAAAGTGATTAAATATTTATATTAAATAAAAGTTATGATGTTGGAATAAGTGAGATGCTATAATATTGTCTATCTCTTCTAAAACTGTACATATCTACGATGTGCGGACATGTGAATATAACTCCAATTTAGGTAATTTTACGTTAAGTATGAAAAACATTCCAAATATAAGAATGCTTCAGTGGTACTATCAGTATATGTCGCAGATGCTCGAAATAAATATTGTAATAAATTTATGCTTCTATCAGACTAACTTATACCTGAAATAAATGTGAAGTAAATTACTAATAGTATAAGTCTGCTCATTAAATATATTTTTTATGGTCCTAGAAGTACAATTCCATTAATCCTTGTTTTAACGATATTTCGTTCTATATCTAAACACTGCTGATAAGAATAGTAAAAACGATAACCTTACGGAGAGTATAATCATTATTGCCAAAAAAATGAGCTTTCTTTTTGCTATTCCGAAAAATCATCCTTTTGGACTTATACTCATAAGTCCGCCCAAAATAGATAAGTTTATATATAGTTCTGACGATGGCGGCATGAAGTCGAAATGGCTATCAATAAACTGATAGAAAATGATTGACTACTTCCTGCATAATGTCAAATTATTCTGAAAAATGTTTCTATAGAACCACTGCTCTATAGCAGTGGTTTCCAAGCTTTTTATGCCCATGGATCCTTTCTTAAAGCAAAGATCGGACCATGAACCCCCAAGAGAAATAACTGCATAACAGAAAAATTATAAATTTAATTTTCATGTCTTGAATGCTAAATGGTGAAGTAAAAATAAAATATAAATAAAACCTTTTTATATTTTCTATGGATTCGGCGGTAACTTTGTGGAAGTTCATTTTTAGTTCACGAGTTAGTTAATAATTTATTAAAACGAAAGCAATCAAATAAATTAATACTAAATTATCTTTATAAAGACCAAACATATGATAGAACTTTTAGCTGGCGTAGAATCATTTATTTTGGAGAGACATCATCAAAAATGTCAAAGCTGTTACCGGATAACTTACAGGCAGCTTTTTATACAGTTAACAACTTAGGTAAAATCTTATTGAACAATAAAGATGGAATAGAATCATTGTCACAGTGCCGAATATACCGCCTCTCTTGTGAAGATTGTCAAGCTTCCTATATAGGACAGCCAGGTAGAAACTTTAATATTAGAGTTAAAGAACATATCAGATGTCTCAAAAGTAATAATTTTTCAGAGTTTGCGAATCATTTAATTGAAAATGATCATACTTTTAATACAAATAATAACGTAGGAATACTCAATCGTGTAAATAAAAAAGGCATTAAAATGAACAGCTTAGAATTTTTAGAAATCAATAAAACCATTCACAGTAATGGAGGATTAGTAAATAACATTTTAAACAGAACAGGCGGCTCGCCATTATTAAATTTATTCCCTTTATGTTTTTCACATCCAGGTGCCAGTAATTGATTTGTTTATAGTGTAACAATGATTATACCTTACCCCCCTCCACACGTCCAGTAGAATGTAATAAAACCCACCCCCACCCTTTTAAGAATAAAATCATCGTTTACCTTAGAAGTAAATAACCATACGATACGGTTAGTCTGAAGATGCTTCTTAAAGTGGCGAAACGCGTCACGTTAGTGATAAACCAAGTGGAATAACTAAGTTATCAATTTTTAATTTAATTTTACATTAAAACATTTTCATATTAATTTAAAGTATGACGAGGTTCATAACTGCACTGAATCCACATTCTATTAAATAGGAAGACGGGAAAGCAATCAACAGCCTCTGTACAGTGACTCATAATGCAGGATATAAAATTGCTATCTGTTTTTGTAGCCCACCGGTGGGCGCGATGTGTTTTTACCATGAATTTACATTTTTTATCACTTTTGAATATATCAGTTCGCCATCCACCGACAGATAGTAATATGTTCATAACATATCCAGTTTCACAGATTTAATAGAAGAAATCCAAATAAAATCATATAGGTAGCATCAGGGTTACCAAAACCATAGACATGTCGAGATCCAATACGAGAAATAAAGCATTTAGCCTATCAAAGATAGCCATAGTGAAATTATTAAAACAAATTGAATCATTCGGAAAATCTTATCTTGCCAGAGTTGTCTAAACAATGGTTATGTCAAAATCCAATATAAGAAATAAATAATTTTCCATAATATAAGATATCACCTATGCGACATTTTTGAAAGACATTGAAATGATGAAAATAATAAAATTGAAGATGCAAAATTGCCCATTGGAAATATTTTTCCTTGGAATGAGGGTGACTTTACACAAAAAGTTCAAGCATTCGATGGTAGAGTGTCTGGGTGGAAAATGAATATGGATGAAAAAAATAATGAATCGGAATTTTTCAAATATTTCGTTGATGTTATTATTCGATTGGTTGATAAAACTAACAAAGGTTTGGGAATCTGAGCGCCTTAGGAATTGTGTTGATAAAATATACATTTTTTGGCAATTTTTTGTTACTGCCAATCCTTTGCTGTATTCGGCAATTTATTCTGATACAATGCCACGAGATCGTTTCTTGTCACTGCTACGAATGATGAATTTTACAAGTGAAGAGGAACACTAAGTTGGTGATCACCTTTCAAAAATAAGACCAATTCTCTATGTTTCAACAAAAAGTAATGTATGGAAACTGTTTTTTAATCGTTCTAAAATTATAGAAATTGCTTGTGACAACCCTAATTATAGATTCTTAAACGTGTGGCTAGAAGCTTCCTGATGAAGGAATTTTAATGATATTGCTTTTGGCAAGGTCTGGTTACACGAAGGAACCATAATTGACATAAATAAGTTGAGTTTTTGTAATTTTAAGCTATGTAAATATTTGCCACGTTAGGAGGCAGAAAGGTATATTTTTCGTAGCTGTTGAGTGGTTAATGCTTCCCAATGTATGCTACAGTGTGTAATTTCTACGGTAAGATTTTTTGTTTTCCACACGAGACAGCCACCATTTCATTCCCCATCATTACAGTTGCACTGTCCGTGCCAACACTAATGCAATTACTTCATTAAATATCAAAATAGTACAACATTTCTTTCAACAAGAATAATTTAAACGAAGATCTCCTATGACTAATAAGTATTTGAAAACGCCACTAGGCATCTAAGTACTAGGTAAGACTAAACTTACTAAGAGAAAAATACTCACCAAGCAAAATAACCTCATATATTGCAGTTCAAATCTTGAAATGCTCCTTTAGTTAATCACGACAAAATCGGTGCTGCCTCTGATGTCAGATTTCTATTGTTGTCATCACGCCAACAGATTCTTTTGCTGCAATATCAATTATTTGTAGATTAATAATTTGACCAATAATTAAAAAAATGAAATTTGTATTATATAAACCACAGAAGTAATGAGATATGTAGAACATTTGTAAACAATTACAATATTTCAAGCTTTTTGTATCGTTGCTATGCCACTTGATCGTAAAAATTAGGATTTATCGAGTTTCGAAGGCAACTAACCCTTTTTTTGCCATTTTCAACCACAACATGGCTCATTATGCTTATCTCAGGACGACAGCGCTCGGCACCCGATAAATAATCTTATTTGTCATATTGATAAAAATCTCTTATCAATATCTAAGTGAAATTGAGGACGGAGTTGGGTTTTATTATGTCAGGCGCTACATCGATTTCTTCTGGTACGGAATCAACAATACAAATTTTCAGGCAGATGTCATATTTAAGGCAAGTGCTGCCACACGAAAATTTTATCTTTTTTTGGAAAATCATACAAAGTAATGTTGCGTGCTAACATTTTCGTCAAATAATATAGGTACCGTCGACTGGAGTTATTTCGCCTACCGAGTGCAATTCCGCGTGCATTATAAAAGTTGTTTTATTTATATGGCTATTTAACTTATTTTTACACTCAGGTAGACAAAATATTTTTTTATGAAATTATTCTCAATAGGTAATGATATGATCCATTATTATTCAGTGTAAATCGTGTTCAGAACTTTCATCGGGTCATCTCTTGTACGTAATCATAGACTACTATACTTTTTACGTAATGGAATGTGTCAAGCGCATCAGTTTTTGACAACGTTGGATGAATTTTTAGAAAGCGGCAAGAATCTCCGTAGGTAGGCCTTGGGTGAGCGCGAGGTAGTAATAGTTTTTTTTTAGTGAACCGCCGACAGCGAAGAGCATAAAGTAATATACTATTAGCGAAGAGGCAAGAACGCATGCGCCAGCCGCGCGTACGCTAACCTATAGAAGCCGTCGCGCTGGGGCGACTCGAAATATTAACCCATAGCACTCTGGGTACCAATTTTTTTCGCGGGCTTAACTTTTTTTACATTCAACTTGTGTTTTTTTTTGTGTTTACTTTTGTAAATAGTGCGTGCATATGCTTACCTCAACTTTCGAAAAATCATCATTTATCTCCCAAAAATACGAAAGTTACGATAACGATATTTTGACTCTCCATTCCATTATAGGAGTAGGTACCTTGGTATCAAAGTCGGACAAACGCCACATCCCACGAGTCTTGTTTTTATTGTTTATGGTAGTGCAAGTGATGATCTTTTCAAAAAACCCATTAAAAATATCAGAATCCAACGGTTTCATATGGATTTTTGAGTTTAAAGTTCGTAAATAGTTTCAAAAGCGGACACTAAACATCCTTTTTAGCGAAATCAGTGGACATATGTCCACTGATTTCGATTCACTCATTGACACATCGTCCACACATTGACCAATCACAGAGCTAGAATTTATTTTAAAGTGAAATATATGTGAAATATATATGAAATGAAAAATCACCTCTGCTGTACATTTATAGATGGCTTACGTCCGTCTTTGATATCAATGTACTAATATGTTAGCAATTAGAATTCATGAAAGTATTTAAATAAATCGGGTTTTGAAGACTTTAAATACGCCAGGCGTTGTTGTACCGAAGAACGAAAGGTGTTTTGGGATTATTCGTCCTTGGGTAGGGTCATCAAAACACTTAAAAGTATTGTTTTTTTTTATCAAGAAAAAATATAAAATTTCCCAATTATTTATTTTAGCTAGAAACAAAAAATTGTAAGCCAGCAGCATCAAAGAAGTTTGTTTTTAATGTATGCTAAAAATGTAGTGTAAATATTAAGACAGAGAGAATAGAATTTGAAATTTGTCACAAATTATTTCTGGGCATATAGATGTGCCCAACGACAGGAAATATGTCAAATGTCGGGGGCAAAGGTTTCCACTTCTTGCCATGTCCAAAGCCTATCGAACCTGCTCAACCGAATGTATTCCAGTTATGTTAGGACTTATTCCTCTAGATTTAGAAGTCCAAAGTAGAGCTGCAATTCATTTGTATTGCTCAGGAAATCAGCTCAAATTGGCAGCACAATTCTTCAGCCGTTGGATTCTCAACAGTTGAAGAGCTCAAAAAAATATTTGGTAGGTTTGAGACAATGAGATTGATGGCTAATATCTCAATTCTTTGTATGCATCCCTTCTGAGAAGGGTGGAGGCTGTAATAAAGAGCAAAGGAAAAGATACAAAACAATAAATTTCTAAACATGTAAAAAGATTTATTTTATCTCAAACTAACTGTTATTACTCACTAATTGCATAACAAAATTCCGACAGAATAAAAAAAATATGAGTACTTGCTTGGGTGACCGTCATAAATCAACTCTATTGAGTGTCTCCTGCCAGCTTAAGTATTATTTTAATATTTTATGTCAATCCTTTCTTCAAAATAAAAAGGGCAATAAAAACTTTCTTGAGAAAGCATAAAATACTCCATGGCATAAACTAGTTAGGACAGTTTTACATTCATGGCAAACTACCCAGAACCAATTTAGTAACATTGTGATTGATGTGTACTTGAACACAATAAAGATCATCACTTATTTTTTCATAAAACAGCTTCCCTCAAAACTCATTTGTGAAAAAGCAATAAAAGTTAGATACATATATGGTAGACATGACGAATTTGTATTTAGACAATGAAATCCTTTACTCTATACAAAATCATGCAAGCTTTTTGTTTCCTGGTTTCATGCGAATTCCAGGTAGTATAATGTTCACGCCCAGGAACCGAGAGGCGTTACCATTTTTCAAATACAATTCATTCGGGAACTATTACAATTGTAATTAGTTCAAAATAATCCCTTTATGGGGGAAATGTTCGCAATATATAAGGAGATGCGTTTCAAAATATGTCATTATATTTTATCATCAACTTGTTATGTATAGCATTCGAAGATATATAAAAATATGGCAAGAAGTTTATCAGATGATGATTTGTCAATTGAAGAATTATCTGAAGGTGAAGATGGTTCATTTACTGGGATGCCAAATATTATTTGACGTCGGCAATTATTACCAGAAGAAAACAGTGAAAATGAATCAGATGTGGGTGATATTGATCCATGTGATATTACAAGTGCTTCTTCTAATGAATGGTTCAATCCTGCAGGTGCGACAGCTACTGTGAGGCTTTTTGTGAGTTTATCTGGCGTGAAATGTGTAATTGCAGAGAATTTACTTCAAGGAGAGCCCAGTGACTTTTTTCAACTTTTTGTAACGGATGATATGTTCGAAACGATTTCAATAGAAACTAATCGGTACGCTGTTCAAGTGCTGCAAGGCAAGGTTCTGGGAGCATTTTCTCGTCTACATGCATGGTCATCCACAAACATCAATGAAATGAAAAGATTTTTTGGTCTCATTATCTGGATGGGGCTCGTCAAACTCCCCAGTATCCCGTTATATTGGAGTACAGATATAGCATTTAGACAAACTTTTCCCAAATCAGTAATGAGCAGAAACCGTTTCGAAATTTTATTGCAAATGCTACATTTCACTGACAACTTCACTGGTGATAAAGAAGATCGCCTAGCCAAAGTGCGTAATATTATTGACGGATTGAACGATAATTTAAAAAAAATGTAATCTTTCGTATTATCGATCACATATGTGTACAATCATATCCAAATCATATTTCATGATTTCATATGTTTTACGTTTGTTTTTAACTTTGAAATAAAATTTGTCGATGTTTGTATGTGCATCTGGTTGAGTGACGCCATGCGAGTCACATCTGATGATAAATATCATGGTAGAAGTGCCCGGCGGCGCCCGACGACACTTTATGGAATCTGGTTTTTGCCGGGCACCGGTGACTGACACGGCGCAGTGGTCAATGTTGATACCGGTCACCGGTGCCCAGCATGGCACGAAACGTGTTAAACAGTTGTTAGATTTACTGCCTGAAGTTTTGAGCCATTATTGCAGGTCAACTAGCTCGAGAACCTACATGGATAATACATTTAAAACTAAATCAGAAATGCATACAATTTATAAATCATGGTGTGCAGAGAATGGCATCACTCCCGTCTAAATAAAGAAATTCTATGAAATTTTATAAAGAAACAAAATATCAGTCTTTAAGCAGCACAAGTATCAGTGCGACATAATATGTTATGACACATATTATGTGTGTCCTACAAGGAGGGAAATCTAAGTGAAGAAGAATTCAAATTCACCTATGTCAGAAAAATGAAGCAAGAGATGCAAAGAAGCTGGCTATTGCATTCTGCTCTAACCAACATTTAGTTGCAAGAATGGATCTAGATAACAATTTTTTTAAGACTTTGATTCACTCCCCAGTAATTACAGCATCATTCGACCAGGCAAAAAGGTTGGAGACCCTACAGAAACGCAGATCAGAGGGCTGCTATAAAAACACGGGGAAGTTATGTACAAACTCCGACACGTTGATAACTGGACACTACTGCCGCAAAGGAGGAACCAAGATTTGTACACAGTACCACAAACATTAAACACAGAGCCAAATGTGTAAGTTTGAGGAATTATAATCTTTAAAGTTATATATGCACCGAGATTATCATTTCTTTTACGATAATCTCAAATGCTGAGTTAGTTGATTATTTAAGTAGCTTCTATATTAATATTTTTTTAAAGATCTCAATCACTATAAGAAATAGTTTAATATTAGGCGTTATTATTGTTTTGTTAAAATGTTGAGATGGTTATTATGGTATTATTATGTAACTTTTGCCTAAAAATAATGTTTGATTTGTGGTACATGCTAGTTAATACTTTTTTTTCTTCTTTCGATAAATAAAACGTCACATATAATAAATTTGTGTAATTATTTATCCATCCCACTCTGCATATTTTTATGTCGCCTTCACTCGATAATTACTTATTTATAATGTCAGCTTTTGGCTGGGAAAGATAAAGGTTTGTTCGAAACAGGCTATTGGCTTTATTAAAGATGTTTTACGCATAGAGTTAATATTATTAAATTATGCAGTTATCGTTTCTAGCTATTCCACAATCCGATATGTCTAAAATACAGGTTAATTAAAATCCACTATGTGCCTTTTACCCACAAAAAAAACTTAAGTGTTACATAACGTATCTATTATAAAATATCATTTATGCTAAATGCGACGTAATGATCTAATTTTCAGTTTATTTGCGTTGTAAAAAATGTGAGACATTGTTGAGTAAATCAGTTTTTTCCTTCTCCAGAAAAGTTGCATTTTTTACATAGTGGATTTTGCAAGCCTAACGACGATATATAGCAAAGCTAAATTAAGTTAAATAATATTAAAGAACTATATTATGGCTCTGATGGTGCCGTGAAGGCGAAATAGTTATTAACAAATTGATAAAATTCTTGTAGAACTGAGTACTTTGTTATATTACCATATTATAATTGAATTCTACCAAGTAAATGCCAATTCAATCAATTAAACTCGTTATTTTGAATGTTGTTTGATTCAATCAAAATCTGTTTATATAATTTAAGACATCAACCGAGGGTGCTTGATGGAATTTCAATATCAAATTTGAATTTTTCCGATTTTGCACATTTCCATGTATTTTGTCACTAACGACCCGGGTTTCGCCTTTCGGCATCTTCAGGCATTCGGTATGTCAATTTGAGTCCATTCGTGTGCTCGAATGCATGAAGATACCAAAAGGCGAAACCCGGGTCGTTAGTGACAAAATATATGGAAATGTACAAATTAGGTTCAATTCAAATTTTACAAAAAAATCTGTTTTTATTTTTTATGTTCCGTGAGAGTTTGATATTTATTTAAAATAAAACGGTAGATTTTGAAATTAAATATTTTTATTATTTGTATGGTTATTTACAGGTGTTTCTGACACACAACTTTGTCGACCGTCTTCCAAAAGCTGTAACAGTATCGGATAAACATCGTCATATTTGCTGATGTTCTGCTGCCTCACATGACTTTGGTACCTCTGCAGAGCTCCGGCGATAAACTCCAATCTCTCCCTCTCGTTTCTGTGCTCGATCAGCCATGACATTAATTTGTGGTGTGACCATCCGGCGCACTGGTGCGGCGATAACAAATCTTTTCCTCCATAAGAAAAGATCAACATCATGACCAAAGAATATGACAATGACGCACCTTTCGATTGGCTCTCTAATATTTCAGCTGGCGGCAATCCCAAAAGGCTGTGAAGAGCTCGCAGTTCTCTATAATTATCCAGAGAACTCAAATCGGATATCAGCGGTTTTACGAGCGATCTCCAAATGTTTACAGTCTACTTGTAATTTCCTCCGACCATAATTGGATATCGGTCTGACGGAGCAAACGTTCTGAACAAATATATTGATACCGTGCGTAGCTATCTCTTCGCAGCTCTTATTGACTGCCGCTATGTCCTGATAGAGCGATAGATATATATCTTTGCATCGGGTTATGAACTGCTGCAGTTCCCTCAGATACAGCGAACAGTTTATGTTTAAATTATCAGGGTTCTCATCACGGTTAAGCTCCGTCTCGCTGTGCATGCTTCCCAATATGAGGTCGACGGCGCAGTTTATGGATAAACGAAACGGGTGCAGAACTGATACGTTAGATATCTCTTTTAGGCTATCCTGTATAATGGTTACACTTTCGGAATGTAAAATGTTCGACATGTTGGTTAAAACTCTCGTAATCTGACTGGTTAAATAGTAGAGAGTGTTGGAAAGGTCGGCGTTTCTTTGCTGCGAGCTGGAAGGCGCTTCTACGATTTGTCCGGCGTCAGTGTCCACGCAGACTCTCTGCTCAGCTTCCGTGCTCATCTGCTTCAAACATTTTGAAACGTTCGTCGCCAAAGCTATACCCAACTGTTTATCGCCCAGAGACAAGCTGAGAACGGAGGATATTACCCTGACGGCGGCGTCCATCTGTTCGGTATCAGGGATCTGATGCAGATGCCACATTGTCCTGACGGGATCGAGGAGTTTTTCCAGAGAACTGTTCAGGAATGAGTTCTCCCAAGGCGCCAAAATATCTCGCTGCACAGTAAAATCTTTATAATGTAGCTTACTCGAGAGATCATTATAGCATTTTAACAATCTAGGGAAATCAATTTCGATGCATTGGTTCACCGAGATGGTGCTCTTTTTTAATTCCGAGGCAAAAGTGGTAGATAATTTTTCCCAAAAACCTTTCGAAACATAGTTAAAATTTTCAATCGTCCTTAAATCGTTGACGACATTTTGCAAGAGGATGATCTTCTTGCAGCTCAAGAATAAATATTCAGAGAATAACTTTTCAATATTGTTCCAAAAGATTTGCTTGAAGGCCTGCGAGTTCATGATGTTTACTTTACCCGGAGTCGTCTTTGTGACTTCGCCTTGTTTGTTTGTAACGATCAACGGAGACTTAACATCCAGAGCGTTCTGAATGGAGACGGTGCAGTCCTTGAGCACGGCCGTGATGACTTCGTCAATTCTTTCCTTGGCGCAGTGCATGTTGTTAAAAACTTTAAAACTAGACAAAAGAAGGGTTTTGTCACCGTTTGTTAAACCTTTATGAAGCTGCTGTGATGCGTCGAAAATGAGTTTGTTTTTCTTAAGTTTGATGACTTCAAGATTCTCAGTCAGACAATCGATTCCCGTGAAATCGTCATCGCCGATCAGTTGATCGATATCGAAAAGCAGTATAGCTTGCAGAGATGGGTTCTTATCGAGCTCTTGCAAGTCTTTGCAGGACTGGATTATTTTCGAGGCGTGTCTCATTAAGTGGCAGACTCTTTGGATCCTGCCCAGCACGGTTGTTTGACTCTCGAGCGCATTATAGGGTATCAAAACTTGCGAGCGCAGTTTCTCGATCCCGGTTAACAGACTTTGGGCATCTATGTGCATGGAGCCGATAACGCTCTCGAGGTTGGTGGCGTGACTCGCCTGGGTGAGGAGATCGTGATGCTTCGATAGGACCTGCTTCTCAAGTTCCGAATTGATCTTTTCGATGCCTTTGGTAAGCTTTTCGATCTTCTCTGTTACGCCGACAGTTTCAAAGTCGTCTTGTCTAGTTGACTTCGTGAGGAATTGTCGAAAGAAGTCATTATTTTCGATTTCAAAGCACACATCTCGAGTGTCCATGATAAGGTATTGACAAATCGTTTAGTATAAAATAACTACAATACAATAATATTACTAGTCAAACGTCAAAACACATTGCACACATCAAAGTTAGGTGTCTTACGCTTAAAAGTTTAGTAGTCTATGCTTACGCTATAGTATATTATCTATGCTTACGCTTCATGAGAGTGGCCACACTGATTGTGTAAGTTTAGTTCTCTATGGATGGAAGTAGGTATGTAAGAAATTTTATTCAATATCGGATCACGTATGCCATTTATGTATACTTGAACCGATGCAAAATATTAATTAAAAAAACGCTCACGTTTTTATATAGGTAGGTACGAAGTTAAATTCGGTGTTAAACACATAAATATGTATGTGTGCTCCTAGATTCAATATGTTGAAAAAACAATGAAAAATATCATACAAAACAGTTTATTTCTAATTTTCCGTTTTTTCCCAATTTTCCGAGTTCTTTTCCCGGAACTTCAAAAAAATTTCAAAATCTCGGGTTTTTGCAACACTACTTCCATCTATATCACCAAACTAATAACTTGTCATAGTTTGTATTAAGCCATCGACATGAATTTTCGATTTTTCTTTGATAATTGACTTTATCCTAAAATAATTATTCTATTATTGAGAATACAATAAGGCAGATATTAACGTGTAGTACGAATTAAAAAAAAATGTATATTATAAGTACAAGGAGTATATTTACTGACCTCCTGTCGGTAGTGGGATAAGGCATGGTGCTATCCAACACTTTTTTAATGATTTTCAAAGAAGCTTGTTTTTTGTGCAATATTTGCTATGAAGTTTAAAATACCTACTGGGCACAATTTTATTCGGAAAGCAATTTTTGTAAATGCCTTCGCAGGCATATATAAAAGTATAATGAAACTATTTATAATAATACAATCAATATAATAGCACATAAGTAAAATTTAAAAATTTTGTTATTTTAGAAAACTTTTTGCTCCCACTGATTGTTTTATGGTCCATCCAATTGCAATTTAATAATTATATAAAGGCAACGGAAATAGAAATTTAAGAACTTTGCAATCATGCTTCAGTAGATAAATAAAATAAAATACTGCTTCATTATGGCACTTCATTTATATTAAAATTAAAAAAAAACAACATAACAATTAATTCACGCATAATATGTTATGATTATATTTTTACAAAAGATACATACATATGTGGAGTTGTGCATTTTATAAAATGAGGGATGTTTTTACCTAGTATAAAGAAAGTCAATAAATCATAAGACACAATTTAATTCCAGAATGAAGTATTTAACAACATCCGTATATAAAAAAATAACAATTTTATTACAATGTATAAATATTTGGGGCTATCATTTATCTGGCTCGTATTAACTTTGGGTAATTCCACCAATATCTTTTACCTGCAATTATTTAATTCAAGACGAGTTTAGTGGTTCACAGTGACATCTATGGATGAAAAAAAATGTTGAATATATTTTTTATATACATTCATGTAATTCATAAAGTCTGGCTAAAGAAAATTTTGCAAACATCTCAGTTGATTAAAGCAGTGCTTCGCCGCGAAACGATCCCGGGTGTGCCGTGAGAAAGTGCGTTCAAAATGAGAAAAATTGAGTATTTGGTAATACAAAAAAAATGAAAGCCATTAAGTGGCTAAGATCTCCGTTTAAATTATTCTCGTTGAAACAAATATTGTTTATTTTGATATTTAATGGAATAATAGTACTACTGTTTGCATCGATAGTGGAACTGCAATGATAAGAAATAAAATGTGGCTTGTCTTGTGAGTAAAACACAAAAATCCTTCTGTAGAAATTACACATTGCTGTATTAATTGGGAATCATTGATGGCGAGATGGTGAAACTTTCCAGTGAAATTATTACAAACAAGGAACGAATATATTAATACAAATTATCAAAGCCTTAAGTATGCAATTCGTATTTTTTTCTTTTCGTGTTCCATCACTTTGGAAAGGTAAAAGGTTTTAATTGGCTTTTATTAAACAATATATTTGTTACTATTTCAAATTCATAAAATAAAAACAAATTAATAGATATTAAGTTTGGTTTATGAAATTTACATATTTCGGCTTATGGTATGCCGCGAAATATTAGTGAGTGCTTAGGTGTGCCATGGACGAGAAAAGGTTGTGGAGCACTGGGTTTAAGCATTCCTTGTGATTCTATTCCACTAAACTTTTACTATGTAGGACTGATAGGGCGCCAATGGCGTGCTTAAACAGACCTAATATTTTTTTTCATTAAATTCATTCATCTCATGCAAAATGGCCTATTTTCTTTATAAATATTGCCAATAGAAAAGAATTTATACCACATCTTTTTTTATTTTATTTATTCTTTCATTAGATATTAATACCAAATTATGTTTTGAAATATCAACTGTGATATGGAGTTTTGTGAAATTTAGATAAAATAACTGGTGATATTAATCTATTTCTGTTTGTTAGTGTTTGATATATTTTTAAAAATAAGCAGGGCCTTTTTTGATGAGATGAATAAATTTACTGAAATAACCGTATTGCACTTATATTTTAAATTCAGATTGTCTATTGACTCACTTTATATAAAATAAAACATTTTCATTATCGAGATTGTTTGTTTTGGTTTAGATTTTATTGTTAGTATTCTGTGGCTGCACGTGAATCATAACTTTGACGCCCAATCCTGCTCTGGCCGTTTCGAATGCTTTTTCTGTCTCTTCCATGGTGAAGTGATGGGTGATGAGTGGTTTCACATTTATTTGACCGCTGGCAACCATTGACAAAGCGAGGGGATAGCTGTAAAGATACAAATAAAAAATAACATCAAAATTACCTTGTATCGTTTTAAATATGATATAGTATGACTTAGCCATCTATGATGGCCCAGTTCTATTGAATTTGCATGAGTGTGGGGTCTCATACAATACATATAGCTTATTGTTGCACTTTCTTCTTCATCCCAACTGTGTCATTAATAGCACCGAAGCGGCACTACACTTGAATTAACACTCAATGTTTTTGTCATCAAAAGTATCGATGTTCTGTCTTGACCACAAACAAAAGAAAATCAACTTACTCATTGCAATATCTGAATATTCCCCTAATGTCAACTTCTCTAGCCAAAGCATGCTGCAGGGGAATTTTCACTTCTGAGGCTCCCATGCCGATCAGCACTGCTACGCCGCCTGAACGAGTCACCTGTTTAAATAAGTACTGTTAAAATATGATACATGAAAACTACATACATCTATATATCTTGAGTGAAGTATTCTATCAGGAAACCTATAATTAGAAAAAGTTATTGAATATTATTGAGAGCTATTTCGGCATCGCACTACTGTAGTAGCAGCCCATGGATGAGGGGTGCAGACTCTCCAGTGAACGTACCTGCTTTATTATTGATGTTCTTCAATTATTATATTAAATCTTTTTAACTTTAAATTTACATTCTTATGTAAATTTAAATTTCAAAGCATGCTGATTATTTTTTCTTTTATTACTGGAGCACCACTACAAATTCATTAATATTAAATTTGATTCAAACCAAATGCATTTCTTTTTAATCATGTCTGCTCTCAATGAGGAGCGTATGGAGACACCTAATGGAGAATCTTAATAGAAGTTATTTAATGAGAATTGGTCAGTCATTCAATTTATCTCTTCAGAGAGAGTAAGAATGGGGGTTACTAATGATTAATTAACTCATCTGTCTCTATTCATCCTGTTTGGATCGGAGCTAGGTGGGAAGAAATGTAAACATTGTAGACACCTCCCATTAGATAAAAATCCCCAAATCAATGTATGAAAGTTTCCATTTGGGGATTTGAACCTCTGACCTGATAATCGATTTGGATGAAAGCTTCAGAGTGGTAACCACTTGGCTACTTTACCTTATGAATCTTTATAATTATCTAATAATAAAATTTGTACACTAGATGATCGTATTTATGAGAACTGACTGCTGTCACTAAATTGAAAAGAAGGATAAACAAATATATAATGAGTTTCAATTACCAAAACTGCAAGTCGGATGGTAGATTCAACTCCGCTGCAGTCGAGAGTTTTGTCAGGTTCCATTCCCATCATTTTATGGATTTTCTTCACAATGTCTTCCTCTTTGTCTTCTCTCTGGATGAGGAGAGTGTGGGTGGCACCTAATTCTTTTGCCAAATCTAAACGGCTTTGCAGTAAATCTGTAATAAAAATATAATAAATGATTTTCGATTCTGCTTTTATCTTTATTTCATAAGAACATAATTCGAGGTGGTAAACTAACCTATTCCAAATTGATTTGTAAATTATTGAGATATTAGGATTTGAAAATTTAAACTCTCCTCCATAGCCTTATCATAACTGTCAATAAAATGCAATAACATTTCCTAATTGAATGGTGATCAACAGTTCAAAGTTGTATAGATCTCTTTACAAGGGTATTAGATCCTTTCAGGAAGTCTTAAAAAAGCATTTGATTTAAAATTCATCGCTTTAAAAACAAAATGTTTTTGAAATAATACAATTTTGTGCCAAAATATTGATCTTCAAATAACCCATATTGAAATAATGTGTAAAGCAATATTCAAATGGTCACCATAAATCAAATATTATTGATTTGTACCCGAGTTTTATACATTTTATAAAAAGATGTTCAACTTTCTGAGTATAGTCAGTAGACGAATATTTAGAAATATCCTTTGACTGACCCAGATATATCAACATTATGTTTAATTCCTTAGAAGGTTATCTTCCTTAGCTTTTTTTCTGGTAGTATTTTTGAGTTATCTGAGTACTGAATCAGATAGAGCGCAAAATTTTTCATACGACTGCATACTTAACTCAAACTTAAATTTTTTGATGTTGCCTGACTAATGAATTGAACGATCAATATGTCAGATTAAAATCTCCGTGATGTTACACAAAAATATCTAAGGTAATTGAAATAGCGTAGATGTTAACAAAACATATTGGCAGGATATTTGCAGGAATATGAAACGAAACATAGATGAAAACCACGCGGAGTCACTGGGAGTTATCGATTAGAAATACTTGCGTTAATCACCTGTGATGAGGATATCAGTGGCCCCCATGGCCTTAGCCGTGAGCAATGTGACTAATCCAATAGGCCCAGCCCCCAGGATCAGCACTGCGCTCCCCGCTGTCACTCCAGCTCGACGGCATCCGTGCACACCTACAGACAGTGGCTCTAACAAGGCACCTTCTTCCATGCTCATGTGATCAGGTAATCTGAAATTTATTTAACATATTATTTTTTCTTAGCCACGTCACACGAAAACAAGTGGATCTCAGCACACAGAAGTTTTTTTCCTGTAACTATATCAGCTCCCAATGCGAAGCGTATGGACTTTTAGTGGAGTTTATCTCAACAGGAATTGTTCTACGAGAACCGCTTGTTACTCAGTCATTAAACCACTCTTTTCATGGAGAATAAAGATAGAGGGATAGTGCTAGTAGGTTTAGACATCACAGACTTCCCTGTCTTGAAACTAAGATTAACAAATCAGTTGAAAGATCAATTTAAGAAACTGTTAGTACTGGGATTCAAGCCCGATAACACTGTGACAAAATCTTCGACAACGACAACTTCATAGCCAACGGGGCTTGGGTACTTAATATTGAAATATTCATTGCAAAAACTGTTAGTGAACAGAGCTGTGAGGTGTGACATTGACTGCCACGCTCAATTTTGGAATCAGTACTCACAATACACAGAATTTTTGCAATACATTAAGGCTTAGGATGCTTGTTAATGCAATAAAACAAATGTCACATTTAGTTACACAATTTTACACACTTTAATATTATATTGATCAATATTAAGTAAATTTTCACAAAGTAACCGCTTGGAAGTCTCAGCATGGAGTTACCATTATTCGACGGTGTTTTGGCCAATTGACGTAACCATCAAAATTGAAATTGTTCAGGAGAGAGTAAAAACTGTTTTAAACGAAAACATATAGCAAATTGCATTATGAATTTTTGAAATGCACTCCTGGAAATTCTCATGTTTTCAGATACAGGATTATACGTAGGTCGATATAATAGTGGCTTACATCAAGTGGCCAGGTTAGAATTTTTAAACCTAAAACTAATGTAAAATGATGTTACCCTTCCAAAAAGTGGTCAATTTATTTTTCTAATTTACATCATTTGGCCGAGACTAGCTCTGTCGTCTTTAAAATGAGATCCAATCACTCAACTCATTTTCGTATTTTTTGAGGGTTACATCAATTGGCCAAAACACTGCCAATATCATCTATCTCTACAGAAATAGTAGCTTAACTCTTTGGATACTGGCCTAGTCAAAATCGTATGAAATGGAGTCGATAGATCGGCCCCGTAGGACTAAAATGGTTAAGGAAGTATATGGACCCCTAATGGAGTGTTTCAATAGAAGTTATTTTGACAAGGATTGGATATATATAAGTTTGTCAACCTCAAAAAGAAGATCGTTGTTTATTTTGTTAGTCGATCAGTCTCTAAAGAAGGTTTTGAAAATGCCAATTGTATGGGGTATATAATTACTTGTAGCAGAAATCTGCAGCATGAGCATAATATCGCGTGAGATTGCCATGAATGGGTGGTGTGGCGCAGAATGACATGTCGGGGCAGAGATTGTATTGGCCGTTCTTGCAGAAATCGCAGAACCGGCAGGGCACTCCTGGTTCGATGGCCACGCGGTCGCCCACTTTCAAATTCTTCACATTAGCACCAATCTGAAAGACAAACAATGATTTATACTATGGTTTTGGTACCACGATTCTTATTTTTTTTAATCGTGCCCTGTACAAAGGATTATAATGTCTGAGAACTAGGTTTACACATATTATTTCTACTCATTACAATTTCCTGGGAAAAGAAAAAATCATTTAACAGTGCCTTCATAAAACAAAAACATCTGCTACCACTGGCTACCAGTAAGAAATTTACTTGATCGATTTTCTCAATTATTTATCATTTGATTTAAGATATTGTGCTTTATTAACCTTTGCGAGAGTAAATGAATTAGTCTTAGATTTTCTATGGGGAGTGAGTTTTTTACATCTAAATTGTATTATTTTTTTTCATAACTATATGAGTCGTGATAGCAAAAAGGATTAAAAAATATTTAAAAAAATAAAACTTATGATTTAACGACTATATCGTAAAAAAACTGTTCAGTTAATCCAGGAGTTACAAATCGTTGGCTGTCACGAAAATATACGAAAAATTTATTTAAAAACTATTGTTTCCACAGCACCTTTTTTAAATAGACTCAACTCTTTTTTTACAAGGTTGGTAAGTTACACTAAAAACCGTGTAAAAAACCGTGCAAAATTATGTTAGCCCTCTTTATGGCATTGAATCCAAAATAAATATTTATTTCATTACTATTTAAAAAGAAAAATATTCATATTATTAAAGATGATAAAATGCTTTTTTTTAATTAAGCAAGGAAAATATGTTTTAATTTATTGAGATGGGGTATTGTTTGAAAATTACAGTAGATAATTTTCAACATTCATTCTCTTACTCATTCTTCATTCATTCTCTTTCTCTGTTAAATATACAAATAAAAATATGAAATAGACGCTATTTAAAAGAATGAATGAATCGCATTATAAGTGTACAATAATATACAAATAAGATTGTGTCTAACTTGTGTCAGTGGTTTTATTATAAGTGAAAGAGTTGAATAAAATCCATATGCGTATTTTTAATGCATATTATAGAAAATTTATTTCTAAGAAAAGTCCAATACAAAAAAGGACAGACGAAATTACCGAGTACTGAAGTCTCATGTACTCAACACTTTCAAACAAAGATAGAACCCAACAAATGAACCTTTCGTCGTCAGACGTTCTGAGATTCTGAAAAATATTATTTGACGTTATTTAAAATTAAAAATCTGATTTTAACATTTTTTCAAGCTGAAAAACTCATGAAACGATAAGAAGTATTTTAAATGTGAATACTTATTTTTCTACTTTGTATGCGGTTTTTTCCGCATCCACTTTTTCCCATGTCCGATTTTCACCGTTCGCGTAATGTCATAGCAGTATCACGTGACTTACGAAAAAGTTAAATATCATCGAATATGAAGTCATAAACTGTTTTTAAATATTTTATGAAGGTCGAAAAGGTACCTACAAATAGCCATAGATGGAATTGCAATACATTTTCAAGCCTATAAACACATAAATGTACACGGACGATCTATATCGTCCATACTCTCTTAAAGGTTAAGGTGATTTCTTTCTCCTCAAGGTAATCTTGAGTAACTTGAGTTTTTCTTGATTTTATGGTATAGTTGGGACAATTTGCTGTAATGCCAAAAAAATATATTTATATTTATCTTTCAAAAATCTTATGATATGACAATGAACAGTTATACAAAAATTAACTATAGATGTCGCTAGTTAACTTTATCATATTCTACACTTCATGTTCTACTGGTTTTTCAACATTGCTCAAACCTACAAAATGTGTTGAATCTTAAAAGAGTTTGCAATAAATGATTATCATTTGGACCCTGAGATGACCGCTTATTTTAAGTGTGACATATGCGATATAACTGGCTCCCAACTTACGGGCCATGTTTACCAAAGTATGATATAAAATTATTTAAGGATTACGAGGTAATGTAGATATCGGTTATTAAGTAAACAAGATACTGATTTAAATTATAGAAGCATAATGATTTAAAAGAAAGATAATGAGGTCCTTGAGAATATAGATACGAATTATTGTTATGTTGACATCAAACTCAGATTGTTGACATTAGGAAAAAAAACTAAAATTATTTCTATTATAATAAAGTAAAGATAATAAATATTCTTATTAAATCCAGAAAGTGTCGGATATATTTATTTCTCAAAAAGATTTACTTTGGAGTGAATTGTCATACTCCTTTTTAAATGTTCAGTGAAAATATACAATAAATGCAGGAAAATGATAATTACAGGAAGAAGGTACAGTACGATCAGTGACCGACTGGCGGCGATAGTACCTGAATTCAGTTGATATATCCCATTATGATGAACTATCTAATTTATGAATATTGCGTCATATTTAAATCTAGTCTAGTTAAACAACAGTTAAAGAATTTGGTCCATGAATACGTTATGGTATACTTTTTTAATTCGTTATTATCTACCACTTGTGTATTTACATTTGATGATAAGGATTAAAAGATATCAGGTGCGAGTAAGACGTGAGTTAACTACCGGAGGGTTGCAAAGAGTTTTCTGAGTTGTTCCTTAACCACCGAACTAACAGTAAACTGAATAAAGTATATGTATTTGTAAGAGACCAGAAATTTTGAATATTTTAAATCACAGGAGTTCAAATTTGTGTAAAGCCACTCAAGATCTCAGCGAGGAGAAAATACATCATAAGCGCAAGATCTCAAATTTTAATTGAAAAAATCTAAGATTTTATTACTACTAGATCACAAAGGCCAACGTTATGTTTGTAGCGAGCCCTGGTTGCTGATCCTTGAGTTAAACAATAAATCTATATATTTCACCCAACATAATTAATGTTCTATTTCACAAATCTTTGCAATTATAAATTATAAAGGTCTGACTCGAAAAAGGTTGGAAAATAATGCTAAAAGCTATTAGATGAATCACTGTAATACCATATATGTTTTCAAATGGAATTTCTTCAACAATGTAGTAATTAATTTCTGTGTCATCTAGTACTTGTTGCCAAGTAGAATTTCTTTGACAAATATTGACACAGAAATACAATTTAATTCTGCAAGTTTATCTGAAGATAAAGATAAAATTATGTAAGAGGTATTTTATTTGATCTAGATTTTACAAGGGGGCGTGAACCCTGCGAAAATTATACATTTATTATCGAGTACCAAAAAGTCGTCATACAAGAATTCATTAAGCCAGATCGATATAGGTCAAAAATTTGTAGCTATGCAGATTAACATTCTTTGTGCAGAAATAACGTATTGTCAACCCATTGATTCCCAATTATTAAGCTGAATTACGCAATTATTGAAAACTAGATATTTTCCAGATGTTTTCTTGTTAAACACAATAATTCAAAAAAATATATTGAAAAAAAAATTCTTCTTCGTAGTCGTATTCCTCACGGGTGAGGGTCGTGACCTCCGCCTACCGCAAAAACTCCATTTTCTTTGACGATCCTTCGCCACTTGCACCTGCACTCCGCTGCTCTGAGGTCCATCGGTGAGGAGAGGCCTATGGCGTCTTTGCGTTTGGCAATCCATGGTATACGGAGCATCCTTCTTCAGCACCATATTTTAAATGCGTATAGCTGTGTTTTGTCTTTCGCTTTTAGGGTCCATGTCTCCATGACGTAAAGGGATATGGTGTGGACTAGACGCCCTTTGGTATGTCTGGTTGTGTCCTTGCTTTTCCATATTTTCTCCAGCTTAGACATTGCTGCCTTAGCCATCCCAAAATAAAACTACTGGAGGTAAGAATATGAAATTTTCACTACACACTACGAGACTATCTTAGTTCTTTTTGAGATTGTAATATCTGATTTTATTGCCGATCCAGAGTTTTGCAGTGTTTGCGGTTATAGTCTCTGTCCACGAAGAATACAACAATTTAGATGACGTTTATTCTTTTGAAGGACATGGGGCTTAATTTTATTATCATTATTAATTATTTATTAATTACATTGATGCAGTTAATTGAAAGAATGCCTTTCAAAAAAATGTTATCTTATCTTACTAATTATAAGTGAATGGGTCTTTATCGACTCACTTGATAGGATTATATATGCAAATAAAAGATATTTATCAAATAATAATCACAGGAAGTTTGATGAATATCTTTATAAAATGAGGCAAAAGCATGATTGATTATGTGTTGGCAGTGATTTTGTTGGAACTAATCGACACTATTTAACGATTATTGATTACCTTAGAAACGATTCCGGATGCTTCATGACCGATCACCATAGGCGCCTCGACAACGAAGTTGCCGCATCGTCCGTTGGTCCAGTAATGCACGTCAGAGCCGCATATTCCTACGGAATCCATCTTGAGTAGAACCTCTGTGGGAATAAAAATATATACAATCGTTACTAAATCTCTATACCATAGGTTCCCAACTTTATTTTGCCCACCACCCACTTTGAGAATATTTTTTTTCTAGAGCCCCCCATTTTTTTTGCTTACCATCTGTCGCGAATCTGAAACAGCTATTGCCACGAGTTTAAAGAAGAATGTTTCAATGAGAACAATTAAATGCATACTTAATTATATTAATTTATAACTTATATAATGTTAAGGTTGAATTTGATGCATTTTAAGGAGTTTATTAATATGAAGCACGATTTTACTTAAAGTCGCCGCACCGCGTTCAGTAACATGGAGCCGATTTCTCTTTTTAGTTACCAACGTTGCTACAGCACTAAATTCACGTTCAGCTAAATAGGATGATGCGAATGCTATCAGAAATCGTTGGACAATCGGCCATAATCCTGGGTATAGTTGCAAAATCAGCTTCTGCAGTCAAAATTTTTGGTAGCCATTCATAAATTTAATTTTTAATTCGTCATTTGCCGTCAGTTCTATTAGTTATTCTTCTAATTGGGATGATAGTTTATTGGTATGTGATTAGCGTGTTTTTTTTTCTTTTTTAGACTATATTTTTTACTCACTGTGCAATCTCAACGTCCCCTAATTTTCTCTGGGTCTTCTACTGCCCCTCTGAAAGTCTCAAACGCCCACATTTAGAACCTAGGCTCTAAACGTACTAACCAATGAAATAATGTCAATGTTTAATATGATAAATAATCTTTAAGCCGGGTCTGCAGTCGAGTGGTCAACATCATTGACTTCTGTTGCAGTGTTTACAGGTTCGAATCTAAGAAAGTCTCCAGTCTTCTGATGGTTTGTTTGGATGCACATTATTTTGCATCCGACTGCGCTCTACTGTGTGCTTTGGCTTGCAGAAGACATGTTTATTTTTTCTAATTGATGGTTTGAATTTAATTTAGCTATTAAGTGTTTAATTGCAGTTCCAATATGTACCCTCAGTTTTATAATTATGGTAACAAAATTGAATAATTACGCTCATCTGTGATTGTAGGAATGGTTCGTTGTTCCTGTAAACAAACAAAAAAATACATAAACAACAGAATATAAAGCTTAAAGAAGTATCAAAGTATACATTTAACCAATCGTGGATCCAGTTATCTCTGGTTTTATATTAAGATTAATGAGCTAGGGCACTAGAAAAAAGAAGACGTAATAAATCAATTTAAAGCTGCTATCATTTTTAATAAGATAATAGACATCATCTAAAGGTCAATGACCTACGAAGTTCTTGTATTATTATTTGGAGATTGTTTCATCACTATGTTGTCTATCGTTTACTATCTCTATCGGTCAATACTTTTTAGAATTTTAAAAAGACAGTTGTACTTTGGTTTTGTTGCCTTTTCTGTAACAATTAGTTTAACAGTAATGCAAGGTAACTAAATGAACAAATTGTTTACGTGATATCCTATTTTAGAATATTGAGGGCAATGGAATTGTCATAAATACAAAATGGCATACAAGATTCTAGGGATTATTGATTCACATTCAAAAGTTGGAAATGCCTGAAGAATATATGTGTGTATCATTTTTTATTGAATTATCGTATTAGGGAGTTGTTGCCCCCCTAGAGATTCCTACTATTGTTCCACTGGGGCTCTCATCATCCCCGGATGATAATGTTGACAAAAAACATCAATTACTATACCAGGCTGAACCTGATGATCTTTTACAGATGAAAATTATTCTCTTATGATGCCTTTCCAATGACATCACTTTAATATGTAAAATACTGTTACATTAATTTAAGATATCGACTTATATAAGGACTGCTGGATGGAATTTCAATATCAAATTTGAATTGTTGGCATTTTGAACGAACAGCTTAATCTCCCTAACTCCCCTTTATTGTATCCTTTATGTGAGATGAGTTTGTAAAATAATCATAAATTAGCAATCAAAATGATGAAATTCCCATAATAACATGTCTGACCAATTTAAAATAAGTAGGTATTTCTATGCCATATTTTTCAAATTGCATTTAAAATCCACCAATCTAAAATAAGTAAGTAAATATCTCTAAGCTATATATTTTCTCAAATTGCTTTTTACTTCAATGTTAATTGGTTCTTGGTCGCCAGCAACTGCTTAGTTCTAAGAGTTTGTAATTGTTAATGCGATTGTTTGCCAAATTAAGGTAAAAAAGTCTTTATTATGAAATCATTTACATTTTTATGTACTTACAGAGCTTATTTACAAGCAAATTTAAAATGTTTGCGCACTAAGCGAAACCGGTCTAGCAACGTAAATAAAATGTGGAATATTTTTTCTTAACGTGCTTGACTTTTTTAAGTCATTTCACCAAGGATTAACAGTTAACACTATTATTATATAAAATTGTTATTTTGTTTTGTTTGTGAGTAAAATTAACACCTATTAAAAGCCAGTTCGAACTGGTTTGAATTGCAAAAAAACTATCATTGGAATGTGGAAGTATGTTGGTGTGTTATGTGATTCTATTTAAAGTAGCCATATATCCGAAATAGAAGGTAAACAACTTGAATTAAGTATAACAAGCAGACAAGAGTAAAAGTATTTGACCTTCAACAGTAAAATATGTAAATCAATTTAAAATAAAATCAGTTCACATCGCTTTTGTAGAAGAAAACTATAGTAATCAACATTTAATTTTTTCTACATGGAATTGTACAAAATCTCAATAATCCAAATTTAATTTTTTGATAAAACATTACAATTGTTGATTTTTAATGTAAAATGTGAGCACTTTATGAAGACAAATGGTTAAAATAACCAATTCAAAGAAATGGAGAGCCTTATTATGTCACTATAATCAACTACCAGATAATTACTTTCTGCTAAATGTCATACCATCAAGAACTAACATTAAACAATAATACATTAATATCTAATCTAATGCTCTTTACAAATGTTATTAAACAAACACAGATTCGAATACCTGAATTGGCATTTTCATACATTACCGTGATGTTTCCATCCTTTCCATTCTAGCTTATCCAAACATCCCGTTCTAGAATCAATCTTCTACCCTTATTGAATCGGAAAGGGGAGACTGAACAATGGACTTAAATCATTAAATACCCTCTGTTGAAATGTTTCATTAGGAAAACACATTCTCCACATTGCGACCGGACATAGTTAAAAAAATAATTGGCATTAAAGCAAATTGTCAGTGAACCAGATATTTTGAATTTAAATTTGAATTCACTTACGACATAAAATTCAATTTGAGGTGACAAATATATCAAGATCATCCATGTTCTGTATTACAAATGTTAAATTGAAAATATTAAAACATGATACTAATCCTACAAGGATTTGATTTTGAAAACTTGATTGTTAAATGAAGCTCTTACTACTAGACTACAGAGATGTAATATATACAGAAATAATTCATTGGATAAGTGAACAATATTAAAATTTGAATAAAAAAATATTATTGTTTCAGAAAAATGTCGCTTACTATAGATGCTTTTAATATGAACTAAATTATATTTATGTGTTGGCCAACTCTATTATTAAGATCTAATACTGTGTGGGAGAATTGAAAATGTTGGTTTTCCTACAGGGAAGTTTTAAAAAACCAAATATCTTATTCTGTATAACCTAATAATAATTGTAATGTTGGATTTTTTGCTTCTATTTTTGAAGCTAATTTTGGCACTGTCTAAGTAAAGATACAGTACACAATAAATGGAATAAAAAAGTTATGGACATATTATTCATAAAGTTTACTTCTATTTATACAACAATTAAACAGGGTCTGAAACGATTGATGTCCGATTTGGAGTAAACAGGATATATGTAAATGAAAATATTAATATATGTCATTGACACACTAACTATCAAACGATTTTCAGTTAGCCAAGTCATTCATTGACAAGTTAAGTTGAGGAAGACAACATCAAAATCTAAATGATGGACACAGCCAGGAAGTAAAGGTAATTACAACATAATAAAAAAAATTGATAACTGTTATTCCACTTAAGTAAACAACATGATGTAACAAGTCATTATTTATATTATTATAATATTCCAGATAAGGTAACGTATCATTCAATCAAGTGCAGCATTTTACCATTTCACCAATGCTTTACACAAAAATAATGTTCAATTATGATTAACAAATGTAATATTGTTTATGGTTAATCCTTGGTAGAATGACATTATATGTTATTACTTTTAGGATGTTAACTGTAAATTCTTGGTGGAAAGGCATATGTAAATTTACAAGATATGATGAAAAAATGTAAAGTAGATAATTCACATTTTTATTAAAAAACCAGCGCTGTTTTAATGGGCAGAGGTCAGAAACCTGCGGCTTTTTGACTGAATCCGAATTATTATTCCATTCCGAAAATAATGCATACATTTTGGAGTATATAATTTCTTGAATGTCGCCTTATTAGGTTACAGACAAAATGAATACATTTTTCCAACATGAAACGTTGCCCATCCCTGAGCTAGAGTAGTTTCGATACTTTAAGGGACTCTGGCATGTCATAGGAGGAAGCTAAGCCAATGGCGGGTGACACTGAACCATGGAAGCGCCATGTGGTGGCCACATGGTTCACGTAAAAAGCAAATATGGTCAAAGAAGAAGAAAGATCTTGATTAACATAAAATGAATTTCCACAAAGTTACCGAGAATCCATAGAAAATATTAAGAACTTGATTTTTTTCTAAAAATAAATCTACTGCCATCTTTTCAATATATTCGTAAGTCTCACCTAACACGGTGATCTAGCGGAACCGATTATCTGTGATAAGCGAGCAAATGTTCTTTTGTCTATCATGT
This sequence comes from Himalopsyche phryganea, assembly GCA_022494535.1. Taxonomy (NCBI): domain Eukaryota; kingdom Metazoa; phylum Arthropoda; class Insecta; order Trichoptera; family Rhyacophilidae; genus Himalopsyche; species Himalopsyche phryganea. The sequence continues at coordinate 2,126,001 of JAGVSL010000136.1, read as the reverse complement.
GGAGAAAAATATTACAAACAAAACTACATTTATAACTCCAAGCTGCCAAAATGTCACATGTGTTCTTTTGCTTTTGGGGCAACGATACAATAATAGTGCTTAGCAAGGCAGTGTAGTTCCGTCAATGGTTACTACTGCTATTCTGTTCATAGATGCTGGTATGTAATTTTGTAAACTTATATTATTTTTATCATCAATAATATTACAAGCTGGATTTAATCTTTCAAGATGAATTTGACCTTTTGACATTGTGCAAGGTTATCAGCAGTGTATTTTATTAAGAGGAAGGCACCGAATTATTATTTATGTAATGTCTAGAAATCAGACAAATATGCTGTTACATTTTGCAAGAAAAATCTCATTTTAATTGTGTTCAATATTTCTTTTCATATCTAAAAATATGAACAGATCTGTCTGCAAGTCATTCGATGTTATAATCAAAATCGTAATTTAACAATTGAAAAACCAGACATCTCAAAACATCTGATCTCGCTGTATGTACTTTTTAGTTACGCTACTGGTCGTTATGTAGGTAGCTAGGCACAGATGGACAAGACTTACCAGTAAGCTATCATCACATACTAAATACTAATCTGATGTATTGAAAATGCAATATAAATCGTCATTTACTTGGTAGAGTTTTATTCTTTGGTAAAAAGAACAATTTTTCGAATTCAATAACAAAATTTTAAACATTATTCTTTTATGTCCTTAATTTAGAAGGCCCTTCAAATAATATCAATTTCATTAAAAAAATCTTTTACCCCCTCCCCCTGTCTGAATTACATCACATTTATGAAACAACTCCCCTCATTAAATCTATCTTTTCAATGTTTTTTTCAATAAATGTTTAATTCCCAGATAATTAATTTTTTCTAGCATTGACTTATATTTATATAAATATATTTTTAATTAGGTAATTAGGTAATACCTATTGGAGTTTGTGATATTTGCTGTCTCGTTTAGGATGGTTATATAATCAAACAGAAATCTTTACGAATATACCATAATAGTCCAGATTATAATGACGTGATACCGAAATAATATTGTTGTAATTTTAAATTAAATACACTATTTTTTTTTGACAGATACAATTTGAAACTTACCAAACGGAGATCTTTCGTCTTGTAAAGTACTGCTGTGAGGTTATCTGTCGCCATCGTTGACAGTCTTATATTATATTATTATAAAAAAAAAAATGCTCGACTGAAAAACGACGTGTGGCGCCGACGAAAGTTGGCCAAAGACTAACAGCTACTAACAGGACACTATCAAAAAATAAATAATTAAGTATATTTATGTTAGCAACGCCAATAATAGATAATTAGATATAAGTTATCAACGCAATAAAGATATTATTACTTAATAGATATTGCGTCAAAATACGTAATTTGAAGAGGTTTATCGTGACTTTTATCAACCACTGAAGTAGTGTCAACAGGTTAAAAATAATAATATTGAAATTCTCAAACTACGCCTACGTTATATTAATTGCAGGTATCAACACTTTTTTAATAAAATATGACTCTGTAATGATTAAGTTTTTTTTTATTCGGCTAGCAATATTAACATGTTTCCAAATTTGAAAAATAATATTTCGAATTTGGAGCCAGAGAACAGTGTTATGACATTTGACAGTGATGTCGAAAACATATGGTACTCGATCGAGTGTTGCCAAATTGAGGATATACTTTCCCAAAATAACTGGCGTCCAAAAGTAAATAATTATAAAACCTTTTGCAATTTGTTCATGAAAGTATTTATGAGTGAAATTGACCTACATTTTATTTGAAAATTGTGGAATGTACGTAATATAATGTTATTAGGTCTGTATTATGAGTTATTAGCCGGCTTTACACACAAGCGTTTCCATGCGTGATTGGGTATGCTTTAAAACGAGAATGTTATTCATTCTCATTTTTAAGCACACTAACCTCCTAATAGCCTGTGTGTAAAGCTGGCTATTGTAGTCTTTATAACTCTCGTACATTTCCTTTTGAGCTTATTTATAAGGCCAACTAGAAAGTGGGCGGCCAAAGACGAAAGACCGATAGGGCAAGCACATTTGAAGAGTCTCGAGGTGGACGTGAAAGACATTTTTGCAGTAACTTTGTTCCTTAAGACGTCAAGAAGTAAGAAAAAGAAGCATAGGATGCACCCTTCACCAGCGAACAGTTCCAAAACCTCTTCCCACTGGATTTTTTTCATTTCGCGATTAGAATATTCTGTAGATGATACGTCCTAGACCGACCCTCTCCCTTCCATCTCCAAAATTAGTCGAAATGTGAATGACAACACGGGGTGAACTCTGAATGCAAACACTGGTTACTCGTGTAGTGAAGAATGTGTGATAACCAACAAGCTATCTCATTGGTTGCCCTCCACTCTGATCGCCGAGTGAGTTGCTCTTGTTTTCTCGTTCTATGGCAACCACGTGCGTAAACGCTAATTTTCTCTTTTCTGTCTCGTGGTTGCCGATGACCAGTGCATAAGGGGCCTAAGATTATTGCAATTATTTAATAACAATATCATACAAAAAAAGAATATATTACACAATATATTACAAAATTATCTCATTCTTTCATGGTTTGGATAAAAAAAACAAACAAGATAAGAAAGCGGTAGTGTAATATATGTCAGTATGTTTATCATGATGAACTTCTGAATAATATTATCACTATATGTACTCAGCAATGTACCTAAAAATCGCAAAAGCATATTACTTATCTTTTACTTTATTTGTATTATGGCAAAAAAAATATTTCAATGATTTATATATCATTTTAATACTGGCAGAACTCAAATAAAAGTTTGAGTTTCTATGACAAATAGAAACTTGGTGTTATGTCAACACGCATATTTTGGGCATTAAGCATTTTCCCACTATCTCCATAACTACTGACCAACAGGAGCTGCCTAATCTGACCACCTATTCAAATTAAATAGTAAAGTAATCAAACCACCTTACAATGTTGGCATCTGTTTTCGAAGCTCAGTTTACAAGTTTTATGAGTCTTCATCAGGTACCTTGGAGTCAGTGGTGTAAGTACTATTGCGCAGAGCTAAGCAGTGCATGTAGGCCTCGGGAGGACCTCCAAATATTATATTTTAAATAAAGATGAGAATAAATAAACCCAAAATAATTAAATTGAAACTAACTGAAAGCATACATACTTTCTTACTTATGTATAGCGAATTTCTCAAAAATAGGAAGCAAAATTTTCAAAAATTATTTCAGTTTATCAGAAATTTAGATGTAATATGCGGATATTTTAAATCAGTGTTAAATACTTCGAAACAAATATACTAGTTTGAATTATTGAGATTTTGTACAATTCCATGTATTTTGTCACTAACGACCCGGGTTTCGCCTTTCGACATCTTCAGGCATTCGTACGCTCTAATGCCTGAAGATATTGAAAGGCGGAACCCGGGTCGTTAGTGACAAAATACATGGAAGTGTACAAAATCTCAATAATTCAAAATTGATATTGAAATTCCATCAAGCACCCTCAGTCGATGTCTTAAACTATATAAATATACTAGTGTTTACAAATCAATTAGATTTTCAAACGATTCAAGTAATAACATTAGTAAATAACTATTATAATGCAACTATGCCCACAAAACAGTGAAGTGTACACAATATTAATTTTTACTATTTTTTACTTTGATAGTTACTGTTGGTAGTGTAGAGCACATACAGCAAATTAAATCAAATAAAAGACTGCAGAAGAAATTCAATCTGTCAATCTAGACTTAGTGAACTATCAATATTAACTACTAAACATACCTGAACTATCAAAGAAAATGTCATTAATAGATGTGATTGCAGAATTTGCAAATTAAAAGGCAAGGAAGAAGAATATTTAAAATCTCGAAGTCTATTAACTTCTCTTTGTGAAATAATATAGGTGGCCCTTGGTAACTTTTGTATGCGGACACATAGCAGTCAGCTAGTCCTCCCTCATCATTTTATCCATACCTTCTCGAAAGAGAGGTTATGGGACTGGTTTAAAAATCAAATAAAAAAACATAGAAGAACTCGAGTAGTCCATAAGCTTCGAGTTGGATGCAGGCATGGTTTTAAAAAGCATATAAAATTATTAAGGTCAATGTTTTCAGAATCAATTCAGTTTAATTTGAAATATCTCCTGCTGGCTGCTTTTGAATTCATCTGTGTTTTGAAAGGCATAAAAATCCCAAACAGCGATACCTGAGTATTAAAATAACAAAACCTATGAAGATAAACAAAATGTGAATGATTCAAATCCAAAATTAATAAAAGAATAGTCAAATGATCATTTGTTTTATTGGTTTCAGATCACAAAAGTCTGTCAATAGATCTGTATAATAGCATTTATTTTCTACAAATACACAATTAAAATTAGTGTATATTTGAAACATTCATTATTTTTTTTTTTTTTTAAATAAAACACAATTCATTTGTACTACTTCCACATATTTATAATGTTCAGGACCGGTTTCGCTCATCACGAGCATTATCAACTGATTATCGTGATGAGCGAAACCGGTCCTGATCATTATAAATATGTGGAAGTAGTACAAATGAATTGTTTTATTCTTTTAAATATAATGTCTTTGCACCAAGAATTGACAGTTAACACCTTAAAAGTGACATTCATCATTATTGCTCATTCATCCCATCCCCATATACCTTTACTATGCTTAATAGTATCTTTGTTCTCTCGTTTACTTCTGGTGGCAGCACTGGCTTCACCTTTGACGACGCAATGTTTTCTTTCGATCTTCTTCTGTTTGTGATTAATGTTCTTCTTGACTCTGTCTTTGATGACGGAAGGGGCTATGGTCGACGCTGTGGAATACGACCTCATAGAGCGTACATCCGATAGAGCTTTTTCGACCATAGCCAATCTGTATTTCTGTGAATTTTTGTCAAGCTTTTCTGGCATATTACATGGCTCACCGTTTTCTGAAGCAGTTGCGACATCTTCGCAGATTATTTGTAAATCGCTAACTATGTTTTCTGAAGGTATCGGATTGTCTTTTGTGTCACTGCCAAACGTTTCGATGGAGGGTTCTATAAGGGTTGGATCAAATTTAGGAATAATTGTGCTGTTGACAAACTGCGAACATTTTTCCATATTCTTTCTATGTTTTTCATCTAATTTTAATGATGCCTCCACCTAAAATTTAGAAAAAGAAAACTATTACAATCACATTAAAATTTATATTTGTTCTATAATGAAGTCCTATCTTTTTATACAATTCCAAATTAAATCTGGTTATTTTATCCATCATAAAAATGTATTGATTTATCCTGTTATTATTATTAGCATTATTATAATTCAATTTTCAATTTTATATAATGTAATAATATGACTATATAATCTATTCGCCGCAGCAAATTGACTTGGCAGTTTGTTTGCTTGTATTGTGCCTTGTCAAATACCTTTGTTGGTGTGCCTTGCCTATACTATACATATAACTATAAGACTATACATATTAAATTCCTTTTCGTGAGGTGAGCGTTGACGGTATTGGGCGATTTAAAGGCCTAGGATTTGCCTGACAAGATTAGGCCGTGTCAAACTTTAAACAGCATATTTGATATTTATGTGTAGATCCTGTCACCTGAGCTTGAACCAATCTCTGATAACAAAAATACAACAATCTCACCTGCTTCCGCAAGTCATCCAGTTCTTCACCAGGAAATTCTTTATCACATTCAGGTGACGATTTAATAGATGACTCTTCATCATAATCTTCTCCGATATCTTCCTCATCATCTGATTCATCTTCATCATCCTCAGGAGTTCGCATGAGTGAATTTGTTTTGATGAATCCATATTCCTGTATTATTTTAAATATAATTAATTCTAAATCAACCAGTAAACTCGGAATCATCTAATTTTCACATGGCAGGAATAGATATTAATAAACATTTAAGTGTGAGAGAGATGAATAATAGACAATAGACAATTGGCTGGGGTGGATATAACTTACGATTATAAATGACTATACACAATATTTAATTTATTTACCCTCCATCCCTTTCTTGAGTATAGTAAAATCTCAATACAACAGGCCAATGTGGGATCTACGTTCAGTTTATAAACAGCATGGCATTATGATCCGAATTCGAGAGCGAGAGGTATGACATGATTATCATGCGTATAGCATTGTTTACAAACGGTGACACTTGAGTTTAAACATGTAATTAAAAAATTTCATATTATTATATCCCTATTTTGTCCGTTCTATTGAGGTTTTAATGTACCGTCATTTATAGCAAACCCCATATAATTTGTTTCAGCAGGAAGTCTATCACTGAGCTAAAAGTGTACACACAGTGGTAAACATTGAAAGAGCCAAAAAAAAAAAAAATTTTAGTTCATCAGAAGGTAAATAGAAGTCCACAGACAAGCAGCTTTTAAATGCTAGTGCCAAACAAAACGTTTATTGGCACTTTCACCCTGTTTCATCATGGATCCATTAAGAGAATTATTCACTAACAATGAAAATAAATAAATAATCTACCATGGAGAGTGAGCATTAATTGAGAAAATTGAATTGACAAGATGACAGATATGTTAACAAACTAACTCTGATCAAGTCGTCGTTCATCTCTCCAGTGAAACCATAACCGGAGCAGGCAATCTCTTTGTCTAGCTCATCGTCCTTTTCAAGATCGGCGAACGTGGGATGAAGATGACTCTCGTACCCGAATCGTCTCTTGAAGAAGTCTCTTATGCATTGGACATCGCGATCAAAATACCTGAAAGATGATATCAATTAGAAATCGGAATACGGTTGTACTTCCTTTGATCAGCCCTTTCCACCTTGATCCACTGCACTGCTTTTCCAGTAATGAAAGTAGTCAATTGTTACAGAATCGATTTTTTCTCAGGTTAAGGAGAAGATCACAATGTTGCTCTATACAAAATAAAGTAGAATGTGTGCACAACAAGAGGTCACATTTCTCTTTTTAGAAGAATAGAGCTAAGACAGGATTAGTGGTTAACCTCGCTACGCTCCGATTTGTTTATAGGATCAAATTGATGGGAGGGAATTTTTAGACATAGACAAACATATATACCTTCGAACACAGCAACAGTGCTTACCTGTGAGAAACTGTGAGATCAGTAACAGAAACCAAGGACGTTGACCACTGCACCACGGACCGGAAGTGTGAGTATAATACATTTAAAATGAATGCCAGTAATGTTATTTAGTCTTATAGAAAATATTACAATTATAATGACAAAAAAATCAACAAAGTTAATTGACCGTAAAATCAAATATTATGGTTACCTGCTATTTACTTTAGTTTGCAAAGGATCTAACTGTCATATTTTGGAAAAAGTGATATGTTATGAGTAATATAAAAATTAAGTAAACAAACCGGGTACTCCGGTTAATATGACCCTGAATTTCGCTTCTGATTTCAGTGCAAGAGGTTAATGACTAAAATTTACTGATATAAATCCATAATCATCACTATAAGAAGCTCACTTAATTACACGTAATTATTGCATGTTCAATTAATCAGTTTTTATTATCAATTTGATATATTTTGCTTGTTTTTTTTTAGAACAACTGAGCCGAAATTATCACTCTAAATAAATTGTATTTAAATAAAACTAAAAATAGAGTTAGTAAGATGATATGAGTATTACTTCTAAGTTAGTATCTATAGCACAGAAATTCAATCAACAAATGGATCTGATATAAATGTACAGCAAAATGCGGCAGGACATGATGCGAGGTATCTACGTCGATGTTGCAGGCACAATGCTGTGGAACATTTTGCCTGTACACAGGGCTCATGTCTCTTGATGCAGAAATGCGATGATGTTATGTTGGTCAATTTCTCAATAAAATGAGTTATGAATGTAGTTTTGTAAAATATAAAATTTATGTTAAGCCTATCAAATCATAACGTTACAAATTCTTATGAATTTTAAGCATTTTGAATTGAAAAAAAATATTTTTTATGAAAACGTCACTTTGACACGTCACGTTACTTTATGATATCAGCGCAATGTAGACTATGTTGCGGGACATTTTGTCTCCTAGTGAATATGGGCTTTATTTTCCAATTGACTGTTTTTATTTATTTCATTATATAATAATTAAAACAAGTATATTACTCCTATATGCATTTACAAATAACAAATTCAAATTGTGTTATAACTGAAAACAAGCAATGGTGCAGTTAGAACTCTTTGAAACTCTTGTCATTTCCTGTCAAATATTACCAAATTTGGGATCATTTCGAGCATAGCATTGATACCATTAGTTGGAAATGTTTTTGATACAGAGTTTAATAAAAAGTCTAATAGTACTGTCAATATATGACACACAGATAGATGGCTATGAAACAAAAAAGGTTTTACTAAAGAAGTTCGCTCAGTGCGAGGACTCGGGAGATTTGCCAATTTTATTATCTCGCTTTGCAGTGACCCAAAAAACTAAAGGAAAATACTTTCTCGATGGGACTTTTAGAGTCAAACAAGACATGCCGGACGATTGGAAATTAGAAGTAAGACATTTTGTTTACAGTATGGAGTATTTTTTTTTAAATTTACTATGAAAAATTTTTGGCATTTCCAGATACAGGTGTTCCTGAAAATGTGTGCGAATATTGAATGTTGGAAAGTAGAACAATGTCAAACAACATGAAACAGTGTATTTAAAAATATTTAGGCCTTTATTTGGTCAGTAAATATTTCAATTTTTTGTCAGTAAGAAATAATTTGTCGATTTCCGTGGTGCAGTGGTCAACGTTGTTGGCTACGGTTACCGATGTCTCGGGTTCAAGTTTCAGTGCAGACAGTTTTATAAATAGATTTTTCAATCGATTTATGGATATCTGTCCGTAAGCAAGAATTCCCTTACCACCCATCCCATCCTAAAAATGGGGCGTATCGAGAGTGATAAGCTAACCACTAATCCTCTCCTAACCCTATTCTTCTATCCCTACTCTCTTCGAAAAAGAGAAGTTGAGCAACTGAGTAACAAGCAGTTCTTATAGAAAACTTCTGTTAAGAAACTTCCATTAGGAGGTCATACCTCAACATTGGGAGAAGACATGGTAAAAATAGAGAAATCAATGTATAAAAAATAATTGTTCCGTTTTCTTAGACTGTGCAAAAAGAGAATTGGGTCTATATGACAAAAATGTGAATGGGATTAGCTTATTTAATTATGATCAATATTATTCCAGTTAAATGTTTACAAATGTAAAGATTCCCACACTCCCGAGTCGTGCGAGATTTATTTGGACAAGCTTAAAAACAACGACGGATGTACAATTCTATCAAAAGCGTTTGAAGATTAAGCCAGCATTTTTAATGATATACATCCAAAGTGAGTACAAAAATCTACAATCCATGCATACAATCCTGTATCTGCAGGCATGAAAATTTACAGGAGAGTTTACAAAAGATTCAAAGCGCAATCGCATAGTAACAGCTGCATGTAACTTCTTCAAAACTGGGACAGTTTTCTCAATGTTGTTTGATGCCTACACATAGAACTGAGTGCGTAGATAACGATATACAAAAAAGTATAATCTGACACGACCCAACCGTGTTTGGTACGGCCCGGCCGCGAATTGTGGCCAGAACTCTCCTTGAATCACATCTCACCAAGGCAATTAGTAAGAAAATGCAGTGATAATATATGGCAACACAGCTTCATAGTGTTTCGAAATCGGCCAGTGTTATATGAGCCGATTTTGAATAGGATAATAGAAAGCTGCTCACTTAATAGTACACCCGATCCTCTTTATTTTATTTGAATCTCTACAACTTTGTCAAAAACCAGTATTAACAATTTGATCACCTTAGACTAGTTTATTTTTTCATTTCCCCAAAACACGTGTCGCTGGCGACGTATCCAAATCAAATGACGTAACTTGAGTAGTTATTCCTGGTTGAGCGAACTAAATGGGGGTCAAGCCACTCTCTTATTTTGCATTTGTCTACACATTTTTTTTCGTATCGTTTTAAAGAAATTAAAGGTTTATATCGATCGTGGAAAAGAAAAAGGACGTAACCCACACTCAAAAAATATTGTATATAGTCCAAACAAAACGAGTATAAAATTCTATACGTTGTGAATATCAAAAAAATGTATTTTTAAAGGATGAAGGGATAAGTCCTTTTGACAGTCGATATAGTATATTAGCATGTTTTGAGCGAGTTATACACAATATTTTTTGGTGTGGGTTACGTCCTTTTTCCTTTTCACAGTCGATATGTAAATAAAAGACTTTTTTACACAAATTTAAGGAACCAATTTTAGTTGTCCATACATTCTTGACAACTTTTTACACGATTTTAGAACCAATATATGAAATTATATTAAAAAAGTAAGGTATTTTTTAACGCAATTTCGTTTTACGCATCAATTTAAAAATAATAAAAGGATTAGTTGTACATAAAAAAATGAGAATTTCGAAATTAAATTAAACATCATTCTATAGATATCTTTCCATTAATTTTAATGGAAAGATACCATATGCATTCATAGATATCGAGGGTATACTGACAGAACGCATCATGTCAGTTTTTGATGATTTTCTGTTTTAAATGTCAAAATGTATGCAACTCAACGCTCTACATACTGGTAGAACGCATCAAGTCGTAGGATATAATGGCTTTGAAAAAAACAGTATTAAGTCATATTGTTATTTTCTTATCTGGCAAAAAGCATGATATAACTATAACTCATCGATACCAAATCTTATGATTTGTATGCTAAAAAGATTATTCTTTATAGTGTACAAAAATCTTTTTAAAAAACAAACAACTGTACTTAGGAGAGCACTTTGAAAAAAAAAATGTTTTAACTGAGATTATCGCAGAATATGTTTTTATGACTTAATGCCTTCTGTCAGTATAAACTCGATCACCAGCCTAGCAAAGGGGTGGTTGGGGGGGGTGGGGCTGTCATTTTCGAAGATGAATAGAAAATTTCGATGTTAAAAAATAAATATTTTTTAATATTTACATAATCAATATAAGTTATATTCCATTCTTCATTTTTTCTTCCGTCTAATTTGTGACTCGCTGACAAAATATACTTTTATAGGGGCGGCATTTTTGAAAATGAGTAGAAAATTATATAGGTAATAAACAAATAAGAATTGCTATGCCTTGTGATTCGTTGACAAAATATATTTCTTTTCTGAAAGATCTAAGAATAATCATCAAGCCTCAATGTCGCGAACATTGAAATGATTTCAATTTATTTTCTCGCAATTGTGCTACTAGCTGTGAAAGAAGTTTTTCGAAAACGAAATGAATAAAAAAAAACAATTAAATATCAAGAGTGAGCAAGTTGCCATAAAAAAATACTTTCAACAGCATACCAACTGGCAGATAAAATAGATTTTGATAATGTTGCTGGCGATTTTGCTAAGAGCAAAGCGAGGAAAAAGAAATTTGTTAGAATTTTTATTTTAGTAAAATCTACTGAATATCTTGTTCTAAATCAATTCACAATTTTTAATTCGTTTTTATGTAGAATATATAACTATTAATGTATTGTAAATAAGTAAATAATTTTACATTTCCATATTAATAATAATAATAAAATTTATTATATTAATAATGATACAAGTTATTAATGACTTATAGATTTATTGACATATTTGGAAAATAAACCTGCGGGAATTTAATATTAAATATAACATTTGTAAATGACAGGATTGTAAAAATGTAGTACATATTTTTAAAAAATTTGCATCATAGTATTAATAAAAAAAACAGTAGGTAATTTAAAAAAGAGCCTTAACCCAACACTATTGTCAATATAAAATCAACACATTTGGAGAAAAATTATTAATATTAAATGTGAAATTTGTCAGGATTGTAAAAATATAGTATGTTTTTCAAGAAATTATAATTATTCTTCATTAAAATTTCTGCCTGAGGCGCAATGTTTTGCGTCGTGATGGTTATAAAAAATTTTGGAGAAAAGGTGGGGGCGTCAAATTCAAAGACTGCCCCGGGCGACACAAACCCTCGCTACGCCACTGCCCTCGATATCTTTGCAGTATCATTTTCGCGTCTGTAGGACATACAGTAACATGAGACATTGAAAATAAATTCAAACGAAATTGTAATATTCCAGGATAGCTTGTCCTATTATGGCTGGAGATTATAAGCTGAAAGACTGCAGTATCGATTCAAATGTCATCAACTTTCTTTCGTATGCGTCATCCGGATCAATCATGATAAGGATAGAAGGCAATAAAGACAACAGAACTCTTTTCTGCATAGACCTACGACTCGATATCACCAAGAGGAAGTTAGAAACAGTAAAGGAGTGACCGACATATGAAGAATAAACAGCCAGTCACGATTATGGGGTTAACATTTTAAAATTTGTAAAAAAATGGGAAATATATTATATAACGTGTGTTATTATTAAATCTTACGTCATTTCAAGCTGAATTAACATGTAACAATATTTAATTTAGCAATGAGGTAAAAAATAGTCTTAAGTTCCCCTGGGACTGTAGCCGAGAGGTAAACGTCATTGTGTTCGGTTGTGGTGTTCACCGGTTTGAATGCCAGTACAGATATTTCGGTAAAATAAGATTTCACGAATCGCTAGAAAAGCAGTTTAAAACAAAAATATCTATATTCTAGTTTCTTCCGACAGAAACAATCTTTCTTTCACAAAATAGAAGTAAGCGACATGTACAAGATAAGCAACTTACACTTCAGCGTTGAGATGTGATGTTGATACCATTTGAGGGAAATCAATTATGATGGGATGTCCTTCTTCATCGATCATGATGTTGAATTCATTGAAGTCTCCGTGGATGACTCCGCAGTTGCCGAATCTCACAATCATGTTCATCAGGTCATCATACAGCGCTTCGACATCTGGGATGGAATACACGTGCGTCCTATCAATAATTGAATGATAAAGACAACTAACACAAATGTCTGAGGATTTTTAATATCTTTTACAAATATACAATTCATTGCCAAATGCTCGATTTAATTTGAATGAAGGAGCATTTAAGTAAAAAATGTTTAATAAGTCAGTCAGTAAACCTCTCTTTTCGGAGATGCAAGGATGGGTGAATAGCGTTAGGGTAGAATTAGTCTCTCTTTCAGGATATAAAAAATTGAGTGGAGAGGGATGATCACATCACATACATTCATGTCCTCTGATAAAAATAAATAGATTAAAAACACGATGCATGAAAGTGTCGTCATTGGATATGTAAGTACTTGAGTGTTATTGATTGACTTGGTAGAACTTCCTATCAAAAGGCTCTAATTCAGGCCTGGTATGCATGCATTTGTGTAATTAAAACACTAGGGTTAATTTCCTCGAACTGGAAATTAATAATTTAAGACATCGACTGAGGGTGCTTGATGGAATTTCAATATCAAATTTGGATTATTGAGATTTTGTACACTTCCATGTATTTTGTCACTAACGACCCGGGTTTCGCCTTTCGGCATCTTCAGGCATTCGAGCACACGAATGGACTCGAACTGAGAGACAGTAAACAGTGTCTAACGCTTATATAGAAGATACAAATGCGACAAATATCATTTACGAGGCAAGACATTATACGTCTGAGAGCCACACCGATACCTGAGTTAAAATTTCGGAAATCGCCCTAATCCTTATTTTGTAAACACCATATTAACAGAGTGGCGAATTGCCGCTTTTCAACTTCTTTTAGAAATACCAGTGATTTTACAATTATAATAGTATTGTGGGTTTTGACGGGATGTAATTCGACGAATGGGTAAATATATATAATCATTCCACATTTAGTGATATTTTTAAGAGTAGCCAACTCCTCATTAAACTTATTGTAATTTTTGTTGCTGTTTAAGTAATCTTTCTTAAGGATGCGAGAACAAATATGTTTGCTGGTTAAATCTTTATGTAATGCAATTTCTAAATCTATAGCAAGGTTTTCATAATCCGATTTTCTATTTGGCAAAGGCGGACAATATTTAAGACCTTTTGATAAAAGGCTCTGCTCGTCTTTTTTTAAATTGACGTTAGACAAATTTACAACTCTATCAAAAAATTTTTATAGGTGTTTCCTCATTTATAACTAGATTAGATTTATCAGCTAGACTTTTATTTTTCTCTTCGATCAATTTCTTGAGTTTATAAGTTTGTTTTTCATATTTGCATTGTATGATTTCGGAAACATTATATCTAATATCACGGTCTAATATATCAAATTCTACAGGTAAATTAGCAGAAAAGATGCTATATTTCGGGAACTTGTCTAAAGACATAGACCACCCTAGAATCTGGCATAGAATTAGTTATTTAGGTTGCACAAGCTTTAAAATTAAAAAACAACTCGCTGATAGTGTTAGACCGGCGTTCTATTGCAAAAACTCTCTAGGCAAATTACTTATTAACAATAAATATAGAGTAAACTTTAAGAACAAATCTGGTATTTATAAATTACAATGCAATGATTGCCAACATTTCTATGTGGGTAAAACCACACGTACATTAGATATAAGGGTATCAGAACATTTAGCTGCCTTTAGATTAAAAAAAGAAACTTCGACATTCGCAAATCACTTGCTAATGGAGGACCATACGTATAATGCGGATGATGGGGTTAAACTGTTGCATAAAAACATGGGGGATCATAAATTATTTTATCAAGAAATTTTGGAAATTAATAGAGCGCAGTTAAACTCCTTGCCAATCTTGAATGAGCAGCTGAACCTTCCTAATTCTCCGCTATTATATCCGATACGTTGAAACACCTAACAGATGTCACTAAATGTGGAATGATTGTATATATTTACCCATTCGTCGAATTACATCCCGTCAAAACCCACAATACTATTATAATTGTAAAATCACTGGTATTTCTAAAAGAAGTTGAAAAGCGGCAATTCGCCACTCTGTTAATATGGTGTTTACAAAATAAGGATTAGGGAGATTCCCGAAATTTTAACTCAGGTATCGGTGTGGCTCTCAGACGTATAATATCTTACCTCGTAAATAATATTTGTCGCATTTGTATCTTCTATATAAACGTTAGACACTGTTTACTGTCTCTCAGTTCGAGTCCATCCGTGTGCTCGAATGCCTGAAGATGCCGAAAGGCGAAACCCGGGTCGTTAGTGACAAAATACATGGAAGTGTACAAAATCTCAATAATCCAAATTTGGAAATTAATAGATATTATCAAGGTAATAACTTCCTTAATGACCAAAAAAAGATTAATTCATCACCCTTACTTAAACCATTACAAGAAGCTCATGTAATAACACATAATTAATAAAATTTCAATACATTTATGTACTTAAATGATTAATTAATTTTATTTTTAAATAAAACTTATGATGTTGGAATAAGTGAGATGAATATTGTCTATCTCTTCTAAAACAGAATTTCACATATGTTATATGAATAATGATTTAACATTATTCATATTACATGATTATGTAAAATTTATAGAAAAACATTGGTTAAAACTACTTCACTTAGTTTTTATGCTCTCCTGAATACTTGAATCCTGTAAATTTTCTAGATTAGATGAAAATGCTTAGCGATAGAAATTTAGTAAAGTTTTACAACAATAATTACAAGCGCATTACAATTGATGGATTGCAAAATATTTTTTATTTTTAAATAGTACTTTTAAAACAGCGAAGGCGCCAGATATTTTTTTAAACAGCATGAGATAAACTTAAATGAGAATTAGAGAAGTCACTCGAAGAGAAAAATTACAAACAGACATGTTCAAGATCTCAGACTCACGTGATCGCTATTGTAAAGCTCTTACCACTAGACTAAATAGGCTGACTAAGAAAACTAGAAATTTATAATAACTTACAGTGGGCCACCCTTCACAAGCTCCATTACCACGCAGTGTCGGTTGTAATCGATGGGTTTGGGAACGGGGAATCCCCTTTCGTACAATGCTTTCATGTAGGCGAACTCTTTTGTGGCTGAGATGCGAGACAGGTACAACCATGAAGCTCTGTGTTTGTGCACATGGTACTCTCGCTTGTTTTTTATGTTGCGGAAACAAGTTCGCCCCAATCTAGAAAAGATTAACAATGAATTAACACATGAATGGTTAATATGCAGATTAAGTGAAGGAATAGTCAACTTTCTACAACACAAACATATTGTTAGTCACCTGTGTAATTTTAGGCATAGAGGTTTGCCTTCATCATCAGCCACAATATAAATGTTTGACTCCTTTCCGACACCGATTTGATTTCCAAAAGACCCAACCACACTACGCAGAGCCAGGGCTTTCAGTGAGAGGTAATCATATCCAGAGTTTGTTAATCGAAATCCATCATCTGAAAAAGTTAGAGTTTACAAATCTATAAATACGATCAAGCATTTTTAATGTTATTAAGTTCTCATTGGATTTTTGGCTTCCCAATATACTCTCTATGAGTCATACTTGGAAATCATTCTTCACATAATAAATGATACAGAAAATACAGTGCAGTAATATCCCATTAATTAAACCATGTTTTCGGCAGTTTTTTTAAATTATTTTGAAGCTATCTGCAAATTCTCACCGAGAATTATTTCGAGGCAATGGAATCCAAGTGTCATTTGACACGTTCAATGGTGATTGAGCACCAGGCGGAGCTTGCGATCGCTTCAGAAAGTACGCAAAATTAAATGTTTTAGGGTAGAACAAACCAAATCTAGCATCAACAAACTCAACTTAACACACATCAACAACAATATCACTTTTAGGCCATGTTACGAGTATCCGATAATTACCTAACCTACTAAAACTTAACTCATCATTGTGTGTAGTTTTCGGTGAAAAATATCTTTACAATCCTTTTTCGGCCTTGTCCCTGCTAATTGATATTTACCGAAATACATTAGTTTTATTTTCATATTAATTCGTACCCGACAATCCCCTTGATATCATCCATCCCATGAAATACAAATCTATAAAATCCTAATTGATTACTTACAGTGTTTGCCTCGTTCATAGCTTAGCAGTTTCTGCTTGCATAGTTCCTTGAGAAGCTTGTGTACGCCTCCGTGTCTCAAATTAGCAATAGAAGCAGCCAAAGCGCCGGGGACCAATTCATGATTTTTCATCCCCATTTCAATCTGTAAAAATATTGGTTAGAAAATAGATTTTTGACAAAATTTACCATATATGAGAATTGTCGTCGGTTTACACTTACCGCTGTGAGGACACGAAAATCCTCCCTGGACAAATATCGCAGAATCGTGACATTTAACTTTCCCATGATGTTTTTATTCAATAAAATATATTACATTTGACATCCATTGACATGTGGTGAATCTTATTGTTTTACGTTGACACTTCGTAGTATTGTTGGTAGAACTGAATCATAGATAATATATTAATTCATCAAAATGTTTCACAAAGTAACACATTTTATATAAAATTACTCTTAGGTGATAAAATAACAGAATATGACCGACTTCAAAATTTTTTATTGAAAATATTGGTGAATTTCTGTTTATAATATCATCATTTTTTAAAGATACTATGTTATTATTGTAAAATTAAAATAAATAATATTATTTTGTTATAGCTATACTGGCAATTTTAGTTTGACAACTTAAGACTCATAACAGAAACACATGTCAATCTGACGATGGCTACGTTTCAATTTAAAAAGATCGATTTAAAATCCTATCAGAAAACTGCTATTCCGCTAACAAATGATAACATATATTGGAAAAAGCTTGGCGTAAGTTATAATAAAATAGACCATCTTGTTATACTGAAGTCGCATCGAAGTGTAGTTTTAGGTTAACCTTAAAAGTTTTACCGCTTAATTAGAAAAATGCTGACTGTTTATTTATTGGTGTTAATATTTGTATATAATATGTGTCAAATCTTCGTCTTAACATCGGATGAAAGCCGTAAACAGGAATCTGAGTTTCGAAAACATGTTGTAGTGAATGCTAGGGATTAGTTTGCCTTGTAGTATTTGGATACAAGATATGCGGACTGTGCTGTCCATTTAAACCTAGTGATAGGAATTACTGTGTCGCATGTTTTTGAATTGCATCAAAAGTCAGCGAAAATTCTGGTACTTGATCAGTGATTCAATTTACAGGCCCCTGTTCTGGTGAAGGAATTTGGTGCCATTGATTACATAGACTTTTCGCCAGTTGAACCTCATTACTTTGCTGTGACATGCTCCGTTCGAGTTCAGGTAAAGGCGCATCAGTTATTCATTATTTTGATGATACTTTATAAAGCTACCAAACAATATAAGTAAGAACTGTTTGTTTCGGTAAATATGCTTTACAACATGATGCTCTTTTTCTGCCTCGAAAATGACTTAATGCTGCTTAAAACTATGTCATTTTCTAGAAAATTCAATTGCGGATAGGAAACTGGGAAAAAACCAATTATTAGAATCAAGGAAACTGATAAATTAGAGCGAAAAACTACTTTGTCACCGTTTTTGAAATTTTGCTCTATGGTTTGTTCTAAGAGTTTCCATTTGACTACTTATGGTGACTTTCATACTGATATTGTATTCGTATTTCGTATAAATTATCAGTTTCCCCGATTCGAATGTATGATAATTTAGGACTTTCCTATTCGTAATTAAATTTCCTACACAACTGCATTGTTTTTAGCGGCATTTAGTGAATTTTCATGGAAAAAAAGAGTAGCATGTTAAGCATATTTACCTGTGTCAATAAAAAAACTATAGGTTAACATATTGTATGCAGAGAGAGAGAGTCAACCTCTGTGGTCTAGTTGTAAGTGCTTTGCCCTAGCGATCAGGTCGACCCTGGTTCAAGTCCCAGTAAGGTCAATATCAAATTTATTTAAATCTGTGATCGTGGACATGAGTGATTTGTCAACAATCGTTTATGAAACAAAATGTATGGAAAATATTTGTGAATAACGAAAGGAAACATTGGAATAATTACTTAACGATGACATGTCGCAAACAATGTATACAAAATACAGAAAATTAATTGGATTTGCAGGTATACAATCCAATCACCAGACAAGTGGCAAGAAATTTGTCCAGATTTCGGCAGACAGCGTATGGAGGAACTTTCCGTTCAGACGGAAGACTGATAGTTGCCGGAGGTGATGAGAATCTCGTCAGACTCTTTGATGTTCAATCCAAAAGCCTATTGCGACTTTTCACAGGACATACAGCTCCGGTAAGTAACTAATTTCATCTCCATAGTTGTTTTTTCTATTTTAGTCGTATTGGATACACTAGCAAATACATTTTAGTCGTATTGCAGTCCACGTATGGATTCGAACCCGTGAAGCAATCGGGCAAACAAAAGCAAAGACAAAGATAAAACTGACTAATAACATTTATAATAGTTACCACCAATTTACCTATTTATTTTTTACTTTCCGTAGGTCCACCGAACTTATTTCACCGAAAAACAGACCAACGTAGCTAGCTTCTCTGATGACAAAACAGTATGCGTTTGGGACATAGCGGGCGAGGCCAAAATTGCCACTTTCGCAGAGCACGAAGACTACGTTAGAGCCGGCTCTGTCAGCCCGGTCTCACCTGACATTCTTATATCCGGAGGCTACGATGGAAAAGTCAAAATGTACGATATAAGAACCGGTCAATCGGTATTTTCGATTGATCACGGAAGTCCGGTCGAGTCGACCCTGTTTTTACCGACCGGCGGTATATTCTTAAGCAGTGGAGGTACGGAGATTAAAGTGTGGGACGCATTCACAGGCGGTAGACTTTTGGCTAGCATATCTCAACATCATAAAACAGTTACGTGCATGCATTTAGCCAGTAACAATAAAAGACTTTTGTCCGGTTCTCTGGACAGGCATGTCAAAATCTACGACTTGACTACTTTTAAAACTGTACACACTTTAGACTATTCCAATGCTATATTGAGTTTAGCGATTCCACAAAACGATGAGACGTTAGTTGTAGGAATGGTCGACGGCTTAATTTCTATACGAAGACGAGAAGAACAGAGATCCGCTGAAGATAAAAAGAATACAAAACCGGTTAAAGAAAATATGCCGGCATACGTAGATGAAATTGTACCTGAACAGGTGCAAGAAAAATGCGCTAGACACGATGTTTTGGTTAGAAAGTTTCAATATTCCAAAGCGTTAGACGTAGTCATGTCTACGTATGTCTCGACGAAGACACCCGATGTGACGGTTTCGCTACTTCAAGAGTTGATAAGGAGGAGAGCTCTGCATGCCGCGTTGGCCGGACGGGACGAAAAAAGTCTGTGCGGCATTTTGAAGTTTATGATTAGGAACGTCGGCGATACTCGATTTACGATCACGTTGGTTGAAGTTGGTAACGTGTTCATGGACGTGTACGAGAGTTCCATGAATACCCTTGCCCCTGGAGTATTAAGATTTATTAAAATATTTGAAGACAGATTAAGAGAGGAAGTGGAATTGGCAAAGGACATGGCGTCACTGGAGGGTATGTTTTCACTTCTCTCGGCGGGTTCTTACGTCGGCGAAGAATCATTATCGAATACTGAATTGCCATCTTATATTACACCTTCTGTTAACGCTAAGAAAAATTTTGTCATTAATGTTTCGTGATGAATAAAATATTGAAAAATACAATTTTTTTTATGTTGAAGAACCAATAGATAGTAACACAAGAAGTGGTTTATGTTGTTACCCCCTTTCTCCTAGATTATATTTTTTCCCTATGTGGAGCTTATAGCCATCATGGTGTTCCACTAGGGTTCCTCTCACCGTCCATTTCAGGTAAAATCTGTCTTAGCCCTTTGAGTAATGCGGCCACGTATTTTGTCATCTATTGTCATTTTTATATTTTTTACTGAATTATTATTTCTCCAGATATGGATACTACGCATATCAGTGATTTTTAGCTGTCGCGCTATTTTTATTATTTGTTTCAAATGTTGTCTGAACAAAAGAATTTTGTAAAAACTTGGACATAAATCGGTGGTGTTGTGAGCGTAAAAAATCATTCGGTTCAACTCCTTTCCTGGAATCGACACCAATAGAGAACTACATGCCCACAGATGAACGCAAAAAAGATCTAGGGCCGAATTGGAAGTAATAGCTTCTAGATAATTATTTGGAAGTTGTAATGAATTATTTCATTAAAAATATTTACTACTTCAAATATTCATCTCCAGATTGCCCATAACACAAAAAAAGGTTTTTATATTTTTGTGTTTAGTAATAGCAAAAATAACTCGCTAATCAAAGGGATGATATCTACCACCAGTCTAGTGAACCTGCATTCTACTAGTAACTAAATGCAACATATTTTGATAAAAACTGTTTGTGTGTGTTTTTTTGGGAAATATTATTTATTTATCAAGAAAAAATATAAAAACAATTCATTATTTAGACACTTACACAATGATAACTAATATGCAAAAGCAATTGACTATAAAAGTTGACATAGAGTGCGTTATAAAATATCACAAAATATATATATGAGATGATACATAAAAAAAATAGATTCATTTTGGTATTTAGCATGCCATCAAAATATATCACATCAACGTGGTACAAATCTTAAAAAAAAAAAACTATAAAACTTATTGTATACAATAAAATACAACTTGTCTTTTACCTCATCAGTTGAATATGCTTGCGGTGAGCAAAACCAGGTAATTTATGTAAAAAGCTGTGGAATTAGGACAAAAAAAATGTTTTTTTATCTTCATAAATATAATGCCTTTATATGACACCTTAAAAGTGAAACTTGATACTTAAAAAATAGGAAATAGGCTTGTGTCCTTAGTGTAAGCAAAATAAGTTGTTTTTTTTTTGTTTATTTGGCTTTAAGATAAGCGCACACATAAGGCAATGAAAAATGATAATTGCGACTATGTAATATTTTTTTTAAATCTAATCCAAACGAATTAGTTTCTTAAAATTATGCAATAGAAGAGCAAAATCTGCAGTGCCACGCACACAATTTGATGTGCAACTCAGGACATGCTGTAGATGAGTTGGTGGTGGTGAGGGGGGCGGTCAAGAGCAAGAAATGAAGATATGTCGATTACCCCTACATTTACAAGGCCAATCTTGTTTGAGTATTTAAAAAAAACATTCTGGTTGCTAAGCGGAACAGCCGCTACAATTATCCTGACATATTCTTAATTCACTATTAGATTAATCTCAGGGTGATGAAATGGATCAAACAGTTTCCTGCTATATCAAATATTATGATGATCATGCAACTATGGGTTATGATTCAAGATGTGGCCATACATTTAAAAAAAACCATTACATCTGACCTGCTTAATTAATGATAATAAGGCATCTAAATGAAGGCATTCTCAGTTTACCACTTGGCAATTACAAACATGGTACATTTATGAAACTCTTGCCAGTGCAGTAAAAACACAACATTCATAATTATTTCAAATATATACTATGGGCCAGGGTCAGTAATGTCAAATAATCACATGAACAATTCTGGACTTGTTTAGTATAGTATATATCATTCAAAAATACAAGGAAATAAACCGTAAAAGAAATACTTTAATACAGCGGTAACGAACCTTTTTATTCGCGTGTGTCAAAAGTTTACATGTAAGATTTACCAAGTTACTGTGAAGTTAAGTGCAATAGCAACAAGGAATAGAGGAAAAAGTAATTAATGCAGAATTTTATTGAGGAAAGCTTAAGAATTTACTAAAAATAAACCCCTTGACTCAATATTCCTGCCGTTATTTTTTTAAAATAAAACACAATTTGTTATGTGCTACTTATCACATTTTTATAATTACCAGGACCGCTTTCGCTCATCAAAAGCGTTATCAACTACTGATAGTGAACGAACATTATGAACTGAACTGAACATGATAATGCTTGTGATGAGCAAAATCGGTCTTGATCATTATAAAAATGTGGAAGTAGTAATACAAAACAAATGGTGTTTTATTTTTTAAAATATAATGCCTTTCCACCAAGAATTGACAGTTAAAACCTTAAAAGTGATTCCTGCCATTGTTAATTTGATGGTATCATATTTTAATCTGGTTTATGTTTTGTCAGCTTAAGTTAACACACACACCAAACCAGGTTCAAAATTACCTGCTATTTTGTTCATTTGATTATTTTTATTCTTATATTTATGTGAAAAATACCATTAATATTTTATCAATTATTCATTAGAGTATATGACATGGTCTGTAATATCATTCATGTGTCATAAGTTCGCCACACCTGCTTTAATAAATTAGAGACTAAACTTTGTGTTTGGAATGATCTGTAGACAGTAGAAGATCTTAAAAAAATTGAAAATACAGTTTTGATGATATAGTATCTAAATAGTTTGTTAATAGTATGGAATGATTCTGTACAAACAAATGAAATCCTTTGACATGGTCATTGAAAATTGCAAGAAAACAGTCAAATTTATATTTTATAAGTGTCTTATGATTTTTTTATATCAATAAGGCAACTAATTATTCGGTCATTAAATAACTCCATAAATGGAAAAAGAAATAATAAATGGTCAGTAAATAATTGCCGAATAAATAAAAATTAGGTTTAATTAAAAGAACTAACCGTTTATTTTATTAACTGACCATTTATCGAATTAGTTACTGACCATTTTTAATAATTGACTGACCAAAATTTGATTTAGTTACTGACCCAATAAATGCAGGCCTTATGTAAATGTGCAAGAGCATATCAAAAATAGTTTGATATATTTATAAGGTTCTAACTAAGGGGGTTGGGGGGTCTAAAATAACGTCATAATTTGTGACAGAGGTGATAGGGGAGTTGTAAAAATTGGGCCGGCACAAAACCGGCAAAATATTTCTCAAGAACATAACTACTAAATTAAAATTTTATGAAATTCAATCAGAACGGTAAAAGATTTTGTGATAGAATGTGGCAGGAGAGTGGAGGGTCAAAAATACCCAGAATCATGTGACGTCATTTATCATGAAGACTAAATAATATATAATAGTATATCAATGTTATATTTTTGTATTAAAAAACCACATAGTTTTGGTTGGCCTTCTCATATTAGAATACAGTATATACTTAAGCAGTTATAATAATTCAGTACAAGTTCTTATAATATATTGTAAACAGATCAAAAAATGTTAATTTCTTACATATTAAGAAGTATGAAAAAGTTTAAATAAGTAAAAAAAAAAGTTTATAAAAGTCTTAAGAATAAGGATATTGGGTGAAAAGTTCACATTTGGTTACTAGCAATAAAACACAAATTGTTAAGAGAAATTATTACAGGAATGTTCTTTTATACACTTCTGACAATCTATTGATGTTTTGCTATGATCACATCGCTTAAATTTGGTTTGAATTAATTTAGACATGTTTAGAAATGTGAAAATATTTCTTAATTATTGTTTTTCCCTTTGGAATGAGTTTTCACTTTGAAGTGTATATCATGTTGGTGAAGATTAATAAGTAATTATTTAGAAGTTTTAAGTGCTTACAAATGTGCAATATGAAAATATTTCATTAATTGTTTTTTCCTTTGACAGGAATCATCTGTATAAATTGTTGGTTGTAAACAGATTGGAAATGGATAAGTTTTACATGAACATAGAATAACATACAGTTTACCTTCCCAAGACCGCCACACACTTTTTTACTAGAAAATATTACGAAATACTCCTATTCAGGCCATAAACAGGTGGATGCCATTCAGGAAACTCAATGTTTTTGTATGGGAGAGGCAAATAGCCTTACGTAAGGATCAATAAACGGTATACATAGAGGAGTAAGAAAATAAACATTTATATTTATAATTCAAATATACTACATAATAAATCAGCAAACAATAGTAGGCATATTTATTACATGATCTCACTGGATATTGTTGTAATAAGTATCTGATAAGACAAGTAAATATTCATCTTCACTGATTCTAATGTAATGTTATTTCGTCATCTCATGCATAAATATTAAATTTCGTAGCGAATGACATTTTTTTTAGGGTATGTATTTCTTAATGTAGGTTTGGAAGGGATTATCGAACATTCTTGCTGTTGATATTTTATAAGCAAAATTTAAGGCTACAATTATTTCTACAAAGAGCGATGAAAAATAATACACCTGATTCTCTTTTTGCAAGGTCTAAGACCAATTATTATTTTAACTGATTTTTTCGCTTTTACACGGTTGTGAAAAATGAATAGTGTTATCAAATACAATATATGTGTATATTTAAAAACATTTTGACCCCTTGCAAATTTTGAAATCGTCATTTCTGCCATTTGACGAATTTTAAGATGCAGGTGATCATTGCATGACTTGTTATTGCTTTGACACATTTATGTTGCTCTTATAAGTTTCGAGTTTATTCCCTGTCTAGTTTTTATTTTTTAATGTCTATTTACCGAATTTAATAAATGAATTTCTCTTCCATACAGTTTTTCTCTGACATGTCACGAATTGTTTACAGCGTAGTGCAGTCATGTCTAATAAATCTATTTTTCTATATAGATAAAAAATAAGTCCTTACTATTTTAGACTCGAGAATTTTATATTTTGGGGGTATTTTAAGTAGTGGAACATATCTGCCATTTTCATATTTGCACCATATCTTTTTTTACACAGTTTTTTGCATGGTAGTCTCAGGAACATATCCCCTATGCCAGCGGTTTCCAACCTTAATGCTACGACGCCTCCCCTAAAAAATATTTTTTTATCCGCGCCTTCTACCTTTATTTTAAATTGGTGTAATAATATAGACACGTTTTAAATATTAAAAACAAGATTATGCTATAACATATATGTACATGCAGTGGTGTAGCTAGGGGTTTTGCTGCCCCCCCACCATTTTTCCTCCAAAAATGATTTAATATTTACAATAGTGTTGTAATACCATTATCTTTAAAATTAATTACTATTTATTTTTAATTATAAACCATCAAGCTACAGAAAATTGCGTTTGCAAAATTTTTATATATCAACATAATTTCTTGAAAAACATGTACTATACTTTTACAATTTGCCATCTACAAATGTTATATGTAATATTAATATTGTAGAGTTTCGCAGGCTTGTTCTTTATATATGTAAGATAAATAAGATATAAGATATTGAAATGTGTCTTTAAAATAATATTTATCATTTACATACAAAAATTCACTGAATTCATTGAATTTTTACTGTTATATTACGATATGAAGTTTTATTTATTTGTTGATATATTGGTATGAAAATTATATTTTAATTACAAAATCTTAGCATCTCCCCTGGCAATAGCCTGCGCCTCCGCGGTTGGAAACCACTGCCCCATGCAACAAGAAAATCGGGTGTAAATATGAAGCACCATTGAAAAACATTTTACTTAACCTATTTCGGAACATAATTTTTTGTTCTATATATAATTATATATAAAACATAGTATAAGAGAATTTAAAAGAAATAATTTCTCATTTGCCTGTGTCAGGGACACTTTTGCATGCCATGTAAGAATTGGTCATAGTAATAAAAGATAGAATAATATAAAATTAAATTAAAAATTGATAACTTAGTTTTTAATTTAATTTTATATTAAAAATGAACCTCCACAAAGTTACCGCCGAATCCATAGAAAGTATAAAAGATAGAAGGTATTATTTTTAATGTTGTATAATTGTTTTGTTCAGTGCACTGCAGTACCTTTATTTTAAAATAGTAAGGCATACAATTTATGCATGATATCTATATTGTGGTGAACATCACATACGGCATCTTGAGGTAATTAGAATCATGGAAATCAATGGAATATCATACTACACTACAAATTCACAGCAAAATTATTTTTTGTTGGAATTCAAGTTTCAAATGATCAATAACAAAAACTTATTTCATTATTAATATAAAATTAAAGTTGATAACTTTGTCATTCCACTGGCTGTGTTACTAAATGTGACAGATGTTTCGCTTCTTTAACCCTTCTGAATTCATGCTGTAATGATAGTGAACCTCAGTCTTTAAACCTTTAAAATATCTGTGAAATAGGTCGTACAAAAAATTAAAATTTTTGCTATTTATAAATAGAATAGTTATTCATATAAATAAAAATTAAAAAAACATTATGGTTTACGTTTTCTTTGATCATTTTTGAAAGCTTCCTTGATTTTACGGTCGAAATGCATCGAATTTCGAGCATGCGATCGACATATGCAAATAGTAATGTGCGAGAGTAACAAACTGCATATATTTAACGAACAAAACAAATATAAAAATCTTATGAGTAACACAAGGAGCACAATTTATACACTATGCGAGTGATTTTGCAAATTTTTCTCTATAACGTTTTAGGACTAATGCATTCATAAATAAGCGTTCTGTGTCAACGACATTCTGTTATATAACTTCACCGAGTTTTTATTGTTATCAAAGTTGTTTGCAGTCATTCATAACAAGTGTAATTATGGCCTCCCTATTTCAAATTGTGTGAGTGTGTCTTTTTCTTTTACAAAAATAATTCAATGATTATACAAAAAACATTCATTTCACATTCATATGTAAACTATACATACCTATTATATTTAATTGTTGCCATGTTTTTTTACAAAATGCTTTTGAACGGAATATCACATAAATGTGTAAGAAATACTATACTTTTGATGACAATACGGAGCTATTCAAATATGTTGAAAAATCTCTCCCCTCAATATTATGTAACCAAGTTAATTAAAATTATTTTGATAGTAATGTTTACAAGTTTATTGAAAGTAGGTATGTAGTATCTTTTTTTCACTTTGTTAATCGGTCTTATTTCTATTAAATATTTTAATATATAACACCCCAAACTTATATTTTTCTAAAATAATTTAAAATATGTTTATTAGTTATAAGAGTTTATATTTTCTTTGCAAATATTCAAATACTTAGTAACTTTCTTTTCTTGTAATATTTTTTTTACAATATACAGAGAACTTATTTACGTGTGTGATTTATTACTTTTGTGTTTACGTTTCTTTCGAGCATCCAGACTTTCAAAAACAATTCCATGACACATCTTTGTAACCAACCGTTCTGTTTCGAACGAGAATGAGACAGTTTTCAAACTACTTCTACTGCGAAGACATTCGATTCTTGCGTCTCTTGATAATTTGTTTTTCAGGTTTTACACACAAAATATGACATAAAACAATTACTTTAGAGAATATAGAACCATATTTCAGTTTTTGAAATAGTCATTTCGCTTTATAAATGCGTTTATATGACAAAACCCAGTCGGTAACGCAATGTTACGGGAAGAGATCTGGAGGGATTTTTTTAGCATGACAACAGAAAGGTTAAGAAACATCTTTAGATCAAGTAAAATCATTGTTTCAGTGCGGCATATACCGCCTCTCTTGTGAAGACTGTCAAGCTTCTTATGTAGGACAGACAGGTATAAATTTTAATATTGGAATTAAAGAATATATAAGATGTCTCAATAGTTTGCCAATAATTTAATTGAAAATGATCATAATTAATAAAAATATTAATGTAAACCTCAACGAGTATAAAAAAATGAATTAAAACGAGTAGTTTTAAGTTTTTAGAACCTAATAAAATCATTAAGATGTAATCGATTATTAGGAAATAACATTTGAAATACGATTTCCCTTGGGATTTTCAGCTCCAAACACTAGTAATTGATTTTGTAATTTGGTAGTGTTATTGTAATTAGTACTATTGCCATTTATGTCTTACCCCTCCCAACGTCCAGTAGAAGGAAATAAACCAACCCGACCCTTAATTTTTAAGTTGAGAATTAGAATCATTGTTTACCTTAGGAATAGATAATCTTGCGATACAGTGTCTGAAGATGGTTCTTAAAGAAACGAAACACGTGGCACATGCCATATAACACAGCCAGTGGAATAACAAAGTTATCAACTTTAATTTTACATCAAAAAATAATTTCCACAAAGTTGTTACCAAATTATACCAAATAATATAACCACTGTTATAGTATGTAAGACACCTACAATATAATATGCACTGATCTAGATCTTGAATCGTGATTAAACCTTTTTGGCTCCTGGCATAATTAAAGTCGTATGAAATGGGGCCGATAGATCGACTCCGTATGAGCCAAAGGGTTAACATACTTTGGCTTTGTTTTACTGTCTCTATCTTTTATTATGGTGAGCATTTGTAATTAATCAATTAGAGGGATAAGAAACAATATACAAATACACTTGATTTCATAGAGATCCTGGAATTACTTATGGATATAACTCCAATATGAAAAAAGGTAAACAAATACTTTTCGACATACAGTAATATTGGATAGTGGAGATATTCACAATATTTGTAGATATATTTGGCTATTTTTATAAAGGAAGATCAAGGTTAATCTTGGCAAAGGTCGGGTGAGATCTGTAACATGGTACGTATCAAAATACGTGATCAATACCTATGAAAGAATGGTCGAAATGGTTAAACAGTTGAGGATAGATAACAGTATACCTACCGTAGTCATTTTGAATTCCAACTGGAACAAATTTTCGTGATTTTATATAAATAGCCTTGTTATGACTTATATTTTATTAGAGAAATTAAATATTTATTTTAGCGGGAATGCGTTGAGTTTAGTTTACTTCTTGATGTATTTGGGATAACTAATATATATGATAAATGTAAATCAAATATCAACTGCTCGGACATTTAACATTTGAAATAATAAAACATACTCACCAAAACAGATCCAAGCGTAAAAGACACAGGAATATTTTCGACAGTTACGATTCAAAAGTCTTGAATAACGAATGAATTTGTTGAATTGGTTAATTCTTTTGGCCGCAGTATACTGTCAAGAACTGCTATTTCATTTAAAAGAGCATAAGAAAATACTTTGCAAAGGATGAAATACAACAAGTTAATTATTGTAGGGGTGCAATGGTGAATCTGTATGTTGGATATCTGGGAGCGAAGTTGGCTTTGCCGAATATTCTCATGTTTGTATCTTCGCCATCTTCACGGATAGACGCGGCCGCAAATTGACTCTCGACTAACACGGGTTGCCCTATAAAAAAAATCATACAATTATAGAAACTTATGAATTGACCTGGTAGATTTGGTTAACAGAAAGTAAAAATTATTTGTCAGGTCCGTGGCGCAGTGGGCTTTTTTTCAGATTGCCTTTGGTTACCGATCTCACGGGTTCGAATCCCAGTATGGACAGTTTCATAAACAGATTTTCTGTAACAGGGAGAAATCAGTTTTTTCATGGAGATACAGCTATCTCCATGAAAAAAGAAGAATTGATTATATTAGAAAAATTTTGAGAACCAGCGGAATATTAACACATTCGCAACGGGGGAAATATGACCAAAATACGCACTGCGGCGGGGCTGATACGCAGGAAATTGATAATATGTCATGGAAAGAATAGCATGAAACTGACGAACCGAAAATTACGCGAAAACAAGTTTGGATGTTTCGTAATATACTGATCAAATTCTTTCAATAATATTATGAATTAAACATGAATTATTAGTTATGTCGCCTATATTGAATGACGCGAACTTTGCGACGCGGAAAACTCGTCCCCCGGAGCTAACATGTTAAGACAGATTAAGCTACTAAGAGTTGAATTGATTTTTTTTGTTTGAAAAACATTTATGGAAAGACTCTGGTCAAGCGATTTTATGACAACAGTGGTAGAGAAGTTTTTTTATTTAAAATTATTACTCAGACCGGCACTATATGGTATTACATTAGAAAATGTATCGAATATATTTATATTTCACCATTTTAAATAATATTTCGACATACAGCTTTCAAAAACGTCATTCTTTATGGGATTGGAATGTGTTAAATTCGAAAACTCTATCTTTCCAAATTATGTATTTATCAATACGATAACTTCAGCATTCGATGGTTTTTTTTGCGTTAAAAAAATACGATAGATAGCATTCATAACTAAAACTTAAGCTATTTGAATGAAATCTGTGCCACATGTAGGTGCCACATGGTGGCTATGTTCTCGATATTTATATAACATATACATACCATCATAGGGGGGAGCATCGGCATTTGACAGCTCTTTCCCTGGCCCGTTTGGATCAGGAAGCCACGGAGAGTTTGCGTTCAGAGGAATTTTGGCTGGATTATTTTTCAAATAGTTGCCCGTAGGTTGAGGAGGTTGATATCCGACGATAGGGATCGTCCCCAAGATCACGTTGCCTTTCAGTTCGATGTTCTTGCGAGCTCCAGATGTTTCACACCATATCTATTTAACCAAATTATACAATTTGGATTGATTAAATGTAAATCAAAGCATCAGGTAAGGTAAATAACAACAACATATTAAAACATTCATAATAATATCTAATTATCTATAAATGTGGCATTTATATTAGATTGCAATGTAGTGACTGCCAACCCTTTTATGTGGGGCAAACCACGCGTACATTAGATATAAGAGTATCAGAACATTTAACTGCTTTTAGATTAAAAAAAAAAAGATACATCTACATTTGCCAACCATTCGTGCAGCGTGGTGCAGTGGTCAACATTATTGGCTTTTATGGATTTGGCGGTAACATTGTGGAAGTTCATTTTTAATATAAAATTAAAATTGATAACTTAGTTATTCCACTTGGTTTATCACTAATGTGATGCATTTCGCCTCTTTAAGAGCTTCTTTCGTTTACCTTAGAAATAAATAACCTTGCGATATAGTTAGTCTGAGGATGCTTCTTAAAGAGGCGAAACGAGTCACATTAGTGATAAACCAAGTGGAATAACTAAGTTATCAATTTTAATTTTATATTATCATTGGCTTCGGTTACGGATCTCACAGGTTTGAATCCCAGTATGGACAGTTTCATAAATTGATTTTTCAATTGTTTTATAGATTTATGTTCAAGGGTATGGATGTTTCTGTAGGCCTCCGTGGTCTAGTGGTAAGGGCTTTGCTCTAGCGATCAGGTGAGTCCTGGTTCAAGTCCCAGGAAGGTCAATATCAGAATCAGATTTTGTGATACCTAGAACTCCCTTCGATCCCATCCCATCTAAAAAGGGAGCGTTACGAGAGTGATTAGCCAACCACTAGTCCTGTCCTTTTAGTTCATATGCATCTTATCACAACAGTTTGTGAAAAACGATACCTTTACTCTACTTATAGTGAGTAAATATTAAAAAGAAATATACGGAACTTTTTGAGGTTAATAAATGATGTTTGTCTACCTTTATCTCATAGTCCAAATCGATGATCTTGCAGTTGGCGAGATTGGACGGGGGGAGCGGTGGAATTTCAACAACCTCTCGCCAATTCCTGGAAGAATTTCCCATCAGCGATCCAAGATCCACTTGAGCGATCACCACCTCGCTCTTTTTGCATCTCTTCAGAGGGCCCTGTGCCTGGTATTTAATGATCTGAAAAAATTATATGTTTACGTGAATTTATTTAAACAAATTTCCAACACTCAACACTGACGTATTTGAGGCAATTTTAACCACACTGTAACTAAACCTGCAGTGTGGTATATAAACTCACAGAGAACTGAAATGGAAAGCAAAGCAAAGCAAGTGCCATTTTGATTCATTAACAATGCTAAAATGGTGAAATTCAGGTCATGTTGGACTTGAATGAAGTTTACTAGATTACGCCTGCGATCACCATGAATCCCTTAAACATGTCTCAGATTTGATATAGAAATTTCACAGTGGGTTGGAACGGTGCTCTGGAATTTCGCCCGCCTGAGTTAGCATAACTGTCAGAGTGCCCATTGGACCAAAAAGTTTGGACACCCGTGCGCTATACTATCAAATATAAAATATTAGATACCTTGGTAAAGTAGAGCTTGATGTCGTTAAGGAGTATATCACTGCTATTTTCGCAGCTGATTTCAAACGGCATTGTCTGTCCGGAGCAGAATCCAGTGATTGGCAACCCGATGTCGATTATCACCGGGCCAGACTTGCACCAGCAGCAGCAGAAAGTCTTGTCTAAATGCAACTGAAATGGTTTCTAATCCAAAACAAAAATAAATTATTGATTGAATTTGCATTTACTTGGTAGAGCTCCATTATAATAGGATAAAATAACAAGTATTTAGTTCTACAAAATGTTTATTAGTTAGTTGATAGCTATTTCGGTTTTACGCCATCGTTAGAACTAGTTAATTAGAACTAATTAATAGACTAATTAATAACACCATCTAAGCTCCTCTTCTAAAAACACAATTAGTAACTTGAATGATTTAATTTTAAATAAACATTATGATGTTTGAATACGTGAGATGACGTGATATAATAATCTCTTCTAAACAGTATATACAGCTAAGCAAAAGTAAGTTTTAGTATAGTTCTGATGATGGCGTAAAGCCGAAATATCTATCAACTATGTAATAAATTTGGATTATTGAGATTTTGTACACTTCCATGTATTTTGTCACTAACGACCCGGGTTTCGCCTTTCGGCATCTTCAGGCATTCGAGCACACGAATGGACTCGAACTGAGAGACAGTAAACAGTGTCTAACGCTTATATAGAAGATACAAATGCGACAAATATCATTTACGAGGCAAGACATTATACGTCTGAGAGCCACACCGATACCTGAGTTAAAATTTCGGAAATCGCCCTAATCCTTATTTTGTAAACACCATATTAACAGAGTGGTGAATTGCCGCTTTTCAACTTCTTTTAGAAATACCAGTGATTTTACAATTATAATAGTATTGTGGGTTTTGACGGGATGTAATTAGACGAATGGGTAAATATATACAATCATTCCACATTTAGTGACATCTGTTAGGTGTTTCAACGTATCGGATATAATAGCGGAGAATTAGGAAGGTTCAGCTGCTCATTCAAGATTGGCAAGGAGTTTAACTGGGCTCTATTAATTTCCAAAATTTCTTGATAAAATAATTTATGATCCCCCATGTTTTTATGCAACAGTTTAACCCCATCATCCGCATTAAACGTATGGTTCTCCATTAGCAAGTGATTTGCGAATGTCGAAGTTTCTTTTTTAATCTAAAGGCAGCTAAATGTTCTGATACCCTTATATCTAATGTACGTGTGGTTTTACCCACATAGAAATGTTGGCAATCATTGCATTGTAATTTATAAATACCAGATTTGTTCTTAAAGTTTACTCTATCTTTATTGTTAATAAGTAATTTGCCTAGAGAGTTTTTGCAATAGAACGCCGGTCTAACACTATCAGCGAGTTGTTTTTTAATTTTAAAGCTTGTGCAACCTAAATAACTAATTCTATGCCAGATTCTAGGGTGGTCTATGTCTTTAGACAAGTTCCCGAAATATAACATCTTTTCTGCTAATTTACGTTGTTTTTTTGATACAAGACTATCTATAAGAGACGCCTCATAGCCATTATTAATGGCAATTTGTTTAATAATGTTTAGTTCGTTTTCAAAATTAAATTTATTTAGAGGTATAGTGACTAATCTGTGAACCTGAGAATGGAAAGCAGCCAATTTATATGAGAAAGGATGGTCTGAGCTAAAATCAATGGCCGCATCTGAAAACGTCTGTTTTTTTAGCAATAAAACAGAAGTTAGAAACGTAGTTTATTGGTTCCGTTACGTAGATGACATCCTTTGTCTATTCAATGGAACGGAGAGACAAGTTTCTAACCTTCATAATTTTCTTAACTCACTAGATGATAAAATTCAATTCACTTTAGAAGTAGGGGGCAAGAATATAAATTTCCTTGACTTTAATATTGATATTAAAAACTCCATTCATGAATTTAAAATTTACCGAAAATGAGACGTTTTCAGATGCGGCCATTGATTTTAGCTCAGACCATCCTTTCTCATATAAATTGGCTGCTTTCCATTCTCAGGTTCACAGATTAGTCACTATACCTCTAAATAAATTTAATTTTGAAAACGAACTAAACATTATTAAACAAATTGCCATTAATAATGGCTATGAGGCGTCTCTTATAGATAGTCTTGTATCAAAAAACAACGTAAATTAGCAGAAAAGATGCTATATTTCGGAAACTTGTCTAAAGACATAGACCACCCTAGAATCTGGCATAGAATTAGTTATTTAGGTTGCACGAGCTTTAAAATTAAAAAACAACTCGCTGATAGTGTTAGACCGGCGTTCTATTGCAAAAACTCTCTAGGGAAATTACTTATTAACAATAAAGATAGAGTAAACTTTAAGAACAAATCTGGTATTTATAAATTACAATGCAATGATTGCCAACATTTCTATGTGGGTAAAACCACACGTACATTAGATATAAGGGTATCAGAACATTTAGCTGCCTTTAGATTAAAAAAGAAACTTCGACATTCGCAAATCACTTGCTAATGGAGAACCATACGTTTAATGCGGATGATGGGGTTAAACTGTTGCATAAAAACATGGGGGATCATAAATTATTTTATTAAGAAATTTTGGAAATTAATAGAGCCCAGTTAAACTCCTTGCCAATCTTGAATGAGCAGCTGAACCTTCCTAATTCTCCGCTATTATATCCGATACGTTGAAACACCTAACAGATGTCACTAAATGTGGAATGATTGTATATATTTACCCATTCGTCGAATTACATCCCGTCAAAACCCACAATACTATTATAATTGTAAAATCACTGGTATTTCTAAAAGAAGTTGAAAAGCGGCAATTCGCCACTCTGTTAATATGGTGTTTACAAAATAAGGATTAGGGCGATTTCCGAAATTTTAACTCAGGTATCGGTGTGGCTCTCAGACGTATAATGTCTTGCCTCGTAAATGATATTTGTCGCACTTGTATCTTCTATATAAGCGTTAGACACTGTTTACTGTCTCTCAGTTCGAGTCCATTCGTGTGCTCGAATGCCTGAAGATGCCGAAAGGCGAAACCCGGGTCGTTAGTGACAAAATACATGGAAGTGTACAAAATCTCAATAATCCAAATTTAATATTGAAATTCCATCAAGCACCCTCAGTCGATGTCTTAAACTATGTAATAAAAATTTTGTAGAACTAAATACTTTGTTATTTTATCCTATTAAAAATAGATTAAATAGTACATTGTAACAAACATTAATATATCTTGACCGGGTAACATTAGCAGTTTACAACTATTTATCATGTTCGACCGTGTCAGAACTGCTCAAATAATCTTCCAGGCAACTCCCTCTCTCTCTTCAGCTATTAACACTCAGCTTATGTGCATCACTCTCGGTGGTGTCCGCCCATTTTCTTTGAGAGTGGCTCAGGTGTCAAGTACCTACTGGGGTTATTCTAATAATTTGTAGAGAGCTCTAGATTCCTCACATTGAACAATGATTTGAGTCTTCTTGACTTCAGAATATTAACTACATATTGCCAAAACGATTATTATTTGTGGGTTTGATCCCTTTTGAAATAATTATTTAAAAAAGGTAAATATGCATTACAACATGTTACTTGTTTTAGGGATCCGGGAAACGAATAATTCATGTGAAATACGAGTATAATATCAGTATGAAAAAGTCATCAAAATATGTCAAATGGAACTTTTCAGAACAAACTAAAGAGCAAATGTGACAAATTTTCGAATTTTGCATTTTTTTTGGGTGCTTGATTTCAATGTTTGATTTTTGGCCAATTTACTATCCTCAATTAAATTTCCTACAGTATTAAAGTTCCTAAAATTATTTTTCAGACAGAAAAAGAGTAGCATGTTGTAACGCATATTTACCAAAAAAATTATAGATGACGGCTTAAAAAACAGAAATTAACTGCACTTTCTTTTTTTCTCACTGCTGAGCTGAATTGCGCAAAATGCAAAAGTTATATAATATTTTACATGTTTCAGGGCACATCGGAATAGTTGATCACGATTATGTAGATTTGTCAAATATTCACCGACAAATTCTACACTCTGAAGTGACAGTCGGGATGAAGAAAGTTGAATCTGTCGCTGTCGCATTGAGAAGGTTGTACAATATTTTATACAAAAAAATATTAATATTTACAAAACCCTCATCAATAATGATTAACAAATTTGGATTATTGAGACTTTCGGCATCTTCAAAATCTCAATAATTCAAATTTGATATTGAAATTCCATCAAGCACCCTCAGTCGATGTCTTAAATTAACTACATATATTAACAATAATCGTTAGAAAAGCTTAGTATGGGTATGATATCTCTGGTTTTCTTTAACCAAACCGAGTATTAATTTTTATTAGTTGCTTATCAAATTTACAGACTGTTTAATATGATGCTAATTTTTCTTACTTTGTAGTCTGGATTCTGGTTTAAGTCCATATGAGAAACAATGTTGAATGCCATTTTGGTATCCTGATTGACCTTCCAAGGTATATCTAAGGTGACCTTGATCGTGTAGCGGACGTGTCCAAATTCTCCTTCAAGGGAAGACGGCAGCGTCGGAGGTAGCGCACATGTGAAGGGGTAAATGTGTTTTCCTTCAGGGATAATGAGCTCGCCCCCTGCCAAATGTAAGTGAGATTAAAATTCATTATTTTGTTATTCCACTGGTTGTGACAAGACACATGTTTCGCCTCTTTGAGAAGCATTTTCAGACTAACTATATCGCAAGGTTATTTATTTATAAGATAAACAATGATTCTAATTCTTAAATTAAAAATGACGGTTGGGGTGGGATTATTTCTTTCTACTGGACGTGGAGAGGGGGTTAGACACAAACGATAATAGTACTGATTACCACATGAACAGCGAAATATTTCACTTGAATAGGCTGAGTGACAGCTGACTGAGCTGTCATGGCCGAAAAATGCTAGCACGCTATTGGCTGATTTAGGATTTGGTCAATTATGATACAAAGCTCATATTTTGACATTAAAATGGATGGAAACTACAAGAATTTGAGCGATATTGAAAATGCGATTCTGTTTTTTCGAAGTTGTCTTTTAAGCCATTAACGCCCAAAAGAAAAATTCATGTGAAAATTATTTTTTATAGTTATTTATTACGACATACTGAGCAAAAAATAATATTAGAAAAGAAAAATTTTGATAAATTCATATAACTTAGAAAATAAAGGGGTGTACAAGCTTGTGTACAGGGCAATAAAATATATCCTAGCACACGGTAATTGAAAAGATTTGTCATACTAATAGTATCTTACATTATAGTAGAGTCTAAATATATCTAAAAATAAAAAAACCAAAGTCAAAATATTTCATTATTTATAATAAAAAACGATAAACCAATAACATTTATTGACAAATTTTATTTTTTATAATTCACTATAAAAAATACACCATATAGTTTCAAAATAAATAAATAAATAAATAAATACTTCCACAATAATGATAGAAAGAAAACACCAAATCCCACTTCAAACGGGTGTACACAAGAGTGTACAGTAGGCGGTAATGGGTTAATACTACAGCGATATCTCATTTTTTCTCAAAACTGGATTTGAGCATGTTTGGTCCCACGCTCCCTCATACATAATTCGCGATTATTTGAATTGAATCAAAAGAAATTAGCCCTCTGGTCTCACTTGTTTCTATTGTTTGACCGTAACCATTTTTCAGATGTAAAAAGTCTGAAAAACAACTGAAAATGTAATCTAATTGTTACTACAGAAAAAGCGTTTAGGCAATAAACAATGACCCTATACATACCATTTTTACTTCCTATCAAGTAATAAGAAGTGTTGAAATATTCTTCGTCTCCAAAGTAATTGATAGAATTGGGGCTGATTTTACCACCAGTTTTCACTCCATACGATGATTCGTGCCACGATGTTTTGGCGCAACCCCGGAATCGTATGGATATACCTGAAAAGTAAAATAAATATTAAGGAACTTGTAGACAGGGACTGACCTTAAAGTTGGAGCGGTAGCTAACCAGGCTTAAATTATATAAAGACTTGTTTGTTTGATCGTGTGTGACAGAGTATTGACTAAAGCAGTGGTTTCCAACCAGAGAGGCGCGGACTATTGCCAGGGAAGGCGCCAAAATTTTGTAATCAAAAAATAATTTTCATACCATAATATATACAAATAAATAAAACTTCATATCGTAACAAAACAGTAAAAATTCAGTGAATGAATGTTTATTTTACTCATTAACAAAATATTCTCTTGGAGGCAGCATTTTTGAACCGAAAATTCCGTTGGTAATAAACAAATAAAAGTAATCTCAGGATAATCATGAAGCCTCAATGTTGAGGAAGAAAGAAAAAATTGTTGTGACTAGATTTTTTGACATATTTCAAGAACAACCCTGCGAGACTCAACAATATTAATATTAAATATAACATTTGTAAATGGCAAATTGTAAAAATATAGTACACATATTTCAAGAAATTATATTTATGCATAAAAATTTTGCACCTGCGGCGCTATGTGTTGTGCCTCCGTGATGGTATAAGATTTAAAATAAACAGTAATTAATTTTAAAGATACCCTTAATCCAACACGATTGTAAATATTAAATCATTTTTGGAGGAAAAATAGTGGGGGGACGGTAAAACCCCTAGCTACGCCACAAAATCTTGTTATTATTCTGTTAATTATATTTATTAGTTTTTTTAATAAAGTTTTTATTATTTAAAATGTGTCTATATTATAATATCGATTAAAAAAATTATAAGTAGGGAGGCGTTGTAGTATAAACGTTGGAAACCGCTGGACTAAGGTATTGAGTAAGGTAGCACTACGTCTATGCTACGTTTTTAGTGTTGTCTGTGTTTCTACTCGTATTAATTAGTTCCCTGCAAATTTTGAAGATCGCAACTGCGAAGATTAGATATATGAGCCAAGTGCAGTGAGCCAACTATTTTCGAAAAAAATTAGTATGGTGCATTTTGGTATTCTACATGTCATAAAATAGTGCTCCGCAACCGGTGTGCCGCGGTGTAGTGTCCAAAATGAGAGAAAATCGAGTAGTTTATGTTAAAAAAAAAAAACCATTCAGATGCTAAGATTTTCGTTTGAATTATTCTTGATGTTTAATCGAATAATATTGTATTAGTGTTTGCATGGATAGTGCAACTTGAATGGTGGGGGAAAAAATGAGGTTTGTCTCATGCGTAAACCAAAAAATTCAACCATAGAAATTACACACTGCTGCATATATTGGTGATAAAAAATTTCCCAGTGGAATTATTACAAAGAATGAACAAATGTACCAAAATAATACCCAAAGGGTAGCATGTTGTGAAGCATATTTACCTAAAATTCAAACTATTTCAAATGTTTTGATAGCTAATTTATTGAAATAATAAATTGATAAATTATTTATGACCATGATAAATTACCATTTTCGGACAGAAAAAGAGTAGCATTTTGTAAAGCATATTTACCCAAAAATTCAGTGTTAGTGTGCACTATCTTGGTAATTATAGGATAGTCGGAACATGGCCTAAAATGATATTTTTGACCGAAAACTACAAACAAAATGATGTATTAAGTTGGGTTAGGTTATGTTAGGTTTGGTCTGTTGTTCTACCCTAAAACGTTTAATTTCACGTACTTTCTGAAGCGATCGCAAACTGTCATGTGCCGCCATTGTTTCTTCACATAAACTGTGTATTTTTGTTAGGTTGGTACTTAAGAGACATGAAAGTTTGCAACATACCATCATTAACCCTATATTCCAATGTTTCATTTCGTCATTCACGAACATTTCCCATATATGTAGGTTTATAAAAGATTGGTCTACCCTAAAACATTTCATTTTGTGTAGTTTTCGGTGAAAAATATCCTTTTTAGGCCATGTTCTGACTATACGATTTCACCCAAATCTTAAAAAAGGCATGTAACTCAGAAAATTTTCAAAATTGAGTAATAGATATCGTGTAGAACTATTCATGATAATTATCGACACTATGTACAATGATTGAACACTTCTGTAACCAGTTCATGTAAAAATAATTATGAAATGAAGTAAATTTACTTCACCTCGAACTTTTTTGGGAGCTTCAAATGTATATTCGACTCTTCCGTTTATCGTTTCTCCGGGATAATAGGAATTCCACTGATTATCCAGAAATATTTCGCAACCTTTCAATCCCATTTTGACGATGCAAATAAAACGCAAATTTCAGACACGTATGTTAAGATATGTCAAAAATATTATGGGCCGGTCGATTATTTCACAGCGATAGTTATATTTTTACGCATTATAATACTGTTTTCTGGAATATTTAGCGCATGAATCGTTTATTATGAATGATTAAATCTAATAAACTGCGAATTTAAATAAGTGAAACTGACTAGGATACATATTCAGAGTAATAATAAGACCATCTGTCAGTGTCACATTTAGTATATTATCTATGGTGTCACAGTTGATACACAAGCAAAATTATTATTAACCACTAGACCGCTGTACGCACACCGCTGTGTGGTTTTCGTATGGACTCCACACGCTATAAGCCCACCGGTAAGCGCGATTTTTTTTTACCATGAATTTACGTTATTTATCAATTTTTAATATGTAACATTGATTCGCTATCTACTCTCAGCCAGTAATATGTAAATTACATATCCAGTTTCACAGATTTAAAAGAAGAAATTCAAAGAAAATAATAATATATAGGAGCATCAGGTTGCCAAAACCATAAACATGTCGAGATTCAATACGAGTAATAAATCATTAAGCCTATCAAAGATTGCCATTGTGAAATTACTAAAACAAATTGAACCATTCCAAAAATCTTATCTTGTCAGAGTTGTCTAAGCAATGGTTACCGTCAAATGGGGTTACTCTGCCTAGCGATGGGTGTTTTTGCCTAGTCCATTTTATCTTTATAAAACTGCTCACAAAGTACTTATTTTAATGTGTATATCAATGATTCATGTAAGATATTACAAAGGGTTCTACGTTGGAACTTATTAATACCACAAACTGTGTCTAACCTCATTTCACATCAGTTTTGCACCATTTTAGTGAACTTAAAAAATTCAGATCAGAGAGTGATTTCTCCAAAATTTACGTTTTATCTA
Organism: Himalopsyche phryganea; assembly: GCA_022494535.1. Taxonomy (NCBI): domain Eukaryota; kingdom Metazoa; phylum Arthropoda; class Insecta; order Trichoptera; family Rhyacophilidae; genus Himalopsyche; species Himalopsyche phryganea. Next base: position 2,084,150 of record JAGVSL010000136.1, on the reverse strand, counting down.
AAAAACTATATGAAATAATCTATCACATATCTTGTTGATATCTTGGGAATAATTTAAGCATTTATTTAGTTAAATTTGATTGGTTTTGATAGTACATAAGTCACCAGGCAATGTAGTAAACGAAAATGAATTATATTATGGTGTTACTTTGCCTGCGTTAGGGAGTAGTTAGGTATATTACTATTTAATTAAGTACGATTTTAAAGTTTTCCTATTTATAAATATTTTATAGGTATTTTATAGGTATTTTAATACAATTTGAAAACTATTTACAGCTCCACGTTTTTGATAATTAACATTTAGAAAATTGAATTTTGTTTCAGATTATTAATTAAGAAATCTTATACACCTGATTCTCTTTTTGCATGGGGGATACGTTCCAGAGACTGGCATACAAAAAAAAAACAGCCTAAAAAAGGTAGGTGCACACACAAAAACGGGAGATAGGTTCCATAAATAATTTAAATTCATTTTTTATTTACATATTAAACTAGTTTCACAAGATAGATAAGTAATAAATTGACATGATTTGCGATTTAAATTACTCATTAGATATTAAAAAATGAAAACCAGAAGGAATAAAACCCAAATGTAAAAGAGCAATATAAATGTGTTCAAACAATAACAAGTTACGCATGAATCATAAACACCTGCTCCTTTAAATTTGCCAAATGGCAAAAATGATGACTCCAATATTCCCAAAGGTCGAATTGTTTTTAAATATATACATATATTCTGTATTTAATAGCACTTTTCATTTTTTGTTACTGTATAAAAGCAAAAAAAAACTGACTAAAAAAACAATTCATCCGTTTTCTTAGACCGTGCAAAAAAAAAATCGCGCAAATGTTTTTCGTCTAGTGGCATCCTGAGAAGAAAAGTATGGCAGCTTAAAAAACATTTCTAACAATTTTTAAATTTTAAATTTTTTGCTCTATCCAGCATACTTTTTGTAGTTTTATTATTTCATGTTTTACGAGAAGCTATTAGTTCCAATAGCTATATTATTCTTCATTTTATATCTACTTATCCTTTAATTTTGCTAAAAATTAAATTATTGATTTAACTTTTATTGTAATGTACAACCCTGAAAAATTAAAATTTATGAAAATGAACGTGAATTTGCCTACAAGGCAATAACTTTTGACAGACAACTCTGGGGTAAAATGTTTTTAGGTAACAATCAAATAGGTATCAACATTTCGCCACAATTCACTAGCGTCAAATGGGGTTAATTTTAAAAATTTGTCGATTTTTTGAAACAAAACGTATTTTGAATTCAATTGTTTGGATGAAGAATAGTATTATTTATGGTTTATGAATGTAAAATCATGATAGACGATCTGCTTTTTTTCAAATAAGAATTTAGCCAGAGTAACCCCATCGATAGGGTTACTCTGTCTACCCCAATTTAATCAAGATTTCGCTCATGTAATTGTCGTACCTGGGTAGGAAAATGTGGCCAAATGTTGATATTTGATGGTCAACTAAAAACATTTTACCTCCGAGTTGTCTGTCAGTAGTTATTGGCTCGTAGGCAAATATACCCGGTTCACGTTCGTTTTCATACATTTAAATTTTTCAGGGATAAGTAAAGTGTAATGCTGAGCTTTCTGTAAGAAGATTACTGAGTATGAAGATAACAACGCATTCCATTTAATTAAGATTGTGAGGTTGCATTGTCTAAGTCATATATGATGATGAGTCAGCAATGGGAGTGATGTTCAGTTATCCAATTGAACTCAGAAGAAGAGGTAGGCTGAAGATTTGTTGGATGAAAGGAGCTGCGAATTACTATCATTTTCTTGGGGAGATGAGCTGGAGGATGGCCACTGTGGATAGAGAGTTGTCAGAGGCAGCCAAGACCTAGCCCGGGCAGTCGCTTTCCTGATGATAATTTAATTTAACAAACAACAAGTCATCACATGAACACAAACCTCAGATCAGATAATAAACCTTGGGGACATGTACAAATTGAATGACATTCATCTTATGCTTTTAAAGCTATTTTATTGTTTAAAAAATATATGATAAAAGTTTGTGACAGGAGTAACAAATGCCATCAGCACCATATTATCTTAAAATTAAAAATACACATATAACATTTGTATATATTTAGTCATGTTTAAAAACAGTTTTAGATTTTTTTTAATATTTCATCATTTCTTTATTATTATTATTTATCGGCAGCACAAAGCAGTAAAGCTAAAACCAATGCACCCTGCATTGCAGAACTATGATATACAGACAAAGTTACTGATGTATTTGTGCAATATACTTATTCTAGCAAGTAAACCACAGACCCTTCTACAGATCTATTCACTCACTAATACATATATATATATATATTCATACAACTTACAAAACCTACTATACATAGTTAGATCAAAAAAAGGTACAGGAACACTGGTTAAGATTGTGAATGTTTAACCCTGTGACTTCCCTTGGTCACATTGAGTGAAAATGGATCATCTTGGACCACACCACAACATATGTTATACAAGTAGAATAAGAGCACTTTTAACGATAATAGTGGTATGGAAAAGTTAATTATTAGAAGTTCTAAAAAACAGATTATATCAAAAAATAAAAATTATTGTTCGATCCTATTATCACTTTAATACCCTAAGGCAGAAAACTTTTGGACTAGTAAGTTTAAAAATGATCCATTTATTATGAGACAAACCACTTGGAAGATATCTATCAGTTTTTTTCTTCTGGCATGCTCATTGTTTATAATATAAATTGACTCATTTGTAATGCATTATTTTTTTCTTCAATAGTTTTGGACTGACCAGGAAATCTGAGACATTTTTCATTGTTTTTTTTTTTTTTGTGCTTGTTTTTTGATCAAACTAAAAAATAAATACTTTCTTGGAAAGTATCTAATGAATACAGTCATAAACAGACTTTAATATATCATATTATATTTATAAAAATTTATAGAATAATATAAAAATGTAAATGCAAAATTCCCAAGTACCAGTAGAATACAGCGATCCAAAATTGTATGTCGTTCCAAATACACAATTGTCAAATTCAAGGTTAACATGTTCTTCAAAAATATTATTTAATATACATGTTAATAAAAACAAAGCGACGGTATGAGATTTTAATTCATAGGAGCTATAACATCCCATTTTGTTGTACATTTCAGTACATAAATGCATTACAACCATGTTTTGGTTATTAAAGGCGTTTAAAGCTACCATGTGGCAAGATGCTCAATGTAAAAAGGCAGCGAAACCTCATTACAGTACTTGTTTGCTTTCATTTATTTGTCCGTAACGCATGGCAGAATTGTGCGTATTGATCGAATGTTGAAAGGTGGCACTGGCACCTCGTATGTGTGTGTATAATATTACTAGTGTACTAATAATTGGCTGTTATGAAGGCTTTTATTGATAGCAAAGCATTCTAAGCTACTAATGTTCATATAATATGTACTATTTATGCAATAGAATATTTCTACGTATATTTTTATTGTAGCTATTTAATGGTAAATGGAAAAAGGTAATTTTAAAAAATTACCTTTTTCACGATCATACCTGTCTTGTGACAATGATTTGTATAAGTAGATAATAAAATAAGCTTTTTTTATATTTTGTCAAATAGAAAATATGAAGAAAGTATGTTCAAACAAGCTAAAAATACATATTTTACAGAGACAATATAACTATTAAAATGTATAAAATTAATTCCATTTCATTGTTTCACATACATATTTAGAAATATTACCCAAGTCGGACATAAGCCATTTACAAAAATGTACAGCAGAGGTGATTTTTCATTTCATACATATTGAAACATAATATACATAGACATTTAGAATGTACATAAACTTTGGAATTACAGAATCACATTTCATAAGTTGAATCCAAAATTTAAACCTTGTAAATAACAAATACAGTCATTCAAAAATGCTTATGTCCGTTTTTGATACCAAGGTACTCAAATATTGACACAAGTTCTAAAATTAAACGTCTATAGTGGGCTTAAATCTCAAATGCGTATAGAACAATTTAAGAGTGACATTTCAAAACATTCGAAAAGTCAAAATATATATTGATCGCGCAGTTCATTACTCAGACATCTCCCATGTTTAGATAATGGGAAAAGCAATATTCAAATAGTCATCATAAATCAAATATTATTGATTTGTACCCAAGTTTTATACATTTTATAATCAGGTGTTTAGCAATTGGGTACTTTCTGAGTATAGTCAGTAGAAATAACCATTTTGTTTAATAATTCTTTAGAAGGTTATCTGCCTTGGCATTTTTTTGGTGGCATTTTGAGTTATCCGAGTATTGAATCAGATAGAGCGCAAAATTTTACATATAGCTGCATATTACACTTAAAATTTAGTCATTTTGGCCATGATTTTGAAATGTCAGTTTTCGAATTATTATTTTGCAGTTAGACACTTATGTAACTGTATTGCAACTGTGGTATTATGAGGTAGATATATATTTCATTACGAAATAGACCCGCACACTAAAAAATTGTAAAATATTAAAATTTTTTTATATTACTTAAATCGATGAAACACTTACGGTAAATGGTTGATATATAAAATTACATAAGGCAGGGAAGCATCACACATAGACACAAGAGACATATATGTGGCACATTAAATAAGGCAGAATAACACAAAGCAGGCACATCTTCATTGGTAAGAGATAGGACACCATTACCAATAGCAGAGGTTAACATGTGTGACATATTGCTTGTTATTTTACATAATATCGAGGGTATACTGACAGAAGGCATTACGTCGTAAAAACAAGTTCTGAGATAGTCGTATTTAAAGCATTATTTGTTTTTCAAAGTACTCTCTCCGTCAAGTACAACTACTTTTAATTTAAAAAGATTTTTTACACATTATACAGACTAATCATTTTGGCATACAAATCATAAGATAAGGTATTGATGAGTTATAGTCATACCATGTTTTTTGCCAGAATAAAAAATACCAATATGACTTCATACTGTATCTATTTCAAAGCGTTCTACCGATATGTAGAGCGTTAAATTGCATACATTTGACATTTAAAACAGAAAACCAACAAAAACCAACTTAATACGTTCTGTTAGAATACTTTTGATATATTAATATGAAAGTTATTTAGTACAACTTGAGTAAATTTTTTTTTTATCAACTACAATAAAAGAACTATGTTCATATAAATGTAATAAATAGTTAATATTCCACCAATTTTATTTAAAACAACAAAACTGGCTCAAATTCAAAATATTTATTTTAACAACTTGAAATGCTATTCAATCATTTAATATTCAATCCTTGAATTAATTTTGAAAATATATTTTTTGTCAATGTATTTAAATAATCATATTTACATGATTTCTAAAACTGTGCGTATTCTTAGTATGCATATTCAAGTACTTAATAAATGTATTTTTGATGATTTTTATTAGATAATAAAAGGAAGGGAACGATTTTCAACGATGGTTGTCACAATTCACAGATTGGTTGATTTGGTTGAAGCAGAACAAAAATGCTGAGGGAACAGGTCTAGCACACGATAACCTATTTTCATCAAAAGCAAAACATGGAGGATGAGACGAATTCATAATTTATTTTGGTGGTATAACAAATCCATAAGTGGGATACCGCGGGGCAAAATCTGGTCTTCCGTGGATTACCATGTTCGCATTGTCTTCAGGTCCGCAGATGGATTTCGCAGTAAACTGACCTTCCTGGTATGTTGGTTGAACTAACGACAAGAAAAATTATTATTTTAACACAGGAAAGGAAAAAAAAACAATTTTCAACAGAAATCGAATGGGGAAAGATTAGCTTGTCAAAATTATCACAATAAAAGAATAGAAAATTACCGAGAGAATCATACGAAGGTGGTGGACATGCTGCAGCATTTTGATTCGGATATACCGGATAATATGTATCAGGTTGTGGTGCACTCGGGTTTGAAGCGTCATCGGACATGGGGTATGGGCTTCCCGGCATTGGCATTGTCATGCTGTAATTTGGCAACAGAGGCATCTGCGCATTATCTTGAGTCACTGTCGACGTCGCGGCTTGAGGAGGCGGCTCCTGGAACCCGACGAGAGGAATCGTTCCAAGATACACGGGTGAACTTCGGTCAACGTCAGCGTGGCAGCCCTTCGGGGAGACGACAACCTTAACAAAAAAAGACAGATTATAGAAGAGTATAGACTCTCGTTTGAATATCAACTGGTGCATATTAATCTTGGACTTGAGTCAACACCGTTGTACCTCCGAACATTATTTCAAGCGTTTTGATATTCTACATATCATGAAGTTATTTTAAAAGTGAAGTGAACTAAGTAAATACAGGTTGCAAGAATATGTTTTTCTGTAAGAAGTTAAATTTAATAACAATAAAGTAATGTAAGAAGATCATTTAACTAAAACTTTGAATGAACAAGTTTCACCATTTTATCACATGGGTCACTTCACTTCTCGAGGGCTCATATGATAAATTTGTCAATTGTCTTACCTTATGTAACAACACCCGCAAAATATATTCCATCGATTAATAACAATGTTAAAAGGGGTGGCCAAAGCGTTGACTGCGTAGCCATTTCTAGTTGAAACAAGAATTATTTTTTTCGTTTTCATAAGATACAATAATAAGCATATTGCTTGTATTAATGAAACTAAAATGAAAGAACATCTTGTTTCATTTACATACTATCTTAATGTTTTTGTGAAAACATCATTAATCAATGTTATTAAAATAACTTGATATTGAATTGGTATTAGCATTATCTATGTTTATTTTCACTTTAAACTTATTTTTAGCTTTAAATTACTACTTTTAAAGTTAGTAGACCGTTGCCAATAATTTCAAAAGCAGGTCGGCCGTAGTAGTTAAAAGTTTGGCCACCAATGAAATAGATGATATGTTGATAATTGTGAACTGTGAAAGTAGAACAAGGAATATATGGCTACAGACCTGTAAATCTCTTTTTTAATAAAAACTAAAACATGGAACATTTACGATGTATTCATTTCATAGACCAATATTGTTTGTGAATAAAGTCTATTCAGATATGTTATTACTACCTTTATTTCATATCTAATATCAATAATGCTGCAATACAATAAATTTGATGGGGGAAGAGGAGGAATTGGAAAGAGTGGCTGCCAGTTCAGAGACATGCGCGGCTTCACTTGTCCGAGTGACAAATCTGCTAAGTCCATTTTGCGCTCTTCAGTTAACGCCTTCGGAACGTGAGATCGGAAAGTGACAATCTGAAATCATATAGATAAATTTACGTATTATAACAGGCTGGAAAGAAACGAAAAAAAAAAATATTGTATAAGAACAAAACAGGTTATATTTAAAATATATTCTAAAAAAACCTTTCTCAGACGAATCTTGATATCTTGGAGAGAAGTGGAGCTATTGTTTTCACAGGTCACGTCAAGTGGAATCGATTGACCGGGGCAATACCCGCTGACGGGTAGACGAATATCCACTGACACCTTTCCAGATTTGCAGCAGCAACAGCCGAGTGACTTCTCTATTTGGAAATGTATCGGTTCCTGTTTAAATAAATAAAACATGTTTATTATACAATGGTTATAAAAGCAAGGACAAGGACTTCTTTCCCAAGATTTTTTAGGTTAAAATACCATGTAATCCATTGTTTTCAAGAGAACTGATTTTAATTTTGTCCTTCAACCTCTATTTATTTCATGGAAAAAGTAAGTAAGTGTAGAAGGCTCAGGATGTTTCCAGGATGGGTGGAAGCAAATTTAAACATCACAAACATCTATCTGTACCTTTTTTTTTTCCATGTCCGCTCCCAATGTGGAGCATATGGTCTCCTAATGGAGGTATCTTAACAGGATTTTTTTCTACGAGAACTGCTTGTTCAGGACTAGTGATTAGCTAATCGCTGTCGCTACGCCCCATTGGGATGGGATGGGTGGGAGGGAGGACTCAGACTACGAACAGAAATCCATAAATCGATTGAAAGATCAATCTATGAAAACCGTCCGCACCGGGAATTGAACCCGAGACATCCGTAACCGTAGCCAGCGACGCTACCAACTGCGCCACGGACGCCGACATCTGTACCTTACAAAGCACAAATTCATAAATTGATTGAAAAATCAACGTGTGAAAATGTCTTTTATTTACAATAAATAAATATTCAGTGTACCAGTGTAAGATATTCTACTTTTGACACCAGTCAATTCGTTACCTGGTATGACTGCAAAGTTATTACATTTTTACAATGAATTGATTTGTAAGATTGTATTTTTAAAACACTATTCTTCACTTTTTGGATTCTTACATTCCCTATAATGACGGCATTGACTTACTCGGTATTGAAGGCTTGAATTTAGATCCAAATCTGACACAACGGAAAATGCCATCTTTGTATCCTGATCAAATTTCCACGGCCTGTCGAGCGTAACTTTTATTGTGTAACGCACAAAGCCCAATTCCCCTTCAAACGACGATGGCAAATTGAACGGCAACTGGCAGGAAAAGGGGTAAACATTCTTTCCCGTCGGTATTTCCATGGCCTCGCCTGTAAGAGAAAGGTATCATTTATATAACAGATAAGCTGAAACACGTTTTCTCCGACAATTCAGGTAACATTGTATACAGTACAGGTAACCTCCCCCCCAAAGATACCTGTAGTAATAGTAACTATTAGTATAATTTGGTAAACAAAACATTTTAAAATAAGAAACAATACTTTATCAATAAACTAAAAATACCAACAAAATAAATGTTATAGGTACGGTGTCGAGTCCACAGTGCAGTGGAAAATGTCATTGGCTTCAGTTATGGATGTCTCGGGTTCAAATCCCGGTAAGGACAGTTTTATAAATTGATTTTACAATCGATTTATGGATTTGTTTGTAGGCAAGGATATTTGTGATGTCTAGAATTCTCTACCACCCATCCAATCCTAAAACGAGTGATTGACTAACTACTAATCCTGTCCTAGCCCTATCCTTCTATCCCTACTTTCTTCGAAAGCGGTTGAGCAACTGAGTAATAAGCAGTTCTTGTAGAAAATTTCTGTTAAGATACCTCCATTAGGAGGCCATATATGCTTGCAAATTTGGAGCGGACATAGAAAAAAAAAACAAAAAAAAAAACACCCAACAACAATAAACCTTAATCCTAGTTGGGAAAATAAACGTATTAACAACTCAAAGGACTTAACATTGCAGCTGTTAAGTCCTAATAAAATTAGATTACCAGCGATTCCCACTTTTAATATAATGGTGGGTTTTAAAAACGAAATTCGACGAAAGCATAAATATACCCACCCATTCCAAACTAGTGAGCTCTGTCAGGGTGACTATGAGATGAATGTATTAATATGGGAATATCATTATTTTGATTGTTAATTTATGTTTATTTTACGAACTCATCTCAAGTAAACAATAACGGGGAGTTTGGCAGATGAAGTTGTTCATTCAAAATTAGTAAGTAATTTAACCGGGCTCTATTGATTTCCAAAATTGATATATTAATATTAGGTGTACCGGAAAAGAATGTCGTTTTTTATATGAAACATTTTGAACTGATTAAAATATTTATTTATCAAAATTTAATCTAATATATTATTTCCATCATTTGAGATGACTTATTTCCACTTACCTGGCAATTTTTGAATCCCTCTACTGTAAAGTTCAATTGGTTTTGAATCATAATACTCAGGTATGTCCATTTTTACTTCTCTGTAACTAGTATATTTTTTGCCATCTAAAAAATGTTGCATCTACCGAAACAAGTGGTAATCAGTGGAGCAATGTCTGGTGAATATGGTTGGTGTCTATTTTTTATTGTTTGTTTGGGTTTCAGTGTTTCAAAATAAATTATGGTCTTGCAGTCTCACCAAACGAGAAAAAGAGTTTTTGAGCCCTGGCTTTGGAGTGGGTTTTGCTACCTGCCTTTTCGTCAGCCATTGTTTTTTGCGTTTTTAACTACAATACAACATCCACTTTTCGTCTCCCATTATGACATGTGGTAAAAATGGCGTTTTTGAATTTAATTTCAATATAATTTAAGACATCGACTGAGGGTGCTTGATGGAATTTCAATATTAAATTTGGATTATTGAGATTTTGTACACTTCCATGTATTTTGTCACTAACGACCCGGGTTTCGCCTTTCGGCATCTTCAGGCATTCGAGCACACGAATGGACTCTAACTGAGTTCGAGTCCATTCGTGTGCTCGAATGCCTGAAGATGCCGAAAGGCGAAACCCGGGTCGTTAGTGACAAAATACATGGAAGTGTACAAAATCTCAATAATCCAAATTTAATTTCAATAGCTCTTCGAATGCGTTTATTCACTCACTTAGATTTTATTCACAAACTCGTGCAGTATTCATCTTCCTTGTATCCAAGTCTTGCCAATTTTTTTAACGTACTCCTGTACACTTGACCATGAATATCCGAGTTTGTCTGCGAGTTCCTGAATAGTTAATGTTGGATTTTGCTCAATAAGCATTGTTAAAACCTCGTCATCCACTTTAGGTGGCCTTCCACTTCCAGAACTGTTTTTTAAATTGAAATCTCCAGATTGAAACTGTTTGAACCACCTCTGACATTTACGAACATCTAAAACATCCCCAATATAGCACAAATATTTTTGTAGTACTTGTTGCGGTGTATTTCTTAAAAAAATGGTACAGCATAATATTTCGAATAAATTTTTCATTCGGTAAAAAGCTATCCATTGTAAATATGGTTATTATTTTTATTTAAAAATCACAATACACTAACTTCAGGTATGTATAGTCAACGATACAACCCGAAACTAGTTGTTAAGGATCAGCTGGGGAAGCACAACTGACCATTCAAGAATGAGAACAAAAAGCGACATTCTTTTCCGGTACACCTATTGAATTTGTTTAATTTAAATTTTACATATAAAATGTATGACCATATAAATGCTAATTCAATCAATAAACAAATCTTGATCAGCACAGCATGCAAATATATTCTTACCACTTTCGCTCCCGGTGATATAATAGGATGTGTTGAAATATTCTTCATTTCCGGTGTAATGCACTGTTCTGGTGTGTGTTTTGTCTCCCTGTCGATAAGATTCAGACCTCGAAAATGATGTTGATGCATGTCCTTTAAACTTCACACAAATTCCTAAAACAAAGGTATTGATGGATGTTTTAGTAAAACAATGTACATTAATACCTCGATATAACGGACTAATGCGAGTGAGAGGGTGTCCGTTATAAAAAAATTCTGTGTTTTTTTTTTGGATGATATATCCAGACTTATGTAAAAAGAATATTTATGTTATTTATAATATTATAAACATAATTCATTTTCTTTCTAATATTAATAATAGGAGTTTTGAGAGGTTTTCACAGGATTTTGGGAAGTTGTTATATTTTAGATCTAATGTAACAATAACCACTGTAATTTTAAACTAATTACCACCTGTTAAATTTTGAAACTGGTAGATATCGATATTCTAAGCGTTTCCTCATGCTTAACTCTAAACTGTTATGTTTTGACTTGTTATACTTTGGATCTGAGGTATTGATTTGTATTCGTAGATATTTCCTCAGTATATTTTAGTGTTACATCATATCAATGCGTATGATAACCAGGGCTTTTTTTGCCATGTAACGCGATGGAACGGCGTTCCGGCACTTTTTTTCACAGTATTTTTAATGTAAGAAATCAGACGAAACAATTTTCCTACTAACATATAATTCGTCGCCAAAATTAACTTTACATTTCCTGAACAAAAAAAAAAATGTTTTTATGTGCTCCGTGGCTTGGAGAAGCTGTCTTAAATTTTATTTAAATGATATTTGTATATAATTTTCTTTAGCAAAAAGCACGAGAAGAAGTGAGATCCGGCACCTTTTTTTCTAAAAAAAAGCCCTGATGATAACTATTTTTTGGGTTTTGTGTCATAATACCAATAATTATGTTTTTTGTTGCAAAAAACTCTTGATATTTTCAAATTTCCCCAGAAAAGATTGCCCAGCTATGTCATGGCAAATATTTTATACTGTGAATATATTATACATACTTTCATTTGAAAATATACTGTTCAATTTTTTTCCATGTCCGCTCCCAATGTGGAGCATATGGTCTCCTAATGGAGGTATCTTGAAAGAATTTTTTTTCTACGAGAACTGCTTGTCACTCAGTTGCTCAACCTCTCTTTTCTTTTTCGAAGAGAGTAGGGATAGAAGGATAGGGCTATGACAGGACTAGTGGTTAGCTAATCGCTCTCGTTACGCCCCGTGAGGATGGGATTGGTGGGAGGGAGGACTCAGACTACGAACAGAAATCCATAAATCGATTGAAAGATCAATCTATGAAAACCGTCCGCACCGGGAATTGAACCCGAGACATCCGTAACCGCAGCCAGCGACGAAACCAACTGCGCCACGGACGCCGACGGTTCAATTTACTGTGAGATAATAAATATTGGATAAAATGGTTGTTTCTCATTTTTTAATTCAAACGGATGTTACCGCCATTTCAAAATTCCCGGGATTTATGTACCTAGTGCAACCTGATGTTTACAAATAATCTAGGATCATTTTCAGATTCTTAATCTTATTGTAGTGATAATATTTGAGTTATTTCCAATGCTTCGGCTGATTCTTGGCCTGACATTCCGATTGTTACTTTTGCATTAAAGAATATTAAATATTGTATAAATTTTATATTTATTAAATATAATAATTAAAATATTTATTAAATATAAAATTTATGCTTAAAAAACATTTTTTCTGTTAAAATTCATTTGAATACACTTTGTGTATAACGAATTACGACGCCGTAAAATTTAAAAATTGATAGTCAAACTTTCTTTCCTGTTTATTCAATTACAATCAATGAATCAAGTAATTTATAATATCGTCGGCCGAGTGCTTCATTGCTCTTACAACAATTTCATAACTTTTCACTAGAGCAATTTGAAGTCTTGGTACGTAGTACTTGTATGGAATATCATTCCCGTAACCTCTAATTTTACACGTAGTACTTTATTTAGTCACAATATACTTTAATGGCATATATACGAAACAATTTAATACAGAACTCACCAAAAATCGAAAAACATGAAAAATACCTACATAATACTGTTAGAACAATCAAGTAGTCGGCTGACGATATGGCATAATTTTGAATATGGATGTCATTTTGTAAAATCTATACAAGCGCGTTGTCAAATTACCTCTGATCTTTTTGGGAGTGTCCAGAGTATATTCAATTTTGCCATTAATCTTCTGCCCCGGGAAATATGTGGCATATTGATTGTCAAGTAGTATATCAATTACTTTGATTCCCATTGTAGTTTTTGACAGCTACCAAAGCTAATGGCTACTAACAAACCTGCGGTATGGTGACCAATACGTGTTTAACTTGTTATATTCACTATGTTGTGATTAACGTGGCTCTTTCGTATAATTTTTGCGTAGTTAAAAGATACGAGATTTGAATTTCGATTATAAACGAAGTAAGTAGGTATTTACTTGTAAATCTATGTCTCAAGAAAATCTAAAATTTTCAGCATATCTAAAAATATATTTTTTATTTTTTTTTATTATTATACGCAACATCGATTTAATGCGGGACAGAGAATTTTGACGCCACCGTGTGGTGACCATGTACTGGAGTACGGAGTAGATATAGTTAAAAATACTTCATAATTATTATAATGTAAATAATAGAACTCAAAACATAAATATAGCGTTTATGAGTGTAATTTTTGATGTTGAGACGAACTGTTCCTGTTGACTCTTTCAGACAAATCAGTTTTATAATAAATTATTGCTTCGTGCATAAAAGCTTCACAGGCTGCATGAGTAGGTATGGCTGTTTTGTTATAATTTTGCCTACCTACTAGAGGTCTGCACGGGCCCGGGATCGGCCCGTAGGCCGGGTTCGGGCGGGTAGAGACAAATTACATTCGGGCTCGGGCCGGGCCCGGGTAAGGGATTCGTTCTTCAGAAACATATTTCGGACTATGAGTACACTGGATAACTAAATACTGTTTCCACTGTTGATAACAAAAAGGCAATAAATAAAATAATTTATTACGATTCGAATAGCATTGGACACAATAGGGTCTCTTATTTGATTAGTATGGAGACTTCATTTTATATTTTGGTAACCTGAAACCGAGTTCATAAAATTGCTATTGATCGGTGAAACAATGCTTTGTTCGTTTCATCACCATCGATAGTAAGTTTAAATAGTTCGTAAACGAATAAAGTGTTATATTATTCAGTATATGCTTCCAATTCGTTTTAGATAGTCGACTGTTCCTTGTGCCGAAAAATTTATTATAGTAAAATACAAAAGATTCGTATCAACGATATAAAGAAAATGTTGAAAATTGGTGACTGTGGTAATGTGTGGAAATCATTCCGTGAAATAATAGATTTTTCTACATGTGAAAAAGTTGGGTAGGTACGATTTAGCCTTTGGGTCGGGCTCGGGTAACCAGTGTGGTATTAAGACTCGGGCTCGGGCCGGGTAATTTCATCAAATTTCGGCCCGTGCAGACCTCTACTACCTACACAAAATATGTTTTTTTGTTTTACTATTTTATTAATATCTATGGTTAATCGTTAAAACGAAAATAAAACTGACAGTTCATAACATATTTTGACAGATCCTATCGTTCATATTATACAATTATACAGATGCTCTCCGTCGATTACCTTTAAAACCATGGATCCTCTAAAAATGAATAATCAACATGTTATTATTAATATCAAGAAAGAAATGTTGGACGGCGACACTTCGAATTTCTGCCAAACTTGTTTGACAATTAGTAAAACTTCTGATCTTAGAGATATGACCAAAGAGTATCAATGTAATTCAAACCTGGAGATATATTCAAGAATGCTGGAGCATTGCTTTTCTTTGAGGGTAAGGTTTTTTTGTTAAAATATGGAGTAGTTTAGTAAAATTCCCAACGAAAAAAAGTACTAAGAATATTCTAAAACCATTATTTTCGACATAGAGAATGTTAAGTGCGTATTGAAATAAGCAAGTGAAATAACAGTTGTTAGTGTTAATTTTACATTGAAAATCTGTTTCATTTCAGTACCTTACGAATTCATCTACTTTAAAACATGCTACTCTTTCTGCATGAAAAAAAAATTAATTAATGCTGCTAAAAACAATGCCATTATCTAGGAAATTTAATTGCGGATGGTGACTTGGCCAAAAATCAAACATTGAAATCAAGGAAACCAATAAAATATGCGAAATATGAGATATAATTATCAACAAATGTCAAATAGCTCTATGGTTTGTTCTAAGAAGTTCAATTTGAAATATTATGGTAACTTTTTCAAATTATCGGTTTCCCGGATACCATGTATGATAAATTTGGATTATTGAGATTTTGTACACTTCCATGTACATGGAAGTGTACAAAATCTCAATAATCCAAATTTAATATTGAAATTCCATCAAGCACCCTCAGTCGATGTCTTAAATTAAACCATGTATGATAATTTGGAATTTTCCTATTTATAATTAAATTTTCTACTGTACTGCATTATTATTCGCGGCACTTAGTATATATCTTCGTTTCTATGGAAGAAAACACTAAATCGAAAAAATGGCATATTGCATTAGTTATACCACAATGTTCCTTATTTTGAACTCTGCCGCATGAAAAAACACAGTTATTTTTATAAAATACATTTTTATTTTAAAACAGTTTTCTACAAACACACAAAATAAAAAAGGTGCATTTCAAACATTTGACCACTGAACTTATGACATGATTGAAGCCAAATAGATTACTTCATAGTAATTGAAAACTTGTGCGGCCAATTTCATGCATGATCGAATTTGGCATTACCTCATAATGCTTTAATGAGCTTTTTGAGCGTAGTGAGGAAAATACAACTTAAGTTTTAATCATTTTTTTTCAGATGGGGAATGATCCCAAAATGATGTTGGAAGACGTTTACATGATATGCAGTTCCTGTATATATAAACTTCGAATTGCAGTCAACTTCAAAATACTTGTTTTAAGCACTCAAGAAACTATCAAGGAAATACTCGGTAATAGTTCACCGTTGTCAAGCTGTTGTATCAAGCTATCTAAGTTTTTATTAAACATATTAAAAAATATTTATCAAAAAGTAACTGCCTATACCATGGCGAATAATAGAAACATGATTGTAACCTTCTGTCCATTCTTATGATTCAGAAAGCAATGTTGGTACAATGTTGAATGAGGAACTGGAAGACTTTTATAATGATGACTCCAAAGAAAGTTTTCCACTAGGTGACGTAATCGAAGAACCACCTCCAATTAAGCCAGAAATACTGCAAATAGAAGTTCCTAAATTGTAAGATCTTTTTGAATTCATCGAGGGTTTTTGAAATAATTCAGTGGGAATTGTTTTATTAATTTTGTGTATGCTACTCGAATAGAGCGTTCACAACGCTCACGGAGTATTTCAACATAATCGAATTAATAACTCACCGTGAAATCAAATTTGTGAATACAATGTTGGCATATGTATAAAATGCCACGCTTTTAAAATAAGTTATTTTTTTTTATTTTTTAAAATATAATGTCTTTCCACTAAGAATTGACAGTTAACACCTTAAAAGTGTTTAAAATAAGTGTTAATGTAAATGTTGCATGTCTAATGACAACATTCTTTTGAACGATTCTTCCAATTCGCGATTCGTTGGCGACTCGCTCACTTCAAGGTTGTTTGGATTTGTTCATTTGCATGTCTAGTTTGATGTGATGAAATCTTAAAATAAAATCCTACAAATTATCTGGCTTTTTCAGACAAGAAAAAACCTACAAGATGTCCAATCTGATCGAAACGATGAGAAGTAATCCACTTCCTAAAGATAGAAAGAGACAAAGTCGTCATCGTAAAACTCCATACACGGTGGAGGAATCGGAGAAGGAGTGCAAGTAAATGGCATGACATACATTCTAAATAATATAGGTGTTTTTTAAATTTTATCCCATTGGTTGTAAATTGGTAAATGTACATTAACCTTTCAAGCTCGTATGACGTGCACAGCACGCCGATCATAAACCATCCAAGGGAGTGAAAACAATGCTCTGCTTTATCATCTTTTTATAATAGCAAAAGTTCACCGATTTTATTCAAACAATTTGAGATCTATTAAGATTAGATTGAAATTTTAGTTGTGAATCATTTTTTTTTAATGAAAAAAACTGTTCAATATTAATATTGGAAAGACAGGTTTTTAAATTTAACACACTAATCCCATAAAGAATTATATTTGTGAAATATATACCGTTTTAAGTATTTTTGAAATGGTGAAATAAAAATATATTCGATACTTTTTCTAATGTGTTCAGAGCTTTTTCTTGTTAACCATATAGCGCTGGTCTGAGGGTCTAATATTTATGAAGAAATTAAGAAGGAATTGAATCTTTTGCATGTTCAACTATTTGTTTTTTTGATAACCTATTTTAGAATATGCAGCAAGGAGTTTCCTACTAATAAAGGATTGAAGATGCACATGCCGGAGCATTTCCCCAACTTCATCTGTGAGCACTGCAAACGGGGGTTCGCCACGAAGCGTCAGCTCGCCACCCACAGGGTGGTTCACTCCACTGATAAGTTTGAGTGTCCTCGCTGCCCGGGAAAGTTTTTCAAGACCCGCCTGTACCTTAAGGCGCATGTCAGAACACGGCACGAAGGATTGCGACGACATATGTAATTAATCTTATCCAATTATGATATATCAAATATTAAGGACTTCTTTTGTCATACTCTGTTGGGTGGGAAGGCCAACCGAGTGTTGTGAACGTTTTTAGGGTATCAAAAAGGTATGTTGGAATATGTTTGAATATGTTTCCAGGCAAAATCATTGATATGTGGGGTAAAGTCAAAAAAGGAACTAAAAACAAATGCTGGTATAAATTTGATAAATATTTCTGTGGTGTGATGGCAGAAGTAGATGTGTCCGCATTTGTCGTTTTCGGTTTATTCACACCATTTATAGAACATATTCCTCTGCATGTGGTGGCAAAATTTGATATGTCAGCCTTTATCCTTTCACAAGTTATTTCGTTTAAAAAAAAATACATCAATGTATTAAAAAGGATGAGAAGCCAAATAATATTATGTTAAAAAATATGTCATTGTTTGGTATCACACGAATACAGCATCATTTTTACTACTACTATAAGTTGGCAACATCTGGCAACTCACTGTCTGTAAAAAGTTTGAAACACTGCGAACATGTCATGTTCAATGTTATATTTATTCTTCTGTAAAGTAAGGTAAAATTGACACATCAACTTCTGCCATCACGCCACAGAATGGATAGCACAAAAAGACAAACAATAGTTTTTAATAATGTTGCCATGTATAAGACGTGTGTTCCCTGGTTAAATGGGGAGTAATAATTGTTTTTGTGAAAAATGTAACAATATTGGTAAAAATACACTATTTTATAAAGTCACATCAAAACTTAATATTACAGGTGCAAAGTCTTACGTCTTATGGATGTACGACCAAAATATATTCCCAATGTGAATCGGTTGTCTATGTTGCGATTCTTTTGTTTTTGAGACTTGAAAATCGATAGCAGTCACCGCAATTTCGCCAGTCGGAAGAGGCAAAACATTACAGATGTACATTCAAACTTAATTTTTAGATGCCCGTGCTGCGGAGAGCGTTTCCCCGAATACTACCAAAGAATGAAACACCTGGTCGAAATTCACGGTAAAACGGAACTGCTGCAGATGTACCCCTGTTCGATGTGCGACAAAAAATTCAAGACGACCGGCATTCGTTCCATGCATTATCGCAGTTTCCACTTGATGGAGAGGAATTATAAGTGCCAAGTCTGCTCATCTGCGTTCTACAGCAGCAGCATTTTAAACAGGCACATGTCAAAGCACACGCAAGTGAAGGCATTTCAGTGTGATATGTGTCAAAAAGGATTCAGCAAAAAGGTTGACCTGACAGTGCATATGAAAAGACATATGAAGACAGCAATCAAAGTTGCGTGAGATACATTTATGATCAATGGAAAAACGGTTTTACAATCAGATTTTGACTGAGTATCAGGAAGAAAGTAGAGATTAATATTTTGATGGGTTGATCTTATCAGATATGTGATGCGAAAAATATTGATTTTTAGAAATACATGAAAACTAATGAAGATATCATCGTATTTTTTCAGTCATTGGATGAAGGGATGTTCACTTGGAGGGGATGATTGAAATTGTGTGTACTTCTTCTTAGGCCATATTCTCTCTCTATGTGGCCATCATGCGACGCCTCCTTGATTCACTGTCACCCGCCAATTGCTTAGCATCCTTCCATACATGCCAAAATCTCTCAATTGCGTCGAGTATTTCCTGTGGATAGTAAGTACCTAACGGTCGTTCAGGATGCCGGAATCCTATCAGTCGGAAGAAGAGGCGAGCAGGATTGAGACTCCACGGAGGTATTCGCGGCACATGACCCAGCCAGTTCCAACGTCTGTCCACTCTCTCTGATATCATCGGGAGTGCCGTTGAGGCAGGCACCTCTTCGAGGCGAAGGCAGATGGGATGCTACCATTATCAATACACTGGCTGCTGCAACTTACATGATTAAATCGACCGTTCCAATAATTTCAACAATCAAGAATGATGAACCTGTAGATATCGGAAAGAATGATATAGATATTGTTGTGTAAATTAGAATGTTTACATTTATTTGATAAGCTATTGATAATGGTTTTTATTTCATCCAAATAGATCTACTATTTTTTTAAGATAACTATGTATTTTTTTGCTTCTGCAGTAAGCTACTTTTAATCATCTCAATGTGCAGGTGAGGTTAATAAAAAAGATTTGGACAGTTACAAAATTTTAAACATAGTAAAATGTATTTTTTTTTATTCTCCTTTTATCAGAGGATGAAACATGGCCAGGGTTTAAAAGGACATGTACTTCACATTATATTATGAAAGATCAAAACTGGTTACTTAAGTTTGATGTGCATGTTCAATAGAATTTGAAAATTTACTAAACGCTGTAAAAAATGATTAGAGGTTGCCTACCTGTCAATCTGACAGATAGGTAAATTCGAGCATAGACAATTATAGTCAAAATGATAGAGTTTTTAATAATTTTCCAATTGGCAAATTGTGAAAGTTTTGTAGGTATTAGAGGTCTGCATGGCTGATATTTGATGAAATTACCCGGACTGAGTCTTAATATTTTACTTGTTACCCGAAGCCTAAATTTATATTTCTCAGCCCGAAAAAAAACCGATTTTTTTAAAAAATTTACAGTACCATAAAATTGATTGACATTTAACACATTCAACGTATCCCACTTTTTCACATGTAGAAAAATCTATTATTTCACGAAATGATTTCACCACTTTTCTTTTCTTTATATTGTTTAAACTCATTTTTAAAGAATCTGCTGTATTTTTTTATAATGACTTTTTCGGCACACAAAACTGTCACTATCTAAAACCAATAGAAAGCAAATACTGAATAATATCACACTTTATTTATGTACAAACTATTTTAACTTAGTATCCGTCATTCTTAAATAAACAAAACATTGTTCCAGAATTTTATGAGCGTTTCAGGTTAGGAAAATGTAAAATGATGCCGACGTACGGCCGGCGGCATTATTTTATTAAACAAAAGATTTGATTTTTTCCAAAGATTTTCAAAACATAATTAGTTATTGTCTTTTTGTTATCAACAGTATTCAGTTATCAAAAGTTAATATTTCAATAATCATCAATATACATATTCATGATCCTAACAGTCTGAAATATTTTTCTGAAGAACAAATTCTTTACCCGGGCCCAGCCCGAACGTCAATAGTCTTTACCCGCCCGAAACCGGCCCACGGGCCCGTGCAGACCTCTAGTAGGTATATATCGTCGTTGTTCTGGAAGAAGACACTAACTGGAAAATACTAGTTTTGAGTAATTGGACTATGAAGTTTGCCAAATGCTTGAAATGCCATACGTTTTTCATTTTGTTTGTTTGTATAAAACTGTTTTAAAGTAAAAGTATACTTTATAAACATAAGTGTGTTCTGTCATACGGTAGAATTTGA
Organism: Himalopsyche phryganea; assembly: GCA_022494535.1. Lineage (NCBI taxonomy): Eukaryota > Metazoa > Arthropoda > Insecta > Trichoptera > Rhyacophilidae > Himalopsyche > Himalopsyche phryganea. The sequence continues at coordinate 2,063,060 of JAGVSL010000136.1, read as the reverse complement.
AATAAGGAACATTTTGGTAAAACTAACTCCATATGTAATTTTTTCGATTTAGTGTTTTCTTCCAGAACAACGACGATATAAAGTATGGAAAATTTAGTAACTTCAAGCCATTTTTCGCTAGATGTCTCAAGTGACCTTCTATGTTGGATTTATTGGTGAACGGATAGAACCGTACAAGAAAAAACCGCACACAGAGTAGAAAAAATTTCACATTTAAAATACTTCTTATCTTTTCATGAGTTTTTCAGCTTGAAAAAAATGTTAAAATCACATTTTTTATTTTAAATAACGTAAAATAATAATTTTTAAAAACTCCGATGACGAAAGATTCATCTGTTGCATTCTATCTTTGTTTGAAAGTGTGGTGGATAAATTGTATTGAGACATTTATGTAGGTTATTATTAGTACGTGGTAAGACATGACCATGTCATGAAGTGGTAGGATAGGAAAGAGGTATGCTTTTTATCATCAATACATAATTCGGGATTCGTGGAAGTAGAAAGGGCCAGAAGACTAAAATAATACCCGAGGTAGTGCGATTACCGTTTTATAATACTGTTTATTTCATATTTTTATTCATACAAATAACGGAGGAAGAGAATAAATGAATCACATTATAAGTGTACATTTGTATACAAATAAGATCGTTTCTATCTTGTGTCATCGGTTTTATTATAAGTGAAAGAGTTGAATAAAATGCATATACGTATTGTTTACTGTATATTATAGAAAATTTATTTCTAAAAAAAGTCACATACAAGACAGGACAAACGAAAGATGTTCAAAACTACTATCAAAGCTTACCCATATAACGTGGTTGGAAATGGGTAATGTATTGTGTTTTTTGTCGTTCGTTTCAGATATATACTTCGACATGTTCAACAATTTACTACTGGTATACAAATTAAAACTATACAGATATACAGATTCTTCCATATTTATAAAAAAAACCGGAATGCACTCACTGTAATGCCTAATTTTGGATAACCTCTCGTCAATGACAATTACGCGATTGCAAGATGAAAGCTTTGGTTATCGTATAATACACCGGATTACTGTACTGTAAAAGTATAATAGTCTATGCTGTACTGCATCCCAAATTAACCCGATGAAAGAAACTAAGTTCTTCCGATAATTTTATATCTAAAAAGGCTTCCTATACCTACTATTGAAATATTTATATATATATTTATAATTTAGTATCTTATTGGTTTCATATACATATGAATATGTTTGCTTTTTAGGTTGGCAATTCTGATTTTTTATCCAATATGGCTGAAAAAATAAAGTTTGACATATGCAACTATTACGCGATAAACCAGTCTTATAATGCTTCCTTTCGTCGTTATTGAGCATATTTAGATTAATAAAAGGCTATTCTAACCTAATTATCATCATTTCGAGCAGTGTTTGGTGAAAAAAAAAATCATTTATAGACAATGTCCACGAAAACGAACCTTTACCCATCTTATATTTATTGTACTTCGCATTATATTATGAAAGATCAAAACTGATTACTCGAGTTTGATTTGCATGTTCAACAGAATTCGAAAATTTACTAAATGATACAAAAATGCTTCGAGGTTGCCTATCTGTCAATTTACCTATCTGTCAATTTGACAGATAGGTAAATTCAAGCTTAGACAATTATACTAAAAAATGATAGTGTTTCATAATTTTCCTATCGAAGTATAGTTCTCTATGCGACTAAGTCAAAGTTTTTTATACCTATATACAGTATGGAAAGTTTTGTTGCTTCAAGTCATTTTTCTATAGATGACTCAATGACCTTTGTTGAATTTATTGTGGTAAGACGTCACCGTTAATAAACATACAAATAAAATAGCATGTAGCAGGATAATCACACCACAAGATTTTGTACATGGTAAGAGCTTCTTGTAAGCAAAATAGTTTTTATTAGGTAGAATTATAATTAGTGGGCGAAATAACCCCATTTGACGGTAATAAATCGTTCCTTCTCTCAGAAATTATCATATTCTATTATTATCTATGGTTTATAGTTTAAGAAAAACTGACAGTTCATAGACAAGCAGTACCGCTGTCAGTTGTCTTAAAGTTCAGATTTCGTATATTTCATATAGAAACAGACTTTATATTTTAAACTATGGATCCTCTAAACGTAAATCTCCAGCATGTTCTTAGTAATGTAAAGAAAGAAATTTTGGAGGGCGACACTCCGAATTTCTGTCAAACTTGTTTGACAATTAGTAAAAAGTCTGATCTTAGAGATATGAACAAAGAGTATCTATGTAATGCGAACTTGGAGATATATTCGAGAATGCTGGAGTATTGCTACTCTATGAGGGTAAGATTATTTTGTAAAAAATTGTGAATTACAAAGAAAAGACGAAAAACATCCTAGCCATCGCTGCCCTAGGAAATGGCAAAAAAACAAACGTTGGAGTCACGGAAACCGATAAATTATGCGAAATATCATTCGTTAACAAATGTTTAATTTGCTCATGGTTTGGGTAAAGGTTCGTTTTCGTGGACATTGTCTATAAATGATTTTTTTTCACCAAACACTGCGCGAAATGATGAATAATTAGGTTAGAATAGTCTTTTATTATAGTCGCCGTGAGAATCCGCGCGCCCTGAAGCCGAAATAGCTATCAACTGACTGATAAAACTTTGCAGAACTTAATACATTCATATTTTATCCTATTATAATGGAGTTTCACCAAATAAATGCCATTTCAATCAATAATCTAGCATCATCCTATTCTTCATTAAGTTTGCTACATAACTGCATTGTTATTTTCAGAATTGAGTAAATTATCGGAAGGAAAAGAGTAGCGTGTTGTAAAATATATTTACCTAAAGTTTGTGGTACTTTTTTAAAACGACCCATTTGTTTGTGAAAACTATTCAAATTAACGTTTGAGCGTATAAAAGATAACAACAATTATATATTCTAACACATTTAAATACATAACTTAATCGTAAGCATCGAATTTTTCGTTGAATATCGCCGGCAGACTAAAACCAGATACGTAAAATAAAGATAGTTCAATATTAATTTAGTCTCTTATTGGTTTCATATACACATGCAAATGTTTGGTTTTTAGGTTGGCTACTTTGATTTTTTATTCAACATGGCTGAAAAAATAAAGTTTGACATCTGCAACTATTACGCGATAAACCAGTCTTATAATGTTTCCTTTCGCCGTTATTGAGCATATTTAGCTTGATAAAAGACTATTCTAACCTAATTATCATCATTTCGCGCAGTGTTTGGTGAAAAAAAATCATTTATAGACAATGTCCACGAAAACGAACCTTTACCATGGTTTGTTCTAAGCAGCTTCTTTCATTTGACATCTTATAGTGACTTTAATACTGATATTATGTTCATATTTCGCACAAATTATCGGTTTCTCTGATTGCCATGTATGATAACTAGAAATTTTCCTATTCGTAATAAATTAAAGTAAATTTTATACAGAACTGCATTGTTATTAGTGGAATTTAGTAAATTTTCAGGTAGAAAAAAATTGTATGTTGTAAAGCATATTTACCAAATTTCATTGTCGTGCTGCTATGCTACAGTGGCTGCCATGATGAAGTGAGAGAAGCGGAATAGATTTTGCCGTATCAGTTGAAACCTCGCACAGCTTACTTCATGTACGGTCAAACTTGACATTATCTCATAATGCTTGAATATGCTTCAAGCATCTCCTCTTTTTAATCATTTCTTATTGTATTCAGATGGGGAACGATTGCAAAGTGATGTTGGAAGACGTTTACATGATATGCAGTGCCTGCATATATAAACTTCGAATTGCAGTCAACTTCAAAAAACTCGTTTTAGACACTCAGGAAACTATCAAAGGAATACTCGGTAATAATTCACTGCCATTAAGTTACCTTAGCTGATAATATTTTTAGGAATATGTGCTTCCAATGTTGAATGTTGATGTGATTAAATCGCAGGATGATGATGGCGAGGTTGGTAATGCAGGCCGGAGTGGGCGTTACACGATCGGAGAGTGGCGAGAGACTGATGATCCCTTTTCCATATTCTTCACTCATTGTATTGCGTTTTTCAAATATTACATTTGATGATTCTCACACTTGCAGACTGTTTCCTTTTACAATCACGTATTTACTTATCTCGGCACTCAGTAATATCACATTTCGTAACTGCTGTTGTGTGAAATGATGAGTTGATAAAAGTGTCATTTTATGGAAACCTTTTTTACAAATAATTATAATTTTCGCTGACCGAAGACAAAACATTCTCTCGGATATCACGTTTTGTGAATTCGTGGCGTCATGTATCCCTATATATTAAAGGATTAGTACTATATATATTGAAAAATATTCGTCAAAAAGTAACTACCTATTCCAGTGCTTCGCAAATTTTTCTCACCCATGGCACACCTAAGCACTGGCAACAATCCACATGGCAAAATATGTAATATAAAAATTTCATAAACAAAAATTACAATTTATGAATTTGTTTTTATTTGATGAGTCTTAATAGTAGGTAATATATTATTTAATAAATTAGATGGAACAATTAATACACAAAAAAGCATTTGTAAAAGTTGTCACTAAAAATTAATAAATTAATTGCCCATGTTTTGTTTAGTAAAATCCAAAATAATCTTTCAGTTTTCAATAATAGTCTTGTCGGTCCTTGGAACATTTTCAATGATCATAGTCGTAACTAGCTTTGCCAATGTTTGAGTATCTATTTGAATCCGTTTGATTTGTCAGAGCATGTCAATAACTGTTCATTTTGTTTGTTTGTAAATGTTTGTATTCCTCTAGGAAATTTTTCACCATTAATGCTCCCCAATATATGCAGCAATGTGTGATTTTTACCCCCCCCCCTTCATTTATCCACGCAAACACTAATATAATTACCCCATTAAATATCAAAATAATACAATCTTGTTTCAACGAGAATAATTTAAACGGAGATCTTTGCCACCGAATGGCTTTAATGTTTTTCTAATATATAAATACTAACTTTTTTACATTTTGTACATACTGTGTCGCAGTACACCTAGGATCATCTGGTGGCACACCGGTTGCGGAGCACTGGCCTATTCTATGGAAAATAATATTAACGTGATTGTAACCTTCTGTCTGTTCTTGTAATTCAGAAAGCAATGTTGGTACAATGTTGAATAAGGAACTGGAAGACTTTTATAATGATGACGCTGAAGAAGATTTTCATGCAGATGAAGAAATCGAAGAACCACCTCAAATCAAGCCAAAAATACTGCAAATAGAAGTTCCTAAACTGTAAGATCCTTTTGAATCCATCGAAAGTTTTCAAATGATACAGGAGTAGAATTAATTTTTTAATATTTTTAGCTTATTTATTAATTAAAAAAAAGGACAAAACGTGTCATTACAACTGCCGTCGATCCGCCATCCATTTGTTAGTTATAAAGTAAACCAGAGGCTGGCAACCTGGAGCTCGCGGGCATGCGGGTGCATATCAAAGGTGACAGTTCGCCACTGTATTCAACACGCCCCAATTGTCTATAATTCTGGAGATGGTTTTCGCAAAATTTCGCAAAAGAATTCCTCAAATTTCTAACATTAAATAGACAAACAAGAAGCAAAGATATATTTTTGACTGCTTGAATCCCATGTGGACACCGGTGTCCATGACATTTCAAAAAACAACTACACGGTATTCCAATAGAATTTTAGTTAGATTTGGTATATATTGTCGGCGTCCGTGGCGCAGTTGGTAGCGTCGCTGACTGAGGTTACGGATGTCTCGGGTTCAATTCCCGGTGCGGACGGTTTTCATAAATTGATCTTTCAATCGATTTATGGATTTCTGCTCATAGTCTGAGTCCTCCCTCCCACCCATCCAATCCTCACCGGGCGTAGCGAGAGCGATTAGCTAACCACTAGTCCTGTCCTAGCCCTATCCTTCTATCCTTACTCTCTTCGAAAAAAGAGCAACTGAGTAACAAGCAGTTCTCATATAAAAATTCTGTTAAGATACCTCCATTTGGGGACCATATGCTCCACATTGGGAGCGGATATGGAAAAAACAAACCCTTCTTATATTTACTAAAAATGAATCTCACGGAGCCTTAATTTGCCCCTTCATATCTCTTTTCACATGCACTTTCAGATGAACCTGTCTGCTAAATTTTCTTTGACACGTGTCACACTGAAATGCCTTCACTTGCGTGTGCTTCAACATGTGCGTGCCTAACATGCTGCTGCTGTAGAACACGGATGAGCAGACTTGGCACTTGTGATTCCTCTCCATCGTGTGGAAACTCCGATAATGCGTCGAGCGAATGCCGGTCGTCTTAAACTTTCTGTCGCATATCGAACAGGGGTACATCTGCAGCAGTTCTGTTTGTCTGTGGACTTCGACCAGGTGGCTCATTTTTTGGTTGTACTCAGCTAAACGTTCTCCGCAGCTAGGGCATCTGAAAATTATATTTGAGCCTCAATGTACATTTTTCATTTTTGCCTGCTAGTGTATCAAGAGAAGCTCTTTATAAACCTTTCGAGTATCTGGGGTCGATCCCTTTACCCTCGGCCAATATACCACAGACTGCATTCAAAACAACACCAGGCAACGTTGCCAAAATGAAGCTATGTTTATAAATTGAAACACCGTTGTTTATAACCACTGCTAATTGCCTTGGTGAGATTATTCGAGTCTAGTTTTGGGCAGAGTTCGCGGCAGGGCCACACCAAATACGGTTGGGTCGTGTCAAAACGTACGTAATTTTCATATTGTAGTTGTTTGAACGGACTGTTGAGTTTCGCTCGAATTTGAATTTTATATGGTAATAATCGTGTAGAACTGAATATGTCGTGTAAAAATACGAACGCGAATAAACGTAGTGACATCTATGTGGAGCGAATATAAATTTAAAAAAATAACATGTTCACGTATATATTACATAAAAATAATAATATTCCCATTCGTGGTGTATTGATGGGACAAGGGCTGCCACATGGAACACGTTTTTATCTTGATTTATGACCATTGTCTCAAATTCACAGTTTATATTTGCATTGGGTATACAAGACGACCAAAATTCATATTGTTTGTGAGTAAGACTTTCGTCCGGCGAGTTCATGATGAGGATGTCTCTCAGGTACACTCAAACAAGCTCGTTATTAGTCCAATTCACTTTTTTCCAGTTAGTAGTTTACAATTTAAAATACAAATGCAAAAAAAAAAAACAATTGACATTAAAAAAAATTCTGAGTGCTATGGGTTAATATTTCTAGTCGCCATGGAGCGACGGGCTCTATAGGTAAACGTAGGGCCCGTGTCGTGCGTACGTCCTTGCCTCTTCGCATCAACCGTCCACTGATAAAAAAAATTTCTACCCGCTCTCTGCTAAGGGTTTGGAATGTGACCTAGAAGGTCCTCGCCGCTTTCTAAAAACTCGTCCGACGTTGCCAAAAACTGATGCACTTGACACATTATACCGTATTTTTTTCTTTGACTTTGCGTTGGAGAGATGATCCGATGAAAGTTCTGGGCACGATTCCCACTGAATTAAAATGGGCGTGTCATTTTTTACATTCATTCCTAGAACTCGTCTGATTTTTTTCAATTCTCACTAAATGCATTTGTAAGTTCTGTTCTGTTTATAAAAAGACTGCTTTGTGGCAATCCAAACTTAATAATTTATTTTTGCGTAGTTATAAAAAAACTTGTTTATTTGTGTAAAAATGTGATAATTTTAGAAAAAAAATATGTGTTGCCGCAACCCTAACATTATAATATCGTTTTTTAATACAAGAAATTTAGTTAATTTATGATGAAAATAGAAATAATTTAATAAAAAAAATATATCATTTTGTGTTGTGCCAACCCTGACATTTTTTGCTACAATTTTCAATTGAAAACTGGAAAAAAACGCTTTTTCTTTAACCGTATCCGCAATGTAGAGCATATGGACCCGTAATCGAGGTATCTCCATAAAAGTTTAGTTACGAGAACTGCTCAACCTCTCTTCTTTGAAGAGAGTAGGGATAGAAGGATAGGGCTAGGAAATTCAAACGCAAAAATGTAAATAATTTTCCGTCCTTTTCAGACAGGAAAAAACGTACAAGATGTCCAGCCTGATTGAAGTAATACGAAGTAATCCACTCCCTAAGGATAGAAAGAATCTAAATCTCCATCGAAGACCTCCATACACGGTGGAAGAATCGGAACGGAAATGCAAGTAGGTGACGTGACATATTATACCTACACCTGATTCTCTTTTCGCATGTAACTGGACCAATTATTTTTTACTCGATGTTTTTTGCTTTTAAACGATTCCAAAAAATGAAAAGTATTATTGAATACAGTATATGGATATGTCAATTTTAAAAAAAACTTGTGAATATTGGCATATCATTTTTACCGTTAAATCGACTGAGTACTTGATTTACATTTAAGGTGTTAACTGTCAATTCTTGGTGGAAAGACAATATATTTTAAAAAATAAAACACAATTTGTTTGTACTACTTCCACATATTTATAATGATCAGGACCGGTTTCGCTCATCACGAGCATTATCATTTTATTTAGAAATAAACACAATTAAGCAAATTGCACGTAACAACGGTTATGATACAGATTTAATTGATCGGATTATTTTTAAGAAAACTAAAAAAATTGCTTTATTAAATGTTAGCTCTGGCTTGATTGTTGACGATCCTGTTATCAAAAAACGGTGGGTCAAATTAAGTTTCTTAGGTAGAATCTCAGAGATTATTTCTAGAAAAATAGATAAAAAACTTTATAATGTCACTTTTTATAATACTCAAAACTTAAGCAGGATGTTAGTAAATACTAAAGATAAAGTTAATAGTTTGAACCAAAGTGGTATTTATCTTTTAAATTGTAATTCCTGCGAAGCTAGATATATCGGACCAACAGGAAGGTCTTTTAATATTAGAATCAAGGAACATCTAGCTTGTGCTAAAAAAGGAGATGATTTGTCTACATTTGGTAACCATTTGTTTCTAAATAAACATACGTTTGACATAACACAAAATTTCAAAATCCTGCACTTAAATAACAAATCTTTAAAATTAGATAAACAAGAGATTTTAGAAATAAATAGATATAAATTTTTGCCCAATTCAAATTTATTGAATGAGCAAACCGTCTTTGCATCTTCTCCTTTGTTATATCCGATTCATTAATTTGTATTATACCTGTAAGGTTATTTTTAACTTTCATTTTTAACTTTTAAGAATTGATTCTGTCTCTGTAATTTTTGTTTTTCAGGTATTAAAATTTATTGGATACTCATAGCTGCTCTGCTTTCTCCACTTAAGATGGCTGTTTATTATTCATATTAATTACATACTTAATATTTGATTATTTTTAAATGTTTCATTAATTTTTACTTATAATTTCCCCGAGTCATCATTTTATATTATTATCGTCATTAATAATTTTGTTCAGCTAAATGGACTTTTAATGTAGCTATATTTGTGATTGTAGATTAGTATTTAATGATTTGCAAGAGGTCCATAACATTTTAATTGTAGACTCTTTCATTTGATTTATGTATAATTTGTTTGTTAATCAATATTTTCTTGTCTCAGTTCATGAACCATCAGTTTTATATACCTTCATTTTTTCACTCAATTTTATATAAATACGCCTGTTATGTTTGTATTTTTATCAGTTGATAACGCTCGTGATGAGCGAAACCGGTCCTGATCATTATAAATATGTGGAAGTAGTACAAATTGTTTTTTATTTTTTTAAATAGAGTACTTGATTGTTCAAACAGTATTTTCATGTTTTTAGATTTTTGGTGAGTTCAGTGTTAAACTGTTCTATCCATATAAAATGCCATTCATGTATATTACATTTATTTTATTTTGACCCCTTTGTTATCCTTATGGAAGCTATTTTTATTAAGCACCAATTGAAGCTTTTGCATGTTCAGCTATTTATTTATGATTAATAATTATAGAATATGCGGGAAGGAGTTTCCTACGAATAAAGGATTGAAAATGCACATGCCAGAACATTTCCCCAACTTCACCTGCGAGTACTGCGGCCGGGGGTTCGCCACCAAGCATCAGCTCTCTGCGCACAGGGTGGTTCACTCAACTGAAAAGATTGAATGTCCCCGCTGCCCGGGAAAGTATTTCAAATCCCACCCGTACCTGAGGGCGCATATCAAAACACGACATGAAGGACTTCGACGGCACATGTAAGTCGTGTTATCCATTTGCAAAATTTATAAATTTGTAACTTCTTAGTTGTATCCAAGAGATAATTTAGGGCTTTCACCATATTGAGTGTTGCAGTCTCTTCGAATGTGAAGGCATAGAATTTAGATGTCTGTAGAATGATCAATCAACAAGGCATGTTTGTCTGAATATGTTTCCAGCCAGATTGACCTCTCAATGAACTAAGAAGCAAGTAACTCACTTTTGGCCATTTTGTAGGAGAACTAAAAATATTACATACACCCAGTCCTCTTTTTATGCGATTTTTTTGGATGGCACCGTTCCATTTTTTTACACGATTATTATTATATAAAATTCAAATTCGAGCGAAACTCAACAGTCCGTTCAAACAACTACAATATGAAAATTACGTATGTTTTGACACGACCCAACCATATTTGGTGTGGCCCTGCCGCGAACTCTGCCCAAAACTAGACTCGAATAATCTCACCAAGGCAATTAGCAGTGGTTATAAACAACGGTGTTTCAATTTATAAACATAGCTTCATTTTGGCAACGTTGCCTGGTGTTGTTTTGAATGCAGTCTGTGGTATATTGGCCGAGGGTAAAGGGATCGACCCCAGATACTCGAAAGGTTTATAAAGAGCTTCTCTTGATAAACTAGCAGGCAAAAATGAAAAATGTACATTGAGGCTCAAATATAATTTTCAGATGCCCTAGCTGCGGAGAACGTTTCGCTGAGTACAACCAAAAAATGAGCCACCTGGTCGAAGTCCACGGACAAACAGAACTGCTGCAGATGTACCCCTGTTCGATATGCGACAGAAAGTTTAAGACGACCGGCATTCGCTCGACGCATTATCGGAGTTTCCACACGATGGAGAGGAATCACAAGTGCCAAGTCTGCTCATCTGTGTTCTACAGCAGCAGCATGTTAGGCACGCACATGTTGAAGCACACGCAAGTGAAGGCATTTCAGTGCGACACGTGTCAAAGAAAATTTAGCAGAAAAGTTCATCTGAAAGTGCATATGAAAAGACATATGTAGGGGCAAATTAAGGCTACGTGAGATTCATTTTTAGTAAATATAAAAATGGTTTGTTGCATTGCATTTGGCTGAGCACTGGAAGAAAGCGGAAGATTTTTTTTCGATTTTAGGAAGATCTGATCTGACGAAAAATATTGATTTTTAAAATAACTTGAAAAGCAATGAAGACATCACCGTATTTCTACAGAACTACATACACAATTTCATCATGACAATGTAGAATTTTGATTATGTATATGTTTAATAAACAGCGATTTTACAATACATGCCCGGAATTCGCAGTTGCCTATTATTTTTGCAGAATTTCTGCAGTTCCGTTTCGTGTTTATACATGTGATATCCATTTTAATTTCCCGCAATTTGGAATATTTAAAATTATGAAACATATTGTCGTTTTAGTGGCAGACTGCGTCAAGTCAAAAAACCTTGTTTTGAGATAGTCAACTTTTAAGAAAATCATGAAATACAAGTCTTTCTATTTAAATACCTTAATTATTATTTACTAAACCAACCACTTTATGAGATTAGTCAATCATTTTTCACAGTAATGTTAGTTACACTTTTTTTGCCACTGATAACTATGAACGAAATTGACTTAATTCATATGGATTTCTTCCAATAACCTAAAAAATACATGGCATATGGCTGAGCTTGATTTTTCAGATGATAAACTCATCAAAAAATTATCATACTGCATTCATAAGTAAAAACAGTCGACTTTCAACTTATCGCTTTCTGTCATTATGCCGACGATATTATATTAACACGATTAAAAGCAGTCATATATAAGATTTTCCATTCATTGCATAGCATTGCTTCTCTGGCGAGGTAATTTTGATAAATTCTTTAATGTGTTGCTATTGTGCAATTTTTTCCTCATAATGACAACACTGACATTACTGCATTGAAATAAAGATATTCAGTAAAAATATGTATTATTTTATAAAAGCATTCAATGAGATTACATGTTACATCTTTTGTGTACATTGAATGAATATTTTTGGTTGTTATAAGAAAACATCAATTGGAATTAAGACTAAATATTTGCAATTCAATTGTTTATATTGTATAACATTACAGGAAGGAAGTGATAAAACTGAGAGCAAAAATCAGTATGCAAAGGTTTTAAAAAATGCTTCTGATGTATTATATATAAATATATAGTTGATTCCTTTTTCACGGGATAGTAAAAAAAAAACCCGGATAATCCAAACATAATGAAGGAATAAGAAATGATAAATGCATTGTATGAAATACAAAAAAACTATATGGCGCCTATGCAAAATCATGAAGATTTACGTTTTATTTAGTTTATAATCTTGCATTATGAAATTAATATGAAATTACGAGATGCGTATTGATTGAGCAAGTGAAGTGCATTATGTCAAATAAATTGCAACCACTTGTACTGCCTTGGTAAAAATTAAATTCACGAAAACCATACATCTGACTTTTCCTCTCAATATGGACTCAATTGAATTATAACAGTATAAAAATGATTATTACATATATGTATATTCAGTTTAACAAAAGGGAGTAGATACTGCAATATATTTTATTTAAAAGCACCATTTTTTCTAACACTAACATCAAACAATTAAACAGATAGATCATAACATTTTTAATAAATAATTTAAAGTTTATAACGACAAATTTTAACTTTAATCAACTCACTGACAGCGTAAATCATTGCTGAGATTCAATTTTTGAATATGTAGGTGAAAATTTTCCATTTTTTGGTGACATATCTCCATATGTATCTATAGAACCCTTGCTCCAAATTAGTGCCCTGCAACAGGTGTGCCGTTTTGTTAGTGAAATTTACATATTTTTGCTTGTGGTGTGCTGTGAAATTCTAATGAGTGCTTAGGTGTGCCGTAGATTAGAAAAGGTTCCAGAGCACTGTTCCAGATGATTCTTTCAACATTATGAGTTAGGTTAGTTCTCAATCCGTATACAAAGTGAAGTCATACCTTAGTAATAATTTGTGCAATTAACAATTTGCTTTATCTCGTATGTTCACATTAAGCTTGCCATTTTCTTTTCTAAATAGCTTTTAAAAATAAGCTCTGGTTCTGGTTCATCGACTCTTGTTTTATTAAAAACATTACAAAAGATTTTGACACACTCTTGTTTATATATATATTTCGAATCATTTCATTTATACTATGGATTCACATCACCAACCTTATTATAATAATTGTGGCACGACATTGAATAAGCATGTTCGTTGACTAATGAGTTAATAATATATAATATGAGTAATTTCTTAATATTAGTTGGTGATATAATAATGTCAGTGCGCCAAAGGAAAAAGGCGTTATGTCCAAAATCAGCACTTTTCAGAAGAGCCAAAACAAGATTTGTGTTGGTATGAGCATTGATGAAAAATGTGATGCTCCAACATCAAATTTACTAATTCGACATTATGGTTTAAACTGGTCCTTTTCTAATTTATGAATTGTTTTTATTTTAAGTCATTTTTTAATTTTTAAGACTATGCCCTTTTCCTTTCGCACATAGATTTATTCATAACAATTTTCTAAGGCCGAGAGTATTTATTTTCCTTGTTAATAATTTTGGTAATTAAAAGCTGTACTTAATACTAATGTGAAGATATAATATATTATGATGGTTCGTTCCAGTGAGATTTGAATTGTCTGCTATCACATCAATTCAATTTTTTTTTTTGATATTCCGCTTCAAGTAATTTGGTAAGCATTGAGATTCTAACTCAATATGCCATGCAATATAGTCAAAAAAGAAACTGCACATTCATAACCATGGAAGTGTATAAAAATCCCCACTTGTGGTTACCAATATTGTGAACCGATGCAGTCATTTAAAATGGAACAAACCTATAGATATAGATGTTCCCACAATTAAGTCAAAAGATTATGTAGATCTGAATACAGGCTGATTATCTACTAATTAAAATTTTATAAGGCGATGAATAAAGATAATTGTTATATATTACGGATATTTAAAAATGCATATGGCTTCAGAGGTAATGATATTTTTCAATATAATGCAAAATTAAGTTAAATTTAAAGTACCAACACATAATCAGTGTAAACTTGGATTGTTATCATTCCTAAAATTATTATTTTGGAAAGTCACCCTGCGATGTGTTAAAAACAAATATCTTTTCTCTTTGTCATCTATTAAATTAAATTCAAGTAGTCTTTTTATCCTTGGGTAGTTGTATTAAATCACTAACGTCTTGGATATTGAGCCACTTATGGAAGATGCGTAGACAAGAGAATTTCTTTCCACATAAGTCTGCGCAGATGTCTATTCTTTCTTGCGTTACACTTCAAAGTGACTTGTATTTTTGGACTTGGAAGTATATTAATTGAGCTTTGAACGCTGTGATGAACATTAATCAAATATCACCCATAATTATTCAGAAGTGGGTCAGGGCTATATCGTTGAAAACATTATATGGTTGCTGAAATCACTCAATTTGGAGATCTGAAAAATCGTTGTTTCTACAAAAGTTTCTCCTCTCTTCTGAATAATCATTTTATTTGACAAATGTCTTTTATGATCAACTCGTCAATTTCTGTGAAATACAATATTTGGTCTCATTAAATATTAATAGGACATGCTTTCCTACTAGGAGCAGTTTTATAACCATTAGATGATCACCGTCAATCACACCACCGATTTCTTTCCATAATAATAATTATAGTGAACTTGGCTCAATTGGGCATTGTATGACATATCTGCTAATTATAAAATGTTTTTTAAGTTAGTGAATATTAAATTTGGATTTGGATTATTGAGATTTTGTACACTTCCATGTATTTTGTCACTAACGACCCGGGTTTCGCCTTTCGGCATCTTCAGGCATTCGAGCACACGAATGGACTCGAACTGAGAGACAGTAAACAGTGTCTAACGCTTATATAGAAGATACAAATGCGACAAATATCATTTTCGAGGCAATACATTATACGTCTGAGAGCCACACCGATACCTGAGTTAAAATTTCGGAAATCGCCCTAATCCTTATTTTGTAAACACCATATTAACAGAGTGGCGAATTGCCGCTTTTCAACTTCTTTTAGAAATACCAGTGATTTTACAATTATAATAGTATTGTGGGTTTTGACGGGATGTAATTCGACGAATGGGTAAATATATACAATCATTCCACATTTAGTGACATCTGTTAGGTGTTTCAACGTATCGGATATAATAGCGGAGAATTAGGAAGGTTCAGCTGCTCATTCAAGATTGGTAAGGAGTTTAACTGTGCTCTATTAATTTCTAAAATTTTCTGATAAAATAATTTATGATCCCCCATGTTTTTATGCAACAGTTTAACCCCATCATCCGCATCAAACGTATGGTTCTCCATTAGCAAGTGATTTGCGAATGTCGAAGTTTCTTTTTTTAATCTAAAGGCAGCTAAATGTTCTGATACCCTTATATATAATGTACGTGTGGTTTTACCCACATAGAAATGTTGGCAATCATTGCATTGTAATTTATAAATACCAGATTTGTTCTTAAAGTTTACTCTATCTTTATTGTTAATAAGTAATTTGTCTAGAGAGTTTTTGCAATAGAACGCCGGTCTAACACTATCAGCGAGTTGTTTTTTAATTTTAAAGCTTGTGCAACCTAAATAACTAATTCTATGCCAGATTCTAGGGCGGTCTATGTCTTTAGACAAGTTCCCGAAATATAGCATCTTTTCTGCTAATTTACGTTGTTTTTTTGGCAATTCGCCACTCTGTTAATATGGTGTTTACAAAATAAGGATTAGGGCGATTTCCGAAATTTTAACTCAGGTATCGGTGTGGCTCTCAGACGTATAATGTATTGCCTCGAAAATGATATTTGTCGCATTTGTATCTTCTATATAAGCGTTAGACACTGTTTACTGTCTCTCAGTTCGAGTCCATTCGTGTGCTCGAATGCCTGAAGATGCCGAAAGGCGAAACCCGGGTCGTTAGTGACAAAATACATGGAAGTGTACAAAATCTCAATAATCCAAATTTAATATTGAAATTCCATCAAGCACCCTCAGTCGATGTCTTAAATTAGTGAATATTACTAAAAAGATTTTTTTTGTAGGTCAATTAATATCATTTAATAAGACTGGGAAAAGAGATTCAGTCTGTGATTCAAAATTCACTTAGAATAAGATTACAATTAAGAATACAATATCTATTAAATTGAGGTCTTTACTAATTTTCAAATAAGCCCATGTATGAAGTTACATTGTATATTGAATGCATATAAAAATTTAAATAACTGACAGCCGGACATGGATGCTTTTGAAAACTATACACAATTTTCAGGTTACGAGTTCGGACCAAAGAATATTTCATAAGTTGGGATATTTTCTCAACAGATCTCTCCTTAGCAAGTAAAAATATAAATGTTAATTATGATTACATATTAAATAAAATATTATAATATATTTTCAAGCACCACTCGATTTTCTATACATTTACAGGCCATTGTTTTATCAGTCATCGTAAAAGGCATACTCAAAATGGAAGTATCCACAAAATGGACTACAAGCATTCTTTATTCTGAATTCTATTATTAATGTTAGATATTATCCGACTTGACAAAGCTTTCAATTCCATTATTAAAATTATTAATGCATTTTCCTTTACATAATGCATAATCTGTAAATACACAATAATCGGTAAACAAGAACACAGGGGCACATTATTTGAAACTGGACATTGTAGACACACATAAGAATTTTACTGTTTCGAAAGACTCAGCGGTCAGATGGCAAAACTTGATATCTTGATATTTTTACGAATTTGAGATATCACCATATTCTTATCAAACTTGGACCGACAATCTTTATCAAAAATTCATTTGAAATACACAATAATAAAGTAATTTTTATTTAAAAAAAAAAAAAATCATATTAGCCAGAAGGAAGCAAACAATCTCTAAATTTAAATCATCCCTACTGCATAATTAACAAAAGCACACATATTAGGTTTTGCCACTGAATTTTATATTATATCTACTTCTCAAACAAATGATAGTTGTAAAATCTAGTTAGTGGAATTATTTGGAGAATATGTAGTCCCAGGAAAAACAATTTTATCCGCATGAGATTCAATATCCAATTTCAAGAATTGTGACCTAAGTAAAACAAACAATGAAATTTCTAGCTAATAGTTTTGCAACGTTTTTCGTTAATAACTTGTTGAATTGTGTTCATGCAGATATGGGTGAGTTAAAAATTAGACAAGTGAAAGAGTTATTATAATATATACTAAATACTAAAATATATATGATAAATGAGAAACAGTATAAATGAATCAAAATAATATTATACACATTCAATATTAACCCTCATATAAAATACAACCACAGCATCACAACAATTCCATGTGAGATAAGACATATTGAATTGTCATGCTATTCAATTTAATGTAAACTTAAAAGTAAAACTGCAAATTCAAGCACATATTAGCCTAACTAATTGTAAACCTTCAAATTCTTGTAATTTTCATTATAGATAATATAATAATCGTCTCTTGTAACAATACATACAAAAAATTCATCAATAATACCTTTTTCTATTATATAGCTTGTTATTTTTGTAAATAGCAATATTGTAGAACAGTGATTTTTAACTGGGGGACCCCACAAAAATATATTTTTTTTTTACCATGACCGCTTCCAATGTGGTATAAATGGAGACGTGTCAACAAAAGTTGTTCCAAGAGAACTGCTTGATATTCAGTTGCTCAACCTCACTTTTTTTGGGGAGAGTAAGGATAAAAGGATGACTAGCAATTAGCTCATCACTCTCGGTACGCCTTATTACAAATATTTTCAATTAACGTAAATACATAAATATTTACACCGCCATAAGATGTTTTCAGAATATATATTTTTTTTGAGATATAACTTCTTGTATCGTCGGTATGGTGGCAATAGGTGTTAAGTAAAAAAAACCTTGTTTTGAGTTAATCGACTTTTAAGAAAATCATGAAATTTAAGTCATTCTATTTACATATCTGAACCATTATTTATTAAACTAACCACTTTATGAGATTCGTTAATCATATACGAATTCGATTTAAGTATTAGTGATTCTTTTTCATAGTAATGTTAATTATAGTTTTTTTTGCTACTAATAATGAATTTCTTCAAATTATGTAAAAAAATACGTGGAATATCGCTGAGCTTGTTTTTTCAGTAGATAGACCGTCCTAAAATCTATCTAACTGAAGAAGAAAAATACAAGACAGATACATTTTTTTCAAAATGTTCTATTGATATTTCTTAAAAACACTCAACACTGTGTGGTCAATAACAACATCTGCACATGCAAAAAGTATCTCATTTGGTTTATTAAATAAGCGAAACACATATTTTTGCACTCATTGGTTGTCTTCCAACGTTTGAGTGTAATGCCTTCCAAGTACCATGGATGATACTTGGAAGACTGCCTCATTGTTACTTTTGTTTTGTCGAAAATCGAAACATAGAACTTGAAGTTCTCCGGTCACGATATACGTATGTATTAAATTGATATGACGTTACTGCAAAAAGGATTCCTCGAATATATCGTAGAATATTCAGGAGGATGCTAATTCAAAAAGGTTAAAAAAACACATATATATGAACGTATTTGATTATCATTTTGAACACAAGGAGTTCAAAGGTTTACAATTAAAGCTAACAAAAACTGTATTATCAAATAAATAGTTGTCAAAAAATGACATAAATAGAATACAGACATTTTTTCTTTATAACAACAACTTTTAAATGTTTAATCCGGACTAGAACTGACTAAGTTGTAGAAAATAACTATGAGAAATAATTTTTTCAAAAATTTTTGGTCATACCAATTTAGATTCTAGTTTATAGCACGGGATATAAAGCAATTTTAGGTTTTTCCAGGGTGGCAGGACTTCAATTCATATTGGTTTAATCACTTTTAGGGTGTTAACTGCCAATGCTTGGTGGAAAGGCATTATATTTTTTAATTTCACCAACCACTGTAGTGATTAGGTTAATTTTGAATATTCCTGTTATAATAGAACGATTATGCCACAAATAGTATTCCCGAGTCACGGCTCTTTAACCCTGATACTTCTGATCACTGTTTATTTTCGAGGGCAAATCAATATATTAAAAAAATGTGTTGACAGTTATAAAATTGAAATACGGTAACAAAAATGCCACCAGAGGTTAATGAATTATTTGACTATTGATTAACTAAAGCCACAAATCTTCATCAGGCTTTGGGTTAAATAACTAAAAAAACTGAAAGTTCAACCACCCTAGACCGCCTAATGGAGCACCAGCTTGTTTCTCAGTCCACTTTTCCAACAATACACATTGAAAATTTCAATTGACAACATTCATTACAGTAACGGCGATTTTAAGCAAAATTTATATTAATATATAAAGGATACAACAATAATATCAATTTTAAATATAATGGTAGATAAACGATTTCATGAATTGAAAACTGACACAGTTTAAGTTCAGTTAATGTTTTTTGTCCATGCTGTACGTAGACTTGATATTAGTTCAAGGTAATCAGTTGTAATCAATTTTAGTTTATGGTACAATACTAATAGATAATTACAGATTGAAAAGGCAGTACACCGGTAAGGAGGATGAACATCTAAAGACAGTTACCTCATTTACTCCACCATGCAGGCGCAATTGCCTCATTTTTGGCCTGTATTTCTCATTCACTCAGGAGTGAGTGGTAAATATGTCTTTACCGTAACATGTATGTAAGTGTGAATCCTCCTTTATTTAAATTCGTCACACTAACAATCAGCTCAGTATTGTGTCATGCATGCTATAAACGTTATGGTCTGTTTCTCTATTTTGAGGAGTAAAAGTAAAGTTGTTTTGAACTTCTTCCTGAAATATTCAATCAAATAGAATAAGATCTGGCATGTGATAACTGCATGCCGTACTTCACCCACCACTGCTCACATAAACTTGTGCAGTTCTTCACTTTCTGCATGAATCACTGCTTTATGTGTCCAGCAATGGATCGGTTCATCCAGTGATTTGGAGTGAAGACTTAGGTTATCTCAATTTGAACCAAAAACAATATACCGTATTCTTTTGACTATATGACACACGTTATTATCTATGTTGGAATCTCTGAAATCAGAGTGTGTCTAACAACCAATGATGTCTTACAATCGGTGTCAAAAATGCAAATGAAGATATTTTCTAGAAAGACTCGGACAATGATTAAGAAAATTAGACCATGACAATGAAGTGTTAGGCTTATGCTAAGAAAGTAGGTAATTAATATGATTACTTTAAATGCATCATGTTGCCATGATATGACAAAGTTTTAGGGATGTTTTTATTATTTTAACTTAAAAATAAGAGTGGGTCTTAGATTTCAGCAAATACGGTATATCAATGTTTTACATGAATTAAAATATGGCTTATTATATATCTGCCACACAATTTAGATTATTAAGCCAATGTCACAATCCGATACTGTGCAGATGTAATGTTACAGAAATGACATTGGATAAGGACGAAATTGAATAATACCTATTACTGTTGAGCGGCGTATCCGTATGTCGGATATCGCGGAGCGAAGTCAGTTCGACCGTGTACCATCATGTTTTGGTGGTCATCAGCATCGTGAATGGTCTTGGCAGACATTTGGCCTTCTCGGAAAGTCGGTTGAGCTACGAAAAAAGAAACAGATAGAAAGATAAATTGGACAGTAATTTTTTTAAAAATCACAACAGAGATAAAAATGTAGAGAACACTTTGAGGAAAAAACACATATTCCGTTGCATGATAAAAGTACAAATCACAAACACAATGCATTCTGCACTGTATCATGAGTGTCACTTGTGGTCGTCACATTTGGTAAAAATGTTTTCTACCTGAATCTTGTGGATGCTCGTAATTTGAATTCTTCACTTTACGTATTTGCCAATATGGTTTATTGCCGACATTCAAATGGTTTTGTTAATTTTTTATGAAAGGATAGCAACATTTACTATTTTTCCCTTACGTATGGCTCATACACCCTTATTATACCTCTTAACTCCTTGCAGCTGCCCAGACTGGTCCAGCTATTGACAGAGACCTGTTGCCATCATACCTCTCACAGATTATTACAGTGACAAAATAATTGATGACAAACAAACCAGCAATCGACTTTCCCGTCCTTTCATCTGAATGATTTGATTCGACTTAATTTAATAAACGTAGCACTTACCAATTGTCGGGTACAGGCTTTCGCCTCCTGGGTAAGGCGGCGGGTAAGCCGACGGAGCACTGGGACTAGGCGTGTTCCCGTACGATTGACTAGGAGGTATCTCGGCAGGATCGATCGCCAAATTACCGCCGGTCGGCGGGGGAGGCTGAAATCCAAGAATGGGAACTGTTCCCAAGAATACGGGGGTGGTGCTTTCAAGATTCATATGGGCCCCGGAGACTTCACAGAGCACCTATAAAAAACACAGTCGATGCTTAAAAGAGAAAAAAATTATTGTAAGGAATTTTTCCATTTAATCAAAAATATAACATTTCAAAAATATAACTTTCATAACCTGATTTTATACATAAGGATTAATAGTAAAAGTTATTTTCGGTCCTGTAACTGAGTGGACATCGATCCATCTGGTTGCAGTTCTGATATTGATTTATGTTCAAAGGTATGGGTGCCAGTGTTGATAACAATCCTTTTCACCCACTTCTTATTGAATCAAAAAATAAGAAATTATTAGCAAGAGCGATTACCGAACTAATAGTCCTTTACTTTTAAGGTGTTAACTGTCAATTCTTGGTAAAAAAGCATTGTTTTATTTTTTTAAACAATAGTCCTTTCTTAGCCGTATCATTACTTTCTATGAAAACAGAAATTGGGCATCTGAATAACAAACCGTTTTCCCAAAGAATGGTATGCAAGGGTATAGAAGTTCTGTGTGAGCAGAATTTCAGATTTCACTTGTAAGCAATCAATCTCATTATATTATCCCTGTCATCTAGAAATTATTGTTTATGGTACCTTTGCCTATTATGCGTTATAACCAGTAGGAAATTATAGAGAAAAAAATCGTGCAGAAATTATAATCAGTCAGGGCGGCATTTTTTTAATGACATAGTAAAAATATCCTACTTAAAAAGTCGTAACAAAATAAAATATTCTGTGATCGAGTTTAGAAAAAAGGTTTGTTACCGCCACTTCGTAATCCAAATCGATGAGGCTGCAGTTGACTAAGTTTGACGGCGGGAGTGGTGGAACTTCCATGATCTGTCTCCAATTTTTAGAAGAATTTCCCAAGACAGGGCCCAGTGATATTTGAGAGATTTCGACCTTTTGTTCTTTGGTGGTCGAAGTAGGAGTCTGGCACCTGAATTTGATTGTCTATAATAAAGAAGAGATATTTAATAATGGCAACTAATTATTTGGTCAGTAAGAAATAATATATTTTTTTCCATGTCTTCTCCCAACGTGGAGCATATGGTCTCCTGATGAAGGTATCTTAACAGAATTTTTCTATGAGAACTGCTTGTTACTCAGTTGCTCAATCTCTCTTCTTTCGAAGAGGGTAGGGATAGAATGATAGGACCAGGACAGGACTAGTGGTTAGCTAATCGCTATCGCTACGTCCCGTGAGGAGAGGATGGGTGGGAGGGAGTTTTAGAGATCGCAAACACTCAGACTATGAACAGAAATCCATAAATTGATTGAAAGATCAATCCATGAAAACCGTTCGCACCGGGAATTGAACCCGACAAGTCCGTGAATGTAGCCAACGACGCTACCATTTTTCGAATTAGTTGCTGATCATTTTGACCAATAAATACAGGTCTTTGATAACTATTAATATTATACGACTATGGTTGGGCATGCTGGGTTGCGATGTTGCATGAACACATCTGAGAAATCTATTCTTATCTTGTTGGTAGAGTAGCAAGTTATAAAAGAAGGTAAGGACGCAAAAGTGTGAAAACCCTTGGATAGCAATTCTAAGGCGAAAAGTTTACATACCTTTTTGAAGAAGATTTTAATGTCGTTTATTCCGACACTGCTGCCATTCTCACAGCTGACATCGAAAGGCATAGTCTGCCCCGAGCAGTAAGCGGATACAGGCAGACCAACATCGACAACCAAAGGTCCGGACTTGCACCAGCAACAACAGAAAGTCTTCTCCATATGCATATTGATTGGTTTCTAAAATTAAAAAAAAGTTTATCAAATATCAGTGATTTATTTTTAAATTTGGAATTCTGTAATAGCTGTCAAGTTTGACAGTTCATTAGTAATTTCTGATTCATTATTTATTTAAAAAAAATAGTAGATTTTTCAATCAGTGAATTAAACAGCAGTAGAGTTCTTTCAATAGCCATACTATATACTTCATATAAAGATTTCAACTATTCGTTATTATCAACTATTCAGATATTGAATAGTAAAACTGAAACTATTCGAATAGTTTCTGAATTATGAAAATAATATTAAAAATTCGATTTGAATAATTAATAACATAACATTATATAAACTAAAATAATAATTTAAGTATTAATAGTACATTAAAATTTGTAAGAAAGAGTGCTTGTAATAAAAATCACATTTATTCAAATTTTAAATCACTGATATAAATATAATATTTTCATAACGATGAGCTACCTACATCTTATAATAATTTACGACTGATTCTTTTCCCACTTATGTCAACTCCCGGATAGGGACTATATAAATACACATTCCATTGTATTACAATATTTAAAATTTGCAGCTGCGTCGGATTAATCCAATGGTATTTTATCAATTACTGAAATTACGGCATGTTTAAATGGTTTTTTTGCACCGAATTCGTTAAACCCAAGTATTATGATTTATGAAAATGAAAAAAAAACCACTTTAGTATTACCAACATTACTTGGCCGCCGTCGAATTTGGAACTAGAATTGTCAGTCTAGAATTAATGTCTCTAATTGCCATTTTATGTAAAATAAATATCTTGTCTACTTTTAATAACCGTCGTTAAAATATCAGTTTTGGAATTTATTGAAATTTCAGTTCTCGTTGAGTATGGCAACATTCTTAACGCGACGGTGGCACCCTCACTAGCGGCCAAGTTAAATTGGTACATCTATAACTAAGGGTATTCATTATTGTTCTTGAAAGCTGGAGAAATTGTGATGTAATCTTTCGTCAATTTTGTAAAATAGTTCATTAAAAACTATTACGAATAGTATTCGAAAAGTCGCCCAAATATTCGAATAGCGAATAGTAAAAAAAGGGCCGTATATATACGGATATTGAATATTTGAATATTCGAATTTGACACCCAACTGTAAACTCAATACAGGTAACTTCCGTTGATTGCGGAGGATACGTTTTGGATATGGTTGCGATAAATTTCACAACCAACAAAGGATACCTGTAGTAACAGTTATTACTAGTATAATTTGTAAAATTTGACAATAACTGTCAGGTAATCCTATACAACCACGCTTTACAGCACTCACTCGCTCATCTTCATCATTTTCTTCTAACAACTCTTTTTATTTCAAATTAAAGGTTTCTTTTATTTCAAATTGAGTGTAATATAACAAGACAGCACTTGCCGGAGTTGGGATGAACAAAGGTTACCTGTTTAGTACAGGGTTATACAGTCTAACAGATAAATTTCAATATGCTTACTTTATAATCAGGGTTCTGGTTCAAATCCATGTGCGAGACAACCGTGAATGCCATCTTCAAGTCCTGATCGAATTTCCATGGCCTGTCCAGTGTGACCTTGACTGTGTAACGGACAAATCCAAATTCTCCTTCAAAAGAAGAAGGCAGAGTCGGAGGGAGCGCACATGTGAACGGGTAGACATTTTTTCCCGCAGGGATTTCGATTTCATTTCCTGAAAATGTGAATAAAACAATTTCAAAAAAATATATGTACATTACACAGTGTTTTGGCCAATTGATGTAACCCTCAAAATTGAAATTGAGTAAAAACTGTTTTTATCGAAAACATTATATGGTGAGTTGTGTTCTAAGTAAATTCTCATTGCAGACACGAGATTATAGGTAGAGTGTCTCTATCATGGCTCATTTTGCCTTTTATTAAGAAGAAAGTGTGCTCGAGGACAAAACAACTCTTTTTTTATAAAAGAAGGCGATTTTTTCCAATTTCTACTTAAGAATAAGTCTTGGCAGTTCACAGCCAATAGTTTTAAGATAACAAATTGTCATTACCGCTTTTACTACCAAGCAGGTAGTAGGTGATGCTAAAATATTCTTCGTTTCCTGTATAGGGAACAGTGTTTTGTCTTGATTTCCCATCCGACCCCGTAGTCATTCCAGACTCTTGCCATGATGTCTCCGCAACACCCTTGAACTTTATGTTAATTCCTGAAAATTGTTTTATCTTTAATTATTAATATTAAAAAGTTAAGACGAATATGAAAGAGTTAAAGGTCTATATTGGATAAACTGATGTTATTTTACAAGCTGCAAGTACTCTCTGATTTTTTTAAGATGGATTTGGCCAGCGTTTTTCATACTGCTTAGTTATTGGAGAAGATGGCTTTTGACAAAAAGTTTGATGTTTTTATATTTTGTTTAATTTGTATCAACTTATGTAATAAAACTAGTGGGACCCCCGTCACAGATGACGGTATTGAAATTGAAATACTGAATGTCTAAAGCAGCTAGTTTTATTTTTCGATTATAATCAAAATGTATACCTACATGTGATATGTGATAATTATAAAAACCCCTACAGACCGGTCTGGGCTATTAGATATAAGCTATCAAGGGTATACTGATGGAATGCATTACGTCAGTTTTTGATGATTTCCTGTTTTAAATGTCAAAATGTTAGCAAATGAACACTCTACATACTGGTAGAATGCATCAAGTCATAGGATATAATGGCTTCGAAAAAAATAGTATTAATTCATATTGTTATTTTTTTATTCTGACAAAAAGCATGATATAACTCATCAATACGAAATCGTATAATTTGTGATCCAAAAAGATTATTCTTTATAATGTCCAAAAAATAACGATTAAGCTTGGGAAAATAATGCTTTTGATGCGATTATCTCAGAATTTGTTTTCATGTCTCAATGCCTTCTGTCAGTATATCCTCCATATATTTACTTTAATAAGTATAAACAAAATTATCAGGTTTTTTAATCACATATTTGGAAAGCACGTCTGATCTGAACCGATTCAATCTTTACATTTTTTGTAGAAAATGTCTCGAACGCCCATGCTCTTGAATAAAAATTCATAAGTAGATTTATTTCAAAATCAACATGAACCTACAAATGCACAGCTTGGGAATCGAGCCCAGGGTAAATGGAAACGCTGGGTTACTACTATGTCACGGTGATCAGCGAATGGTTAAATCGATGTACCTACACCAAATTTCTCAATAATTTGCTTAAATTACGCAAATGATAATTATATTTAATTTGAGTGTTTTTAGTTCACATATTATGAGGATTTGCAGTGTTTAATCGTAATAAAAATATACGTTATGTAGTGACCCAGAAAAAGGGATAAATTAACATCATTATCTCATGCAATCGTAAAATAATTGTTCCCAGTAGGTCACGTTTTTCTTCACACTTGCTATCGCTGTCGCGCTGATGTCATCGTTAAAGAAGAGAATGTATTTATTTAAGTTTTCAATAATATTCAAAAACTATTAATTACTATACATGTCAGTGAAACATCTTAAAAAAAAACATTAATATGAAAAAATCTATGTGTCAAAAAACTGCTTCACGAAAATACATTTTAATGTAAGTATTTAGGGCACAATTTGGCGCTGTCATTGAGTAAAAATGCAGATAATTGATAATATAAGGAAAACGTTATAAAAACTCATGAATATTGATTGTTGTATAAATAGTAAAACGATTTTATTTACCGCTAACTTTTTTCGGGGCGTCTAATGTATACTCAACCCGCCCATTTATAGTTTGGCCAGGGTAATACGAATTCCACTGATTGTCCAGAAGGATTTGGCAATCTTTTATTCCCATTTTGATCAGGTATTGTCACTGTAAACACGTTATAAAGTAAATTCACTGAAATGTGGCACGTTGATACACATACGAAAGAAGAGCGAGCTCGTACCCACCAAATTTGCCGTACAGACTGTGATTCATAGAGAACTATACTTTTACTGCGAGTGACTATTTACGTCGCGTCAGAATGCCGGCAAGGCCCGCCTGTTTTACAAACCATTGGCATTTGATACACAACAACTAAATTTAGGATTGAATGTAAATAATATACAGATTTAGGTATTTGGTCGAAATTACAAAAGCAATCGATGTTGGTTTACGACTTTACGTACAGCTGTGAGCCCAAACGAAGTAAAAAAATAATTAACCATTATACCACTCCGCTTTCTGAAATGAAGCGATAAGAAAATATGTTCGTTTATTTTTAGAGACCCCACGCATTGCGAAGAAATTAAATGATAGCTCTCCGGTTGGAAGCGTAATGTAGTGGATCATATTATGGAATACACTGCGGAACATAAGAAAATAATAAGCACAGACTTTTGGGAGGCCTTCAGGCACTCAAGGCTCTCGGCAATGCTGGTGTACGCTTCTCTTAGTAATGCTCTTATGTTATACTGTATCTTATGTTATACTAGAGATATGAAAAGAACTGAAGTGTAAATTTCAATCACTTTTAATGTGTTAACTGTTAGTTCTTGGTGGTAAGGCATTATATCTAGGTTATACTGACAAAACAAATTCAATGAGTTGTTGATGATTTTCTGTTTAAATGTCAAAGTGTATGCAATTTAACTGGTAGAACACACACATTCATAGGATAAAAAACATTATCAAGTCGTATTGCTATTTTTTTTTATTTTGGTAAAAAGCATGACAAAACTGTAATAACTAATCGAGACCAAATCGTTACCGATTCAAAAGATTTGATTGCCAAAAAGTTTAATCGTTTTAATGTATTTTTTTTTTAAAACAAACAATTCGCACTCCAGTTTTCCGCACCACTCTCAACTAAATCTGAAAATTTATATACTAATCCAATTTTCGTTCTCAATGTGTATCAGGATGTTAAATGCATGTTACTCATCAGAATGTGTTTTTGTTAGAATTATAAAAATTATAAATATTCCATTAAGAGATCATGATATAATAAAACCAAGGGTGCGCTAACTTTTTGAAGTTGGCATCTACTTTTAACCTTAATTTTCACGGCAATCGACTTCCTACGAGAATCTTATAAGAAATTGTTGTTTGTTTTTAGTCTCTGAAAGCCTTTGTCAAACAATACATACCACAAAAAGGGTCCCCTCTTACTTTGACCATTAATCCGTTTCATTGACGGGTAATCACAAATCTCGCCAAACCTATTTGTCTTAAGACCAGATTATTATTTTTTTCAACCATGGTTGTAAATTTAAAATATGAAAATCATAACTATTTCCAAGATTCCCAATCGTAATTGGGATCGACCAAATTTTGCTGTTCGTTCGATCGTGTGCTCACCCTTGATATAGGACGTCTCCACAATTTTTCAAATCTGGTGAATTAGAGTACGAACCTAGGAAAATGGTGAGGGGCAGTTGATTAAGGAGAAATAATAAATTATAATTATTTTTTGAAGGATTTAGCAGTCACTTTGTTGATTGGTTAAGGAACAACTGAAAGGTTCAGGCCCGGTGACACAGAAGATGAGTCGTCCCTGTTAATATAATGTATAATCGATTTGAATACACTCTTGTAAAATAATAGTAAATATAGCGAATACGTATATTTCTTACGGTATATTATTCAGGTAAAAATGTTCGTCTTCAATGATAAGATAAGGACGAATGTACCGAGAACGCATGAGTGGGGTTATACCGTTTACCCGCTGTGCCTAAGTATTATTTGTTATGCAGCTATGTCGATGATACAATCGCTTGTAGGGTAATCACAATACATCGCCATTATTAAATAAATTAGTAATTATTAATTATGATGACGTTGTATTTATCACAGGAAGTTAAAGTAAAATTCCATGGTTCGATTAGATTCGCCAGCATTTTGCGGCAACAGTAAAAATAAATAATTGTTTATGTAAATTATGTTAAAAATGCCTTCCTTTCGTATATCAAAACTGACACGAGCACCTTCGCAGCGCTTTGATCGTACACAATTATAATATAAAACATCGAAAGTGCGGCGTAAATTTATCAGCTATTAACAATGAAGAAACACAGAATTTAATATGAAATGTGTAAGAAAATGACGCTCTTCTCCACCCACCCTCACTACTGTCTTAATTTTTATCTGTTGAATTCATACCGCTTTTAATTTGCGTAGTTCTAAAATAATACGATTTTTACGTAATCCTAAAGGTGTTGAAAGGTGACAGATAAAATCAAAACAGTTTGAAGATACAGCGAAAAGAGGGAAACAACTTCGATTACAGAATTGTGATAGCGACAAATACGATTTGCTCCCACCTCTTGCATACCCATTCAGCCGCCAGGTTTATTTTAATTTATTTTATTTTAATTCTTATGTGTAGCATATTGTTGGGTTTGTGAGAAGACTGTCACAATTAAAAAATACTGGTTTGTGATATTTTTCATACAATATCAATAACTTAATGTGGAAGAGAGTTCCAAGTTGTAACTTTCATAGACTCACCTGTTCCTATTATTTATCTCGGTCAAGATATGGGTTTTATCACACTGCATATTTTCAAATGCTCCCTTTTGAATTTATTGTTATGACAGTTTTCTTCGAAAACAACGATATTGTGATCACCACAAGGCTCGATCAGCACCTGTTGGTCGATTTCTTTAATCCTAGGACCTAGGACACCTAGGTCATCCCAGCGTCCCGTAACTCCGAACAAATATTCTAATAATGTGTTCTAGTTAGTAGTTACAAGAAAATTGTTCGAAATTTATGAAAGGATTTTCAATTGTAGATCCATCACTCTGACGAGACGAATTTATAATATATTAGTACCCGAGATCGTGCATTTCTCCCGGAATTTCACCGATCGGTAGATGTGGCAAGCAAAGTTGAGGCTCTACATTAGAATGATAATTAATTTAATTAAATTTGGCAACCCTATGTTGGTGGCTTCCATGAGAATGCCTAGGTTTTTTAATCATTATCATTAGGTCATACTGTCTCACTTCTCGTGCCTGGGTGTTACCTAGCGCAGCGATTTCATGTTTGTAAATCTTCTTTTTTTAACTTCCGATAATAGTAATAACTAAGTGGGTATATATTCACGAAACTACTAGAACATATTTATTATGAACGAACAACCAAATTCAATGCACCGGTTTACAATGAATTGGTATCTAATTTGCACAATGCCGAACTGACAATAAATTTTCGGCGAATACGGCCTATGTTATTTTTAATAATAAAATTAATTTATTCTCCTCGCTTCACATCGGGAACGGACATCTAGTCGGAATGAAATTTTAGCAAACACTAAAGCAGTGGTTCTTAACCTATTGGTCACGACCTAAAATTTGGTCGATTGTCATATTTAGAGGTTCATGTAATGTCAATAAAGCATTTTTTATGAGATAAAAAAAAGTTTGTTGCCCCACCTCCACCTGTTATGTGTATGCAGCCACTGTTTCGCGGCCGCCTTCCATAACGCAATAACGATCAAGAAAAGAAACGAATTTACTACTCATATTCTTGGCCTGATGCAGAGCTGCACGGGACCGATCTTTTAACCACGCACTATTGTGCTTAAGAAAAGAAAAGATAGAAAGAAAAAAAAAAAAGAAAATGTGACTTGCTCTGCCACTTAGTTTAAGTGATATTAAGTTTCTTGTGTATCCGTATACTGAGAATCCGCCGTAGCGCTAGAGTTTTATCTACTCCGCGTTGAATCTAAAGACGAATCGAGAATATCCCGCTCTCCATATGATGTTGCAAATTTATCGAATGCCTCAAAGTTGGCCTAGGTTGAGATCAAGTCAGCGTGACCTATTGGGCCCCTATGAGGACAGACCACAGCAAACAGCTCTGCTTGTTCGGCATTCATCTCGGGGCAGTCCCACAGAACGTGATTAGCGTCCTGATGGTTGTATCCACAAGTGCAATCCAGCCCTTCAACCAACTTGCCCAGCCCAAATAGTTTACCGTTGAACTTGCCATGGCAGGTTATAAACTGGCAAGCCCAGTATCCAGGTGAAAGACACTTTAACTCGTGTCTCCAGGTTATGTCCAGGAAGAATAGATATGTTTGGCGCCCTTTGGTGGATGCAGTCCACCTAGTCTGCCAGACTGCTAGGGCTGTTTTGTACGCCAGCATATATACAAATGAACGATAAGTGTGAGTTTCAGGAGCCTTCAATATCCGTGTTGATCCTCTTCAGAAGAAGAGTTATTGCACCACGTGCCTGTATGTGCAGGTCCAACCGGCCAGAACTGGCAGAGCATCCGTTGAAGTCGTCCTGTCGGCCTTAGTGAGTGAAATCAGTGCAACACGTTGTCCACTCAGTAAGGTCGTCTTCACAAATCCAATTTTTGCTCTGGAATGCCATATGCTAGATGCGTATCCTGCTATACCCATAAAAATAGCATCATATGCCATTTTCAGGCGAACTTTAAACCCCCAGATTTTGCCAGCCAGTCTAGACATGCAGAGATACGCCATGTTAGCTTTCTCTACAATTGTCTTAGCGTGATGCTGAAACGATAGTTTGTCATCGAGGATAACACCTAGGTATTTGACTTGCTTAGATACACGTACAGAAAAGTCGCCCATGCAGATATTCGGTGATCTCTTTGAAAAGTCAAGCTTAGTCCCACCCTTTAAAAGAAGGGATTCTGTCTTTACCGGAGCAAACGAAAGTTTGTTCAATTTGCCCCATTTGAGAATATTTGTAAGGGCACTACTGGCAGCTCGTTCAAGGCCAGCGCGACTATTGGCTCCGACAATCAGAAGCATATCGTCAGCATAAGCGATAACCGTACAATCCGGTGGTAATGGCAAAGACAGGAAGTCATCAAATAGAATATTGCTGACCCCAGGACTGAACCTTGGGGACACACCATCGTAGTTTTCCTGTGAATTGTGGTGAGGCCGGACTTATATGTTATCTCCTTGTTTCTAAAATAGCTTTGTATCAATGCAAAGACGTTACCAAGTATCTGTCTCAGCCTAAGCTTTTCCAGTACCAGCGGCCACCAAACATTGTCAAACGCCCCAGCAATATCCAAGAAGATACCGATGACCAACTTTCTGCAAGAACTTTCTACTGAGTTTATCACAAAACATATTGCATCCTCGGTTTTTGGTAATAATATTCATATCCCACATTTTCCAAAAGTAAAAGATGATATCGTATCAATAATTATTTTTAATGATGTTTTTTCAACACGCCGAGAATATTTTTATAATAATTATAATGATGTATTCAAACTTTTTTTTTTAAATGTTACTTAATTCGATAACTGTATTCAACTATGTACAACCAAATTCAATAAACGATATAGACTTGGGTCGAGCTGGCGTGTTTGATTGATTGAATCACCCTGGAAGCTGAACTTTGTGATTAATTTTTTGTCTGTTTCTGCACTCCCGCCCGAGAGAGTATATCATTATGTACCAATTTAACTTGGCCGCTAGTGAGGGTAATTAAGCCCATAATCCCGTGCATGTGAAACCGGCCATAGAATGATAATGCATTTACGCTCCGTACTTGAAATTCAATCCAGCCAAGATGGTTTATTTTAAATAATCCAATAATTTGTACGCACAGTGACATCTCTTGGAATCATGGTGAAATAATTAGACGTGACATATTGCAACACATTACTGATTTTAATAAGAGATTCGTTGGGCAAGCATTTTTTCCACAGAAATTCACGGCCCATCGAGTACCGCCGTATGAATGCTTCCCGGCAGTTAAAAAGTTGAATAACCACTGTTTTTATATTATATAAAATTGTATAAAACGATAAAACAACACATATGATATTTTTAGCTTTTCCGACTTACAAAGAAAACAACCGAAACGTGCATGAAATTAATTTCACCCCAAATACGTAACAACAAAATGATAAATTGCTTTTGTTTAATAGAAAAACTATATAGGTAATAAGTATCTATCACTATAATATTTCAAATAAATTATTTTGTATTAAATTGTGTTACTGTTTATTTAAATAATTAAAAAACTCAAGTTCCAGGGAATAGGTACAATACTTATACTTCATATTCGAATTTTGTCTAAGTATGTCAATTTTCTTGAAAATGACAAAAATAGTGTGTACGAGTGTGGAAATGAAATCCTTCTTTGCAGTTAACATTCAACATATTACATCTATTAGATTACCCACTATTTCATATTATTACAATATGCTAGAATTCATCGTAACTAATAGCTAAGCTTAAAAAGAATATCTTACGTAATAACAAATAATCATTGTCTCATGTCGATTTCATAACTTCGAAGTACATAAATGTAGTGTACCACTCGCTTGCAAAAATATCCACTGACGCCGTACAGCAGTGGTAGCCAACCTTTTGCATACCATGCGCTAATTTTTTCACAGACTAGTTCAGATGCGCCATACAACTCAAGCACTTTTTTTACCTTCTTACGTTCACGGTTGGAGTTGGAAAATAAGGATAGGGAAAGACAAGGAATAACTCAATCACGCAATTAAATTGATTAATTTAAAGCCAGTTCAAAAGACTCGTTTATTGGAGCACCAATCTACAATAATAGTCAGAAATGATCTCTTGGACGAGTTATTTGCTCCCTTGTTTTGCTTTTAATCAATTTTATGGATGAAAATGCTTATTCACATTTGTATGTCGTTCCATAGCGACATATATAACTTTTTGCAAACAATTTTGTCTGCTTTCCTTTCAATACCTTTATGACCAAGATGCGTGCAAATATTTGGAGACAAGGCTTAACAATTACTACTCCGCCGCACATACGCACATGGCTTCCAACACACCGAACCTCAATCGCACCGCATCTAAAACATACCGCCTCTCAATCGTACCGCATCTCATTGTCTCTCATACTCACTCTGTTCACATCCTACAATTGTAAATTGACAAAAAAAATGTGACAAACTGATGAGTAAGAAGTCTGTATCAATTTAACTCAAAGCACTGAGGTGCTGAAAATATGAAGATGGATTCTGTTAGGCGTAAGGATGCAATGCGCCACATATAGTCATCCAATGCGCCACGTTTTCCGCCGCAACCGTACAGCATGGGTTGTAACTATACGGGGCTTAAGAGCAGACATTATGGCGGCAGTGGCATGCTTAAAGAGAGACCTATTTCTTTCTTGTGGACCACTTGTGGAATAGTATAATAAGGAATGCGTTAATCAACTGAGATAAATTAAAACTTTTAGTTAGCTAGATTTTATGACTTACAAGAATGTTTGAGAAAAAAATATTTGACAAATTTTTCATCCATAAATGTCACTCTGTACCTGTTCACTCACCCATAACAACTCCAGCCCTTGTTATAGTATGAAAATAAAAAAAAGAGAATAAGCGAGTATTCCCACCCACCTACCCATCCTAAAAACGGGGCGCAGTGAGAGTGATTAGCTAATCACTAGTCCTGTCATGGCCCTTTCCTTCTATCTCTACTTGCTTAAAAAATGAGAGGTTGAGCAACTGAGTAAAAACCAGTAATTGTAGAAAAACTTCTGTCCATATAAGTGTCCTCCATTAGGAATCCATATGCTCCACATTGGGAGCGGACATAGTTAAAAAAATAGCAAACCTTAACGAAAGGAAATATTAAAGATTAAAAAACATAACGATGTTGTTTGGGCATAATCTGTTAACTGCAAAATGTTGAATTTACAGGAAAGCAATTTTAACCATTGAATTGCCTCATTTTCGTTCACATATCAAAAATATTTTGACCAATACTCTAATGGTCAAATTAACCAAAACATTGTGATCAGATTACTCTCAAACAACACGGATTTTACAACTTGATGCCGGCGAGTTTTATGTTACTAGATATCACTGTCTCAGAATCTAAACCTTTTCATTCACCCATAAGCTGGCGTTGACTCCTCATTTTTTTAAACTTTTTTTTGCCACTCACAAAAGCTTCAGATTGGTTTTCCCCTTAATCATCGGTACAGAATTGTATTCAATGAATCATCCATGATAAGTTTTTAAATAGTAATCAAAATGAAACAAGCGTAAAGATAAGATAACGAACTTATCAAGAACATAATTCAATGCCATTACAAAATCATTTTTTCCACTATGGAATGCAGGATTGATTAGTTATGTTGTGAGTGAGGTGAATACAGTGTAACAATTAAGTGCTTATTTGACAGTAGTTTGCTGTCAATATAAAAATTAAAATGTTGAAAAACTGCCAGGTGGTATTTCTGACAAGACCCCAGGGGGTGTTCTTTAGTGGTGAACAGGTTACAGGGAGGATCAGTATAGCGTTGGAGAAGCATAAAAAAGTACAAGGTAGATAAGAAGTAAATAGCAATTTATAATTTAAGACATCGACTGAGGGTGTTTGATTCGGCATCTTCAGGAATTTGTGTGCTAGAATGCCTGAAACCCGGGTCGTTAGTGACAAAATACATGGAAGTGTACAAAATCTCAATATATCAAATTAAATAGCAATTTAATTGCAACGTTTGCCGGCAGAGGGCCACTGACAACTTAACAAAAACAAAAATGTCAAAATATTATTTTTTATCTTATTTTACTTCCTCTTAAAATTTATTTCTATTTTTTCGCTTCTACCTGGTATTTAATATATCACTGCAACTTTTGTCATTACTAGCGTCATCATGATCAATAATATGTACATATATCGTCGATCGGGATCAATATTAAAAAACATTTCTGTTTTTTTGCGTTTACTAGGGGTTATCAAAAATATGTCGTAATTAGTGATGCGAGGTTGAGAAAAAACCCAAGCTTAAGCCTGGGAATAAGCTCGCTAGGGAAAATTGGGAAAAAACCATTATAATATTATTGATAACATATCTTTCGATAACACTTATTTTAAAAGCGTGGCGTTTTTTACGTATGCCGGCATTATAATTATTATACACAAATTTAAGGTTACGGTGAGTTATTAGTTCGATGATATAGATGGAAGTAAGGAACTTTATTCAATATCGAATCACTTATGACATCTATGTATATTTGAAGCTAACAATGAAATTAATCTCGGTGAGACAAACATATTTATATGTGCACCTGGACTCAATATGTTGAAAAGACAAGGAAAAATATAATTTTAACTGCAACTACGGCCATCGCAACCAACAGGACAAACACCCAAGAGCATTAATCACTCGGCTGTAAGACTGGCAATTATTTTTTACTGTGACAGATGTTAATATAATGATGGGTTCAATAGTTTAATTTTTAAAATTTGATTTTTACAATTTTAGAAATTGCAATAAAAGTATCAGGAAGCGCAAAATGTAGATGGAGTGAGCATCACGGCTCTGGTAAAAATCGAAGGACCGTTTACTATCAAGGAACTGAAATGTATTTCGAAACCTATTCAGCATTATTGTCTTCCGCCCATCAACCAGGTGAGTGGAACTTCAAAGTGGATATTAAACACAACATTGTTTTGCTCAAGCTCCTTACTGTTTTTTTTTGTAATTAAATGACAATTATTCCAATATTCATTGGAATTGCTACATCCATTAAATGTGAATTTATGATTCAATTATTGATCTACTGCTGAGAAAAGATCCCTGGGTAATTATCAGCTATACCGGACGTGTCCTAAAAATGCTATTTTTACAACGAAAATTACACAAGATCGAATGTTTTAGAGAATAATAATTTTTTTGAAGCAAAACGTATGAGAAATATTCACGAATAGCGAAAGGAAACGTTGGAATAATAGCTGAAAGATGGCATGTCGCAAACATTCATGCCGGGCGGCCAAAACACATGACCCTAAGAAATGTATCGCGTCTGGGGCCCGAAATGGCTGACCCACAGCAGCGAGACTACTCAATAGCTCAAAACGTATGCCGCGCTGTGCCAGTCACTAATGTTAAGTCTTAATATAAATAACCACTAATTAAATGATGACTGTCAATTTCAAAATTGCACGTATAATTGTAAGTTTAATGTTTTGTAATCTAAATCATTTCGAATACTACTTTTAAATTATAAGTGAGGTCCGGCCCTTGCCTATATGTACATACACATCAGCGCAAATACTTTTTTTTATGTGAAAAAGGCATTCCCGAAAGGGTCAAAAAAATATTTATTTTACAGTCAAAGTTAAATATTTTAATTGTTATAAATATCATAAAAGAATTCTTGAGCTAGATTTCTCAGCATGAATTCATGTTAAACGATTTCCATAGTATTTGGACTATAAATAATAGTTTTGTTATGTGGTTGCAAAATTTTGAGATGCTAATACCATTGTGAGTTCATTTTACAGATGGGGTATCAGTTTTGACACCCGGAGTCCACAGTTTCGATTTCACTTTTACACTTCCACCTGCTTTGCCGTCATCTTACGAGGGGACATATGGGCGGATTCGTTATTTTGCATCTATCAAAGCGACAAGGCCGTACAGATTTGAAGAGTCTCACAAAGTGTACTTCTCGGTGCTATCTAATGTAGACTTGAACATGTCACCTCATTTTAGGGTAATTATATAAATAAAGTAGCGTGAAATCCTCCAACTCTGCTCACTTTGTTGCCCAATTTTAGTACAATTGTCGATTTGTACCAAACAAAATATGTGACACTGGCATTATTATTGGAAATTATCACATATATCATTGTACGCGTTCCCTGCCGCTACACAAAAAACTACGAGACACGAATTCAATGTTCCCCAGAGCCAACAAGTTAAGCGAAAGCAACCAGAAGAGACGCTGTTTTCAAATCCATAAATATTGTTACAGTATTGTAAAATCAACAAGCAATAATGCATTCCTTTCATTTGAAATCGAAATTGTCAATTCTCTGTGGAAGGATATTAGCTTTATTAAAACAAAACACACTTTGTAGTATTTATTCTACAATTTTATTATATTACTAGTGGGATGCCCGTCAAAGATGACGGTATTGAAATACTGAATGTTCGAGCTTCTTCAGCTCTTCGATGAGGTACCACGTGCAGCTTCCGGAGTTCTTTGTGATCGATGTTGTCTGTGTGCCTCGGCATCAGCATCACGCCAGGATTTTGCAGCTTCCAGAGTTTGCCTTACTCTCCATCTCTGCTGTCGCTCACAACATAATCCCAAAGGCCACTGTTCTTAAATTTCCATACCGACAGACTGATTGTTATTTTTGTTTGTTTGCCTCAGAATTTGCGTCACGTCGGATCTGTGTTTATTGTTGGGTGTGTGTGTGTGCATTGTATAACATTTTATTTTATATACACCAAGGCCATGAGAAAATTTCATGCCTACTTGTGATACGTGATAATAATAAAACGCCTACAGAGCGGTTTGGGCTATTATATATAAGATAAGGAATTGGTTCGCAGAGCGAGCATTTTCAACTAAGGATTAAAATGCTCTTGTATACCTATAGGTATAAAATATTATTACAAATTTATGAAGTAAGTGCAAACTTGTACATAGGTAGGTACTTGAAAATTTGTTACAGGTGCATTTTTACTGTAGTGTTAATATTTCTTTTCAATCGATCTAATATGTGTCAATTTAATAAAACAGTGTTAAAAGTAAAAAGATTTGTTATATTTTGATAGATATACCTAAGTTAAAAAAACATATTAAAAGAAAAAGCTGTTTATCAAGTTAGAATCTAATATAAAATTCATTCATTTGTTTTTCAGCAACCCATTGTGCGACAGATACAAAAAAGCTTCTCAATGTTCTTTTCATCACACGGAAAATTGGATATGAATTTAACCATCCCGGTTTCTGGATTTGTTCCCGGGGAAAACATTCCAATCCACTATGTCGTATTCAACAATAGCAAAGTTAAAATTCAGGAAATAAAATTTGGAGTCGAAAAGGTAACTTGACTCAATTATACTTATTTAGGAATAGAGCTCCAAATTTCTATAGTTAAGGTAAAGAGATTAAATTTAGGTATAGGATGGTAGTTTAAAGTGACGATTATATGGTTTCGAAGAGGTGTTTGCAATTTGGGGCGCGACGACAGAATGTAGGACGTAGGTCCTTTTCTATACTGTCCATCTGTCGTTGGGCTGTATTGTTTTCTGCATCAGTTATCACTTGAATTGATGCCTGCTTTTCTGAGCGTTCACCTTTATAATTACGTATGCCGAATTTGCGTCATCTATATCGATTAGTTTCCACAGATTTTAGACTACTCATCACTTGAACTGCTGACTGCATTGCCGGCTTAGTATGCAGAATTTGCATCGTCTACATTCTACCTTGATTACTTCCCACACCTACATCAACACTTTTTGCTGGATGCCACAACTTTTCTTTTTTTATAGCATGGTACCCGTTGTCGAGTGGTCAGCGTCATATTCTTCGGTTGCGGTCTTATCGGCTCAAATTCCAGTATTGCCACTTTCATAAATTGATTTTTATGATCAGTTTATGTTTCAAAGGTTGTATGTTGGTGTTCATAGGCATGGGTGTCTGTGATGTCTAAATTCTCTCTCACTCATTCGGATTAAAAAACATGATTCCAAAACAGCAATAGCAATAAGATAACTACAAGTCCTGTCCTAGTCGCAACCTTATATCGTTACTCTCTTCAAAAGAGAAAGGTTGAGGGACCGAATAACGAGCAGTTGTCATAGAACAACTTCTGTCGAGATACCTACATCAGGAGATCATGGTTGAAAAAATCTAATGAAGAATATATACTAAAAATATTGATTTATGTAGCATTTGTGGAAAAATTATAAATTATGAAGACATCATTGTTAGGGTTGTCAAGTGTTATGGACAAAAAAAGAGAACATTTAACAAGAAAATGTTTGTTTTCTAGTTAATTGTTATTAAAGTGGAATAAGTCATTTAGGGTACCAAAAATACCATTATTTTACAAGGTAATCGTAAAATTCCACCAGTACAGGAGAGATTATATCTCTAAGGCTAAGAATCATAATGTATTATTTATTTCTATATTTTATTTATTTTAAGCATGAAATATTTTTGTAATTATATACAACGCTCAAAATAGCCCGGACAGCTGAAATTTTCAAAATTGAAAAAGAGGACATTCTGAGTATAATATAAAAAAGATAGTTAACAAAAGAATTGTGTTAAAAAAGAGGACATGTTCTCTTAAAAAGAGACCTGTTGACAACCCTAATCATTGTGATATTCTAAAATTTAAATGATTGATAAAACACCAAAGAGTGTAGTTTCTTTACAAGTTTAATGTTTTGTATCTTATTACATTTATTATTATATTATATAATTACAGGAAACAACGTTCACTTGTACATATCCGTTTACAAGGCAGAGAATTGAGAGAACGAAAGTTGCACAGGCCCTGCGTCAAGGATTGGGTAAAGGGGAAACCCAAACAAGTGAAGCGCTCTTAGTTATACCTGCTCTTCCACCTTCGAATCCATCTTTAAGTTATATCATCAAAATTAACTATTTCATCAAGGTAGGCGTACTATAATTTATACTGTCAATAGTGTCTATTACAGATATATACATATAATATAATAATTACATACTGAAATCATTACATGATTATGGCTGTTGGTGGGGCCACAGGCACTTCGGCATGAATAAAGTAGGTACATACAGCTTGGAGCTGCTAGTCATTTTCATGAAACACATTTTTGTGGAAAGTCAAGGTCAATTATTTTAGTAAGAAATAAAATATCATGCACCATACGACTTTTTATACAATAAGTAAGCTGACCAACTCTCCTCCTTTTATGAGTTCTGTTCTCTCTTGAAAAGTATCCTCCTTTTTGATATTTGAAGACTAGTCTGTAAATCTCCGTATTCGATCGATTTGTAGCCTAACCGATTCTTCTCTAAAGAAATGTCAGATATTAAAATAGACGATAGTTATCTATTTGAGGAAATTAGAAGACTGAATTTATTTCTAACTTCTGAAAAATTAACACACTGGTAAAATCAACACGTTGAAATTGATAAAAAAATAAGAAATTAATAATGAAATATTCAGCCATTTCAAAAATGATCATATTTTGTGTGCTAATTCTTGTTCCATTTACGCTGTGTTGTCCTGGATCTAATATGTACATCAGTTGAAAGAGTTTTTCAATTGCTAATGGTTTTTGAACAAGTTAGAAATCTACTTGATCTTGATATGTAAGCTGCAGCAATTGCTGTAAAATTCAATATGAGGGATCATTCTTGTTTACATATATCCAATATACTCAGTTATTGTGGGAAAATGACACATTGACAAAAATATTTATTCAGTAGAAAAGTACTCATTTATATAATACTATTAATAGGGTTGAAAGCATAATTACATGACACAATGCTTTTATTACGCGTTTTTCATATTATAGTGTATTAACTCATTAATAGTGTATTTGCAATGAATGAAATATTTCTTTTATTTATGGTTTTTTTCTTCAAATTATTTGTGTCCTTATCATTGTAAAAAAGTTGGTCACCTTACATAATGCAGAGCACATCAAAAATGTACTGTACATTATAAACTACTTTCTATCTTTCATTGAATGGGCAGGCGGAAGATTCGCTGGCAAGAATGATTGTCATTTGCTTAGAAAGCCAAGTTGGGTGGCCACTTTGGACAAACAGAGTTGTTGGAGGTAGACAGGACCACCCCAGGCTTTACTGTTCCTTATAATCACTAATTACCTTATATAACAGTACTTTTAAATTGTTCCTTGATGAAATGCTAATTTTATTTCTATATGTGGTTGACAGATCAAAGTTGTTGTTGCGGGAATGCACAGCGATGTCAGAGATCGGATTCCAATTGTTATCGGAAGTGTACCGCTGATAAATAATGCCGTGAATTATTATCCTTCCCCCGATGAGTCTTCATCGAGTTTCCAGGCATCAGCACCGCCAGCATATTCAGAATTTGGTAACTTATTTCTAACTGAATTATTGTCCTGTGTTGTATTGTTCAGCAGAATAAATAGGTCATTATTAGAATAAATGAGCATTTAAGATGTCGTATATTATCAGTATTTGTAAATCATTTTATAGAAAGTGAGACTTTAATTAAAATAATAACGTAGAAATACTCGTTTGGGATAAAAAAAAAACATGAATAGCAGAAAAACAAATAGCGCTTTGAAAAGGTTTTAAAATTTTATAAAGTTTTTGTTAATTTGATTTATGAATCCTTCCTCTCTCCAAGTATGGCTGTAAGTAAAATCAACCCCTTTCTTAATTTATTATACCGTAACTCACGATTATTTGGGCTAACAGTGGGGAGTAGAATTCTGTGGCAGGCCATTAATTTTGTGATATTCAATACTCATTGTCTATTAAGAATATCTGTGATTTTGGATGATCTTTGAATGATTTTCTAATATCAGTTCGACTTTTCTTATGAGCTATTACATCGTTATATTCGAGTAATAATGTGTCGACAGAGGTTAGTTTCATATTGAGACTAATACGATTGATAATGTCTTCTTTTCTTGCACCCTCATTCTCTTCTGGTTTGCCGAGATTGAAAATAATGATCATATGAATCGTACTCTAACCACTCTTCAATGTTTTCTTTATCGACATTTTGAAAGCCTTATTAATTTGCCATTCACTCACATATTTCAGATATCGCACTGGTATCAGGATTGTTAGAATTTAGAAAATCTATTTCTATATCTGATAGAATTTAACACGATCGAATGAGTCGTAGACTAAACTAGACGTATTTTGTACAAAGGTTGAGTTACTCAATGTATCGCATCCAGTATCGTCATTTTTTTGGAATTAAATCATGTCGTCATCTTCGTACATATGGATTTAAGAAGGCCAGTACGGTAATGTTATTTCATTCATGAAAAAACCACTTGATCCATTGGTTAAATTAAAGATGTCTGTTTTTAATATGCTTGCAATTGGTTGAAGAGTATTATCTGATAACAGCGATGATAAATCATTTGATGCTTCAAGTAAATCCAAGTATATTTTGCCAAGAGTGTATCGAATTCACGCACGGATAATTCGCACATGGATAATCGGGAGTTTGTTGTATAATGTTTAATAATTAATTATTTGAATTAATACATTTAATCCACGAATTGTTCTTTAAGAAGCAAAAATGTGTCATGTTTACGTTACCAAACAAATGGATGAACATAGGTATCAAAGCTAATGTTTTTAACTAATTCTATTCCTGCAATCTAACTTCATCATTACAATTACAAAAACAGGATTAATTTGGAGTATACTGTCAATTATGAAATGAGTGTTTTTGAAAAGCAACATTAAGCCATTTTCTATAGTTTCATGAGAAAATATAGAAGGACGTTTCCTCTCCCATACTTCACAGCTTAATACTTTTGTTTTACAAATATGTTTGCATTTATAACATGTTCCCACAATTTAATTAATTAAAATCTTTTTGGCCCTGTGATGCCATTTAATCGTTTTTCCACTGTGAGAGGACTAAGCTGTCAGATACATTTTAGACCTAATAGTTATATTTTAGATCATTTTTCAAGGCTTAAAACTTAAGCCTCAGAGAAATGATATTGATTTATTATATCCATATATTTACTAAAAAAAAAATAACTATGGTTTTGTCATAGCTCGTCATTTTAGTTAAGGTGGTTTCTTCTAGCCTTCAGCAGCTTCTTCTTCTTATAATTCAGCATTCATCTTTTTCTGAATCCACAGAGCCATTCTCAGCCTGAATACGAATCAAAGACTATGGGTTATGTTTGTTTTTAGTGATTGAAAATTGAAGTGCTAACTTCTTAATTGTCGTTGTATTTAAACCGAAATGAAGGTATCAGGCTTTGCTTAAATAATCTGAGAGTAGCATTTGTAACTAAATACATTTTTAAGTGCGTAGTTGGGTGAAATAATATTGACAACAGATTCTCCGGAACTAATATGCTTCTTCGCATAATTAGCAAGTTTCGATTTCGCCACATTCCATTTTCCTGCAATCATAGCGTTCTTCCTTGAATTACTTTGTCAACGAGTTTTTTTCATTTTTGTTTTTTTCAACATTAAACCATTTTCTATAGTTTCACGAGAAAATATAGAAGGATGTTTCCTCTCTCAAATTTAAGTCTCCATTCCTTATTATTAATTTTAAAAATTGCCACGATTTGTAAAATAAAGTGTTAAAATGAATTGATCTTAGAAAATTATAGACAAATGGAAATAAATTTCAAAGGGATTTAGTACGAATAATAATTTTACGGTTTTATAAGATGGTCAGTAAATAAATAATGGAATATTTTCAGCCCCTCCGACTTACCAAGAAGCGCAAGGGTTCCAAAGAATGGCAGAAGCCAATGGCGGAGATGAGGACGAAACTAATTACACACCCAAATACTTGTTCTACCCGCCAAAGGAAAAGTTTGATTTTGTTTGATTACATTTTTAAATTAATGACATTTAAATATATAAAACTTAAATATAATACTTGTATAAAATCTTTTGTTTGCATCATTGTTTATTTTGGTTTCTATTTCCTATATGGATTGGTTAAGCATTATCAGGCATGTGAATATTATTCAATGGGTCCATCTGTGGATCAATATCTTTATCTGTATTTTTGAATTGCCCAGTTTTTAATGAATAAGACGCATAACAAACAATATAGGTGTATAATGTAAAGCAGTGATGCATAAAT
Source organism: Himalopsyche phryganea (assembly GCA_022494535.1). Lineage (NCBI taxonomy): Eukaryota > Metazoa > Arthropoda > Insecta > Trichoptera > Rhyacophilidae > Himalopsyche > Himalopsyche phryganea. Next base: position 2,018,086 of record JAGVSL010000136.1, on the reverse strand, counting down.
GTGGCCCGTGGGCCACATGAGGCCCAAAATAACAAATAGCAGTAAAATGATGTAACTATTAAATTAAAAATAATAAAATGCATAACTTGTCTAGTATAGTATATCGTTATTTTCCAACACTTTTACCTTCTGCGACACGTGAAAAATTAGAAAATGGATAAACTGGCCCTTTTTTCAAATAGGTTGTGCACCACTGATGTAAAGCAATCACACTATTGCCTCAATGAAATAAAGTATTTTTTAACCTTACTGAAGCACTGGTGTAGCGAAATTTTTACAAATGTTAGATTTAATATTAATATTGTAAAGCTCTGCAGATTTGCTTTTAAACTATGTCAAAAAATCTATTTGTCATTGAAATAAATATTAAAAACGTGTTTAAACAATTTAAAATTAATTTAGAGCAAGAAATTCAGCAGATTTTGCAAACATAACACTTAACAAAAAACATCACCATGAATATGTACACTGTCAAAATTAATAATATTTTTAAGCCATTCCGCACTGCTGAAAACTTAAGTAGGCTTTGAATGTTATATTTTTTGCTGGTTTCATTGCTATCAATTTAACTCTTTGTAGACATGAGTCCTTTTTTTTTAATTATGGTCATTCCATGCTTAAAAATAATAATAAAAAAACAATTCATATTATGATTTGTTTGCCTCTATAACGCTCGGGATGAGCGAAACCTGTCCTGATCATTATACACATGTGGAAGTAGTACAAACAAACTGTTTTATTTTTAAAAAATAAATTATCGTTGAACCTTTTTGTAGTCGAATATTTAACATTCAATTGGTAATGTAAGCTCATATAATGAGACTAGAAGAAAAATGACATTTTTTAATATTACATTTCATTTAACATGTTTGGAATAACAGAGATTTATCAGTATCTGTATGTTTAAAGAAATGATTAGTGATCCAATCAAAGTGATTCATTCATCATTGCTTTAAAATCAAGTAGAAGAATTTCAAGATGCCTTTTGGTAGATTCATTGGCAAATATATGGTCGATACTATCAAAGACAAGTTTCCACAGTTGATCTTGTTTCAAATGAAACGTGTTGGCACAGATTAAATATTCTTCACTGAGGGATGTTGCAAATACACCTTTGTCGTCAGTCTGTAAAATGACAAATAACACATTTTTTCTTAATTTTTTCATTTTAATTCCTTCGGAACTGACACGGTTAATTATTTAATTCTCTGGGACAAACGATTTTATTTAAATAGAGCTGAAAAATAGGAGCGCAAAAATTTTGTATTTTTAATGATAGAACGGTGAAACATTAAACATTTTTTGATGCTGTCTTTTTATTAGTGGTTAACTGTGTTAACCCAGATAACACATGGAATTATTCAGAAGTCAAACGACTTATGCGGCATGTTGTCATTGACTGTTTTAATGTATGTGTGATAGGTCTATTGGCAATTTACAAAATACTGATAAATAGAATTTTTGGTAGTTTAAGTCCATACCTTCATATACTAAACTTCAAAAACTGATATCTGGGGCAAATACTAAGGGCCCTACCCTTAAGAATTTGAAGCCAAAATACCATACTAACCAACCACTCACAACGTCCACAATTCAAAAGTAGCCATGGACATGTACGTCCTGCCTTACAAATAGATCTTTAATAGATTTGAGAATGGGACCGATTGTCTCTTTTGTGAAGTACTTACAGCTAATGAAATTGGATGTCCTGCTTCATAGAGATCCTTAAAATGATGACTGCTGTATGATGGAATGGATCCGCACTTTACATTACTTGTGAGAGCGAGTTCTAGAAATACAAATGTCCTACGAGTTTGTAATTGTCAATGCGATTATTTTCTCAATTAAGGTTAAAAGTCATTATTATCAAATCAGTATTTAAATGAATTCAAATATGACTGTAGTTCCTAGACTTATGATAGACTACACTATTGATAATATTTTTTCTTAATTTATCTTATAAACGACATAAACTATTTACTGTCAGTTTGAGTTCATTTGTGTACTCGAATGCCTGAAGACGCCGAAAGGCAAAACGCAGGTCGTTAGTGACGAAATACATGGAAACGTAAAAAATTTCAACAATTCAAAGATGATGAAAGATAATAATAATTAAATTAATTCAAAAACAGTTTGATGATAGTGTGAACCCAAAATAGCTATCAACCAATTCCTATAATTCTTGTAGAACTAAATACTTTGCTGTTGTTACCTTTCTATAATGGGATTTTACCAAGTAAATGTCAATTCAATAAATAAACTCAATCAATGTACTATTTTTAGAGATGATCATTTGTCTTCCAGTTTTCTAGATCTCTCTGCTGCTATGCCAATAGATTTTTTTACCATGTCCGTTCCCAATGTAGAGCATATGAACTAATAATGGAGGTATCTCTAAAGAAGTTTTTCTACGAGAACTGTTTGTTACTCAGTTGAACAACCTCTCTTTTTCGAAGACAGTAGGAATAGAAGGATAGGGCTAGGACATGGACAAGTGGTCAGCTAACCGCTCTCACTACGTCCCGTTTTTAGGATCGGATGAGTGGGCGGGAATTTTAGACATCACAAACACTCATGGCTACGAAAAGAAATCCATAAATCGATTGAAAAATCAATTTACGTAACTGTCAGTATCGGAATTTCCGTAACTGATTCCCACGGCATTGACCACTACACCATGGACACGACCTTAATAGGTATAGTTCAAAAAATTTAATTGCTGTATCATGTAGAATTTTTCAAATGTGAGGCCCATGGCAGCTATCCCTCTTGTATACAAATCGATACCACGATTCCACGATTCGAAGTGTAATAACTCAAAAAGCATAGTTCTGAGATAATTAGGAAACAAGATTTTGTGTAGGCTTAATCTTCTATTGTACATCTAATGTTTGTAGAATTTAATGAAATTCTAGGATCATATAAAAAAAAATATATGGATTTTTTCTAATATCAATTATAGGAGTTTTCATAGGTTTTCATAGGATATTCGTAGTTGTTACATTTTGGATTTAAAGTAATAATATCCACTGTCATTTCCAAACAACCACAGATTACCACTTGTTACATTATGGGATTCTGGGCATTTCCTCGGGAATTTTTTAGGGAACTGAGGTATCCAAATACATAATATATATATGGATATTCTTATACAGTAATGATAGTAGTGTGCATTATTTACCAACTGGTATCTTAGATTGCAATAGGGTATTCCAAAGATTTGTGGATCCAGAATGATTTTCTGATGCACATGTCATATGACCCAATCTGTCAGGTTTCCAATGGAGGATTTCCAAAGTTTCAGCTTCGGATGGAACCTCAGCAGCGTGAATTGCAATCTATAACAAAATCAAAATACCAAGACTGAGTAATATTAGATTGTACATAAGACATTTCGTAAATGTAATTTTTATTTTATCCTCTACAGTACCGCGAGCGAGTTAACTCGCCAAAGACTGCATGTAGTCAGGCCATCGACGAGCTGGCTTGTAATCTCTTATCACCGCCATAGCAAGCCATTGAATATTTATTTTGACTTTTGTACTGTAAAATTGTATAGTGCCGTATGTTGACAAGTGAATTTTTTTTCCTCTGGTCAAATATCGATATTATCAGTGTTAAGTGTTGTATTAACCGGTTGTAGGCCATGAACGCATAGGCGCGTCAGCAATTTCGGCGTCTCAAATCTCGCGACACGTAATATTTTTAGTCAACATTGGTTCACGAACGTTCAGTCCCATCTATGCTCTACAAGTATAAATTAAAATAACCCGAAATTATGCTATGGTGAATCAGTAAAAAAGATTTCTGTAAAAGGTGTCCAACAGGCGCATCGACGGCTACCACAACCAATATCGGGATGAACATCTCTTATTTCTCAAACAAAAAATATTTTAACTGGAATTTTAGCGCGTAAATAATTGATAGGTATAAGCATTAAGGGCTATTGCAAAAAAATGATTGATGGGCAACGTATGCTTCTTTTTCAATATCCCCTGATTTTATTATTTCTTTCAGTTTTAGTTTGAATCTTGCAGTTATCGGAATGATTTTCGAACCTCAAGCTTATTTCCAAATACTTTTTGATTTCATTTTTACAATTGTTATTTTCTTGCAAGTAACTATATTTTCTGATACAAATATCATCTATAAGCGTATTTATGATACAAACAATTTTTTTACTCATATCGCCTCTCTAATACGTGAAATATTTTCGCAATAAATAATGTGTAAGTGACATAATATTTTTTTTACCATGTCCGCTCCCAACGAGCAGCATATGGCCTCCTAACAGATGTATCTCAATAGGACTTTTCTATGAGAACTGCTTGTTACTCAATTAGCCAACCTCTCTTTTTTCGAAGAGAGTAGGGATAGAGGGATAGGGCTAAGACAGGACTAGTGGTTAGCTAATTGCTCTCGTTACGTCCCGTTTTTGAAGATCGGATGGGTGGGAAGGAGTTTTAGACATCACAAACATTCATGACTACGAGGGCTATGTAAAAATATAAATTCGAGTTCGTTACTGTGTAAAACATCATTTTGTGCAAAACCTAATTTTATGTGTGAAGTTTATAATATTGTGTAATTCTCCATTTTTAAGCGTTTGTAAACTATGCATTTTTGTGAAAAACTTTTGTTATAATGGAGTCCCCTGGAGAAAGCAATGTATCATCATCCTCGAAATATTTACCGCCACAAGTTGAGGACGATATTTTTATTGTAACGCCAAATCGGAAAGAAGTGATATTGATGTTGGATTGCTGGATGACTTAACTGCTTTCGAACATGATTTTGATGTGTTTGACGACGACGATGATACGGTTCCTTTGGCTACTTCTAACAGATTTGACTGGGAAGAAGAAGATTTATGTATTTCACAAATCCATATAATATATTTATAAAAATTACTATGATAATGAAAATAGCGTGAAAAATTATTGTGAAATGTGGCAATATTAAAACTAAATTTAAAAAAACGTCAACAAAAAAATAATTGTGTAAATGTGTTGTGACAAAATAAAATAAAAAGGTCGATTTTGTCGACCATGACTAATTTAAAAACCATCTTAAGGCGAGACATGGGTGAATGAAAACAATAATTAGATCTTTATGATAACATTTATGGCATTTTGGGCGATTTGAAAACCCTTGGCCTGTGGTGACAGAAATATTTTTATGATCGTGGCACTTAAACGATTAAGTGTTGCAGCTTGACCCTTGTAGATGCCACAAGGGTTATCACAAATTCGTTTGCACATAAGATACAAGTGCGAATAATTTAATTTGGTATTATGTGTGGAATCTTGTTTTGAAATGTACCATTCGTTAGAAAACTATAGTGTGTAAAAAGTGATAATGATTAGTACGGTAAAGAAATTTAAACTCTGACGTTGTGATAACTGTATACTTTTGAAATAGTATTTATCATTTTAGTGTGAATATATTTACGAAACTCTCCAGAAACGGGTTGATTTGATAAATGTTCATCATTTTATGGCTATCTCATATTTTTTGAGCGATTTATTTTATTTCAAAAATAGCCAGCCTACTACAGGTGTCCACCTAGTTAAATTTGCCTGGCACTTAAAATAGAAAGTTTACTATCTTTCTTCCGATAGAATTAAAAATACTTTTGTAAAGGAAACAATCACTTACTTTTAAGCCAGCTTTTCGTGCTGTATCAATTAAATCTGAGAAATCTTTGAATTTCCCCACTTTTGGGTCACCGCTGAGATCTAGTCCAATGATAATCTCAGGGTATTTTTTATTCATTTCAATGGCAACATTCACTGTCTGTGTTGCCCGTTCAATGTCGTTACGTCTGTCTATTGATACAATGAGACAAGTCTTCATTTTTAAGTGTTCGGAGGATTCTCTGGAAGGAAAATAATATCAATGCATAGTTTTATAGTGCAGTTCGCTGTGGTCGAGTGGTTAAGTTCAAAATAGTCTGTAGATGCTTCTCATAGATGCGAAACACGTGTCACAGTTAGTGGAATAAGAAATTAACAATTATAATTTTATATTCCAAATAGACATAATAACCACATATTGATTTCTTTGAATGGATTTGTATTCAAAGCTATTGATTTGCACCCGAATCTTCCTGTCTCTTAGTGGAGCCTTTACTGCTAAATCCTGGTAATGCAGTACTACCAAGGCCGACCATTGAAGTACGGGGTGATTAAACAAGCTAATAGTTTAAAAATGGGACAAATTTATTTTTTCACCACTGTGGACCATCTCAATAGAAGTTGCTTTACGAAGACTGATTGTTATTCAGCTGCTCAATATTTCTTTTGCAAATAGGACGGGGCTGCGAAAAGATTAATAATAAGTTAATTACAGTGTACGGTTTTCGGGGATTCGAACACATGGCTACAGTAACGGACAATATGATATACATGTAAGGGCGTTCCGCTACAAAACGCACAATATTAAGATTCAAAATGAATACATTTTCAACAATTTATACCAACAGCACAGCGTCAACCATTGACTGAATGTATTGACTCTTTGTCATATTTGCATTCTCTCGAGGTGTAGATCGCAGCTCCAAGTAGATGACATTATCTGCATCAAATTCTTCAAGCGTTAGATTGGCAGCTAGCTTCACTGCTTCGGGTGTGTCTGTTAGGGCGTGTGCTATTCCAAATAAAGCAAAACATCTGAAATAGAAAAGACAGAATGTTTACTACGTACAATATAGTTTATTTTTCTAATTAAAAACAGTATACATACTTTTAGTTGCCGGTCAATAAATATAAGTGATCACTTTTAAGGTGTTAACTGTAAATTCTTGGTGGAAAGACATTATATTTTAAAAAATAAAACACAATTCATTTGTACAACTTCGTGAGTATCGATTCATGCTCGTGATGAGCGAAACCGGTTCAGTCATTATAAACATGTGGAAGTAGTACAAATGAAATGTGTTTTATTTAATACGAAAAAAACATAAGTGAAATAAAATCAGACATATTAGAATTTGAGTCATTTTGTACTAGCTTCCATATATTCGTTCACACTTTTCTGCCTGGAATAGCAATCCGATAGTCAACTCTCTCAAGTCACTATAGTACACAAATGTATGTGGCATACTGCGAGTAATTCCTGTGGCTTCATTTGGGTATCTTTCGTCGTAAAAATAGCATTTCTAAGCCACGTTCGGTGAAACGAATATTTAGTTGTACAGGTTTCATAATGTTCCACATCATTAATAGGGACACAATATTTGGTAAATATGCTTGATATGAAAATGAACTAAATGCCGTTAATAACAATGCAATATAGCAGGAAATTTAATTACCAATGGGAAAAATGTTAAATTATCATCCATGGGAATCAGGAAAACCGATAATATATGCAAAATGTGAATAATCATTATGAAAAAGTCACCATAAGATGTCAAATAAGTTCTTAAAACAAACCATAGAGCAAATTTGACATTGGTTGACAAATATTATTTCCTATATCGCATAATTTATTGCTTTCCAGGCTTCAATGTTTGATTGTTTCAATTTCCTATCCGAAATTAAATTACCCAGAAAATTACATTATTTTTAGCTGCATAAGTAATTTATCATACAAGAAAAGTATAGCATGTTGTCAAGCATATTAAATAATACTTGATTATCTGCTAACAATTTATTGCCAATGAAATTGCTGAAAAATTATTAGGCATTCAGTTGTCATTGAGTTCAGTACTTACTCTGATAGTGTTCGTGAATGTCCTTCAACAATTTTAAATTCCAAAGTTTGATTTACTCCAGAATCACTTTGAAGTTTCTGCAAACGCTCTAATGTGTGATCGCTCAGTGATCCATTCAAATGAGCATGTAACTCCTAAAGCATAAAAAATATTGTAAAGCGATATAAAAACCAATTTTTTCACATATCAAATAGTTTTGTAACCGAATGCTTCATAAACAACATACAATCTTCGGCAATGCCTGACAAAAACTTTCCATAACTTTTGTAAAAGGCTATAAATTCTCGAAATTAAGGTTGAAAAGTTAAAAATTTTAAATCTTGACAGTTTTTGAATTCAGTATCCCCATTAGAATTTGATGTGGAAGGATCTTGTAATCAAATGTGTTACTACTATCAAAAAACATTTTTAACAAAATAAGGTCCCTATTTTATTTTGTCGATGGAAGCTAAAATTAAATGATAATTTAAACCTAATCCTTTTTTTACGCGACATTTTCTGGAATCAATTCTAGAAAATGTCATGAAAAAATAAATCGTGAAAAAAATACATTACTTCTAAATAATTTGATATAGGTATTCGTTTTAAAAAAAAAAACGCGTACAAAAGTGTCAAGAATGTATGAAAAACTAAAATTCGTGTAAAAAAGGATTTATCTATAAAAATGACTGTTTGTTTGTTGTCCTCTTTGCGTTCCTTTACCATTCATCCGATTTCATTGAAACTTAGGCGAGTTGTGCGCACACCCATGAAGGTTTTTGAAAAAAAAAGAATGAAATACGGACGAACAGCGACAGCTCTGAATAACCTTCTTGTTTATTCGTGTACGCACCAGACGGAAATAATGTTATCCAAAATAGAGGTCTGTACGAGCTCGGGCTCGACTGGGTAAAGACAATTCAATTCGGACTCAAACTGGGCCCGGGTAAGGAATTCAAATTTAAGAAAAAACATTTCTTACTATCTTCGGATCATGAATCAGCCATGGGGCAATATTCATAACTTAAATAATTTATTTCATATGTGCTATGAATATTATTGAAAATATGGAAACAATAACATGTATGGTTTGAAAAGTATAAATGAATTACTATATTTTAAAACATCGGGCTTTTTTCGGGCTGAGAAAAATGAATCTGGGCTTCGGGTCGGGTTCGGGTAACAAGTGTGATATTGAAACTCGGGCTCGGGCCTGGTAATTTTATGAAATTTCGGCCCGTGAAGACTTCTAATCCAAAAGCACTTCAATAAACAGAATTAAAACAAAACCCTTTCTTTCTTTAAGTGGCATTGCAACGCATGTCCGGTACTTACTAATTGACATATAAATCTTTAATTTCCTTATAATGAAACAAAAAAACGGTAAGATTTTTTGATAAAAATCTGTGTAGACAAATTAATGCAACACTAGTAATTAATTTTTAATTAGTAGTGTTATGGTAAATTACCTCCTTCCCACGTCCAGTGGAACGAAACAAAGCCACTTTACCCTTTATTTTTAGTTTGAGAATTAGAATTATTGTTCACCTTAGAAATAAATAGCCTTGCGATATAGTTTGTCTGAAGATGCTTCTTAAAGAGGCGAAATGAGCATGTTAATGAGAAAGCCAGTGGAATAACAAAGTTACCAATAATTTTATAATAATTGAGTCGTATAGTATCAAAAGTAGAACTATCCACTATTTGAAGTTTCGAGATAAACACGAACAACGTTTTGTTGGCGTTTTTGAGTTTTTTGATGTTTTAATTTTGTATGACCGACCTTATTGTGACATCACTCGATTGGTCGAAATTGTGATTTACCAAACCATTCAGTTCTGTTTCCAAAGCTGTTAATCGTTCTAGTTTTGGTAGCAAGCATCATTTTCTTTTACGTTTTTATATCACATGTACATGATTTTGATACCAAAATTTTATTTCTAACCATACACAATGACCGGTAGAATAGTGTGGCAGCATTAGTTCAATTTCGATAAATATGGGAAAGTTCTATTTTTGATACTATATGACTCAACTATGAACTGTCCTCAAACCATCCTCAAACTGCGGACAATTTTAAGGGAAAGAATGTGCAGGTCTGAAGTGTGAAGGATAATAATTGTTCAAAGCATCGTTCACAAAAATGTTGCGTTGAACATCTAATAGCAATATACATCATATTATCAAACATCGGCATTTATTGTTGGACTATAAACAAGAATATGGCTAAATTGGCAAGTTCTCTTTTATGTCACTTTATGGCACTGTCAGAAATGCTTAGTCACATGGACATTGAGGATCTTCCAAGATGTCGATTGACTTTCCTTTGTTGTCAAAAAACATTAAATTTATTTTAAAACTAACATAAATTTAGTCAAAACCTTACCTCTGTTTAGCCAACGAACTTCGCAGTAGTACAAAAAGTCATTATATTCAGCATCGATCTCATCAAGTAAGGTTTTGAGCTGTGGGTAATAAAATCTGCTAGGTTTTATGAAGTTAACATTTTCAAACCCCAAATCCTTTCCAACCAGATTTTGTTGGTGTATAATGCAGTGCTATTTAATTAGTGTGTTTTTGTGGCCAAGCTAACTCAGATGTTTTGCGAGGAGAGACACCATCCCATTATTTTCCCCAATCATTGCTGGAAAGATTTGATAAAACTAAATTTTTTCGTGTTTTGAAGGATGTCTCGCAGCAGATCAGAATCTTTGGTCTGTCCATCCATGGAGTTCAGAGATACAAGTTCTTCGTAAATTTCAAATTAGGCGGTTCTTACCTCACACTACATCGATATAGTTCAATTTGTGATGGTGTGCAGGCATTTGGTAAAATGTTATCATGAAATGTAATGGGACATGGAAGATTTAGGCATATGTAAAGTTTGAGTCCACTATTTCAGAAAATTCCTAAAGTTTTTGTGGCCATATTCTTAAAATTGAACATTTATATACTGTTGTCCAATAATAATAATGGTAAAGGTTCGTTTTTGTGGACATTGTCTATAAATGATTTTTTTTCACCAAACACTGCGCGAAATGATGATAATTAGGTTAGAATAGTCTTTTAATAATCTAAATATGCCCAATAACGACGAAAGGAAGCATTATAAGACTGGTTTATCGCGTAATAGTTGCATATGTCAAACTTTATTTTCCCAGCCATGTAGGTTATAAAATCAGAATTGCCAACCTAAAAACCTAACATATTCATGTGTATATGAAACCAATAAGATACTAAATTAATATTCCTACATATTCAACTATCTTTATTTTTTTACGTATCTGGTTTTAGGCTGCCGGCGATATTCAACGTAAAATTCGATGCTTACGATTAAATTATGTATTTAAATGTGTTAGAATATAAAATTGTTATTAACTTTTATACTCGCAAACATTAATTTGGCGGATTCTCACGGCGCGCGCGCAAAATCCGCCAAATAATTTTATATTCTAACACATTTAAATACATCGAATTTAATCGTAAGCATCGTTGAATATCGCCGGCAGCCTAAAACCAGATACGTAAAATAAAGATAGTTGATATGAATTTAGTCTCTTATTGGTTTCATAGACACATGCATATGTTTGGTTTTCAGGTTGGCAATTCTGATTTTTTTCCCAACATGGCTGAAAAATAGAGTTTGACATATGCAACTATTACGCGATGAACCAGTTTTATAATGCTTAATTTCGTGGTTATTGAGCATTGTTAGCTTGATAAAAGACTATGCTAACCTATATAAAGACTATTCTAACCTATATATAATCATTTCGCGCAGTGTTAGGTGAAAAAAAAGCATTTTTAGACAATGTCCACAAAAACGAACCTTTACCATAATAATTGTTGGTTAAGTGCAAATAAAAATTTGACAATTTTACTTATTTTGGGTGTATTATTTTTTACATAACTATAATAATGAATATAAAATTAAAAGTATTTGTTATTTAACAAAATCCTTTCCCTATTTAAAGTATTTGCCTACCATATAAGACCTCCAAGATTCTTTGTCCCTTGCCAAACACTTTGCTTCCTTTCAAGTCATGACAGGGTTCCGAAGCTCCACTGAGTACATCTTACAGACGGTTATCAGCGGTCTTCCCATAGAAGACTAAGAAGAATTCAGGCTTTCCTGGAGTTTCGGCAGCACATGACCAAGCTAGTTCCTTCGCTACTTTTTGATATTACAGGTTATAAGTTGCTGCTGAGTTTGCTTTTTTACCTCTGAATTTTGTAAGAAGTCAAACTATCGTACCCCATGTATTTGCCGCGAGCATCTGTTTTCACTGCTCGGCGTTTGCCTATTCTGAACATTCGTGAGGTGTCATGATGCACAGCCTACATAGTATATGCGATGTAGCTTACAATGATGAATAAAACTATAATATTGTAATAATATTTTATTTAAAAAATTACGTACATACATCTTTCAGGATGATAATAATATATATTACAAAATTAATAACATTTTTCAATGTTGTTTAATTCAGGGCTTCGAACCGGAACGAAAAAAATAACGGTTCGGAGCCCTGGTTTAATTTATACAAAATTCAGCTTTGCTGATGTTCATTTAGATTATATAATATGTATGTAACATGATTATATTGGTACAATATATTTATATTTTGTTAATTAATACAATTTTTTTATTTGTTAAGTCATGTCTATTCTCAACTTATGGCATTGCAAAATTGTTCGATTAAATATTATGTTCTACATTGCGAGTGCACACTGTTTAAAAATTGAGAATTTATTATTCTTTGGTAGTATTATATTTATGTTCAAGGGTTTGACTTTTAAATTAAAAATTATGACGACTGCAAAAATCAATGTCACTTGATTTACTCCCACGTGTTTGTTGCAGCGAAAAATTAGTCAAATCAATAATAATTAGTACACACTAGTCAGTTAGAGCTGCAAGTATACTGTTGAATTTCCTAATGCTTACTCTGTCTTTTGTATAATAAAACAAATAAATTCAAAATAATTAAATATATATCAAAGATGTAATATAATACAAACTACAAGACCATACTAATGGAATTAATACAGAGATATAAACTAAATTTACAATTATTCAACATTATAGACATAAATTTACTACCTAACTTCATAAAAAGTAGAGTTTATATAAAAAATAACAACATATTTATGTAAAAAAGTAAATATAAAAAGACAGTATCTCATTGATTAAAAGATGTCTCCGATTGGAAAATGCAGCCATATTTTTAAATAGCAGTAATGAAACTTGAATACTGCAATAAAATAAATTAAATCAACCACCGACAGTAAAAATCATTTAATCTAAGTATTTTACTGCAGTATGACGATCAGACACTGAATCTTACGCACTTTTATCTCTAGAGTGTTATCAGCCAGTTAACTCGCCAAAGCCTGTATGTAGGGTCAGGCCATCGACGAGTTCACTCATGAGCTCTTATCATCGTCATAGCAAGCCATCAAATACTTATTTTAACTTTCGTAGTGTAAAATTGTATAGTGCCATCTATTGACAAGTAGTGATGTTTTTTCTCAAGTAAAGTAGCGATATTATCGACGTAATCTGCAATCTTGATAAGAACACGACTCAAACTGCAATACTGAGGCTTGTAGATGCCACAAGGCTATCACAAATTCGTTTGCACATAAGGTACTCATGCAAACAATTTAATGTGGCATTATGTGTGGAACCTTGCTTCGAAATGTATCATTCGTTTGAAAACTATAGTGTGTAAAAAGTGATAGTGGTTAGTTTGGCAAAATTTTGACTTAAATTCTGAGGTTGTGACAACTCTGTAAACATTTTTGAAAATCTCGAGAAAGGTGTTGATTTGGTAAATATTCACAATTTGGTAAATATTAATTTTTTGTATATTTCAAATTTTGAATCGATTTATTTTATTCCAAAAATAGCTGACCTACAAGTATCCACTTAGTTAAATTTATTTTCAGTGGATTATTCTAAATTATAAATCGGCTCAGATTCGTTGTTGTCTGAGTATTCCTATAAAATATCGTCTTAAAAATGCAATATTTTTGAACAAGTATTTTACAATGATAACCTTTCCTGCCATTTTCTACTTACCGAGATTACCACAACTAGTGAATTTTTTAATGCGATTATAAAACACCATCAATAATATACACATTCAGAATTCAGAGACACTAAAATAAGAGAAAACATTTGTCTTATAATCGAGGTAATGCGCTATATGTCAATAACTAAAGAACATATCGTCACTGTACTGACATAAGTTGGTAAGTAACAAAGTTGACAGAAACTAGGCAAGTGCACAATGAGATTCTTGGATATCAATTCTTTATATGGAATAACTCAGTATGTACATTAATTATAAAAGTTTGGAAAAACACAGCAATTTATTTTAACATTTATTAAGTATATTTATTCAGATTTCTAGGGAAGTAATTCACCCTGTTTGATTGGAATACATCCATTTATATTTTGATATTATAATTATCTATGAATTTAAAATTTTAATTTTCTGTTTACACAGAACTGTCAATATGTTACATACCAATTTCTGCCAGTACGATATTAAAATAATGAAAAACTTTAGTTTACAATAATATTTACGTATAAAAATACTTTATCAAAGTAATCTTATTCAATTATTTTACAATTTACATTCTATACTATTATTAAAGAGAGATTTACAAAACAATAGATTTATTGTTACAATGTAGCATTATGTTTAAATACCATTACATGTCAAATAAGAACAAAGTGTGTGTAGTGAAACATGCTGTAATCAATATTATGAAAAAAAAAATTACAAAATTATATACTCAAGATAAACCTATTTCTTATCTAATATTAATAATGCTATTCGCAAGGAAAGTTTTATTTATGAATGTGGATACCAAATAATCATACAGTAAGTGGAATCAATAATTATTGTATCAGTAAATATAAAAATGGGTAAGTCTTCATAAAATGCTACTGAAAGAAGATTTATTGTATATGACGAATAAACATGTTGTAGAATTATTATGTCGGGTCGAGTGGCTAACGTTATTGGCTTCAGTTACGGTGCTTACGGGCTCAAATCGATTTATAGATTCTGTTCGAAAGCATGGACGTTTGTGGTTAGCTCACTAATCCTCTTCTAGCCCTACTCTCTTCGAAAAAGAGAGGTTTAGCTACTGAGTAAAAAACCGTTTGCGTAGAAACTCTTCATAAACGGCTTAGACGTAGACCTTCTGTTGAAATACGTCTATTAGGAGGCCATGTGCTCCACATTTAGAGCAGACAGGGCTATTTTTTTATTGTGTCTTTGTTTTATTGGTGTAGATATAACTAATATGTATCCTGATTTCGATAATACCTGGATTCAAGACGAAATCGGGTTGGTTTATTTATGGTTTGATTAAAAATAATCATAGATACAATTCCAACAACCTTGAAAAAAAAGATGGTAATGTTGTCATAATTTTACTTTGCAATTCAAATAAATTATCAAATTATTTGTTCTTCCCACTAAAAACATTAAGTTTTCTTGTGAATTGCATTGCTGTTGGATATTTCGAAATATATTGTTTTCTAGTAAAAAATTCAAAATTTTTGTAAATTTGAATCATTTTTAGAGGAATAGTTGGGGGTTGCCAAATTCAAAGACCACCCTGGGCGGTCAAACCCTTAAGTACGCCACTGCTAGCACCATGTTGAAAATGCAAATTATGGCGAAAATGATGTTATATGGTTTCACTATTTATTTTATTACGTAGTTATTTAAATATTTTTTAGCATAACAAATACTTAAATTCTATGTTCTATGTCAGTGGCCGGCAACCTATTACCCGCGGGTAATTGAATTACCCACTACAACATTTTGAGTAACCCGTCAAGAAAATATGATATTTTTTTGTCAAATTATTTATTGAAAAGAATTACCAATAGTTAAGATTTGAGGATTTAAAGACGTATGGTTTAATAGATTTATTATAAAAAAATATGTTATATCATATGTATGTTTTTACAAAATTTGTATTTACTCATACATATGTAAAAATACATATTATTTTATAGAAATAACACGGTTTTTCTTTTAAATAGTAAAAACTAATTTTAAACTTTTACGCTCAAACCAAATAATTTTTTTTAAAAATTGAAATTTTTTAACCAGTCTCTCAAAAGGTTGCCGAACACTGTTCTATGTTATGTACCGAGGGTTGTCAACTCATATGCTATTGAGATCGACTTTGCACAATTTATTGGATGTGATGTTAATTTAAAATCGCTTTTTGAAAAATATTATGTATGCATGCTTTAAGGATAAAAAATATTTTTCACAATGTTGGTCTGGAATGTTTTTCATTTCAGAATAAGAATAACTGAGAATGACTTCATCATCAATTTGTTAGTCTGCCCTGTCATATTATATATAATCAGTTTTGCCCAAGATTAGGTTAATGTCGCATTTCTATCTTACGGTGTGACTTTTGCCGTTAGCTTTTTTTTTCTAGTGATGAAAGAGTAATTTAAGGATGGATGGCTTGAACAGCACTGCTGCATATCACGTAATATTATATCCTATGGATTACATTGATAAAAAAATTGATACCGTTTGAAAAGTGTTGTTTCTCTCATATAAAAAATATGAAACGACTGTATTAAATGTATTCTATATTACTACTTAAATTGTTATATCAAAAAAATAAGAATTAATCTCTCGTTTCGATTATAATATTTACAATTTGTATACATTTTTTAGTAGCATAATTGATGTAATGTCAGTTATTTGTTATATACCTCACGATTAAGTATGAGTCAAAAATTATATTTATAATAAATATGCAATGGCAATGTATTGACTGTTATAAAGGCCCCGGGGGTCCTCAACTTTGTTTTTATTGTAGTTAGAAAGTTTTAGTTATTGTCGAAACATTGCCAAAACTATAATGCACTATTCTAAGCCAGAAGAAAATGCTTATACATATTTCAAATAGTTAACTAATTGGAGAAGTAATCGCCTAAGTTATTTATACAGTATACATACATTTTTAAAAATACAGTTAGAGTACACGCCGTAACTTTGCACTCCAGCTCTAGGATTTAGGATCACGGGATTCATTCACTGATCTGGGATCACGAGATCCATACATACTGAAACACTGATACGCTCTGTGTATTATACAAAGTGCAAAGCTATACGGAGTATACTCTATATTTGTTCATATGGACAAATATTTTTACAAGAGTTTATCATCACTTAACGTCAACACATTCGTTATGACAGAATGTCAAAAAATGTTATGTGAGATATACTAACTTTTTTAGAAAATTGATAAAGAATAACTGTACCAGTCACATAAAATAAAGCAAAAATTTTTTTTTAAGACATCGACTGTGGGTGAGATTTTGTACACTTCCATGTATTTTGTCACTAACGACCCGGGTTTCGCCTTTCGGCATCTAAGATGCCATGACAAAATACATGGAAGTGTACAAAATCTCAATAATCCAAATTTAAAGCAATATTTGTTCAAATATTATGTAAATAATAACTGTTGAGTAATAAATGCAAATACATCTAGTTTAAAGATTCCAGTTCGTAAAGCTTCTCTTTAACATAATATTATTTTTGCATTCATGCATTTTTATTACGAAGATATTTCAAATTAAATAAATTTGTTTTGGAAAATAACACAGCTTGAAAAAGTATCATTTTGGTATAAATAACTCAAAACACAATTTTTCTATCACAATTTGAACACTATTGAAACTTTGGCAAAATACATTTTAAATTACAATCACCTTAATATGCTCAATAACATTTTGATTTACTTTGATGATAATATTACATATTTTGGCACAGTTTATGTAAATTAATTTAACTATGATGTCCTATATGGAATTTTTGGTTTTTGCCGTTTCTTATTGAGGATATTGTATAACCTGAGACCAAATCTCAAAATAAACACTTACTCTTATCTTATTTTCTTACCAAATTTTGACATTTTTTATTAATTAGGTTAGGTCCAAATTCATATGCACAAGGCATATATTAAAGCAGTTAGATGTGGAAAAGAACCAGCTAGAGCAGTGCTTCCCAAATTCATGGCTTGCGGCCTTCTGTGAGGGGTTGGGAGAGGGGATCAAAATGTTTCGGTAGAACTACAAATTAATGCTTATTAATGAATATTTTATAATCACATATGTACATGTCATGATAAACATATATATATATATTGAAACGAACACTTCTGGTAGGGCTTGATAATGACCAGAGCCCACTTTTCAGGTCAATCCTCAAGAAAATCACCAGTTGTGTTCCTCGTTTATTTTCAGATGCACTTGCTTAGTTTACAAAACAAAGAAGTTACAATTATTTACTGTTTACAAATTAAGATACGTTATACAAAAACAAAACTAAAATGGCAATATAGCAATTAGCAAACAAATAATAGATCAGCCGTTAGTTTGGATAAGAGTGAAGCGCTTCACCTCCACCCGGTTAATCGGGCGGTGGAAAAAACAAGAGATCTCAACGATGCGGCAAACAAGCAGTTAATGAGAGGGAAATTCAGAAATGGGCTCCTTTTGTAAATTGAAATAATTCTGACCGTTCTTAGTAGTAACCGTGGTTCACTGCGACGTTTTTCCTGGGACCGTAGAAAATTTTTAAATGGCTACTCAAAATGATTTTATTTTTACTATGCGGATTTACATCAATGAAATTAAGTTAAATAATATTTGTCTACCAGTGCTTTCATGGAATGAATTGTTATAATTATAGGCTACTCAAGGCATGGTTTTGGGCACGTTGCAAAACTGGGGTGTCAATATATATATTATTGTATTATGTATTTATATATGTATGCATAGATATAATGAGTTCTAAATAAAGCTTTTCACAATGAAAATGATTTATTTTTCGGGAAAGGAGGACCCGATCGGGTAACAGTTTTTCAGATTTCGGGGTCCGTGTTAGGAGAAGGTTTGGAAGCGCTGAGATAGACAATACATTACACCCAAGTTTTTCTTTACGCGATGCATTGGTTCCAAAAATTGACGAGAAAAAGAAAATCACGTAAAAAATACCTTATTTCTACATAATTTGATGTATTGGTTCTAAAAAAATCGCGTAAAAAGGTATCAAGGTTGTATGGAAAAGTAAAATTATTTCTTTAAATTTGTATAAGTAAAGTTTTCTATTTATACATAAACCTTTAATTTCCTTAGAACAGAACGATTTTTTTTGTTGTTGAAAATTTCTGTAGACAAATGAAAAATTAGAGTGTGTTCTGTTGCGCTTTTAGTTCGCTCCACCGAAGATAATTGACTGAATTGCTCAAGTGACGTCATCTGATTAGTAACCGTCACCAGCGACACGTGTTTTGGGGAAGCGAAGAAATGAACTTGTCTAGGGTGACCAAATGGTTAATAGTTTTTGATTTTTAACAATCATATAGAGACTCAAAAATTCACAAAATATATATATTTGCAAAGATTTTAAGGGACAGTATTACATGAGATATTTCATAAGCAGTGATCGTGTTAATATAAACATACAAATTAAATCAGAAAAATAAACTTTCATATTCGAGACGCTCGCTGCTTTCACTATCGGTGATGAAATGCATTCGTTTGCAATTTTTTGAACAGACTTGTTGAATTTTGTTGACTCGTTTGATGAAACGCTTTTAAAAGAAAATTTTTTGAAAGAAATAATCGCGTTTAAGTGAATATATCTCGTAAAATAAAGATACGGTGCAATTCAAAAAATCACGTAAAAGAGAATTCACGAAAAGAAAAATTGCATAAAAAGAGGACTGGGTGTATATGACCGATAGATATAAATAAAAATCATGTTCAGTCTCATTATTTTCACTTTAGTCCCCCACCAATAGCATCATCGAACAAATTGATTTACATTTTGATGTAGAGTTGGATAAAAAATAGTCGGAATCGATGATTTAATAGTTTTTTTTATTCTACTGCTTTTTGAGTATTTGTGGGGTTTTTAATTTGAGAGCATTTAAAGATGTTATAACTATTTAGAAATGCATTTTTCATTTTTGGCACATTTTGATTGTATATAATTATTATACGATGCCACTTTACATGTTAAGCAATGTCAAATATTGTTCATATAATGCTAATTTATGAATGTTAAAACTACTCCATCTCAATTCGAGTACTGAGGTAATAATCATGTTTGTAATAGGAGAGATAGAGTAGCCCGTCCAACACTCATACTCTCGTCACGGCATCATCGCTCGGAACCGTCAGTAGATTATGCTCTTGGTGTGAGCTTACCACTCCGTTGGTGGAGCCGTTTTGCCTGATATGAGGCTGATGATTGTTGAAGTTGGCTTTTATGCCGTTGCTTTGGTTGCCTTTGTTTTTGACGATTTGTTCCCTTTCCATGGAGACGAGAGCCGACGACTCAGGGATGCAGTTGCTCTCTCTGTTCGCCCTGTTGTTGATGCGGTCGTTGACTCTGGTGCTGCCGCGGATCATGGACGCTTGCGTCATTCTCGTAGAAGTGGAGAAGTCTCGGCTGGAAAGAAATGGATATTTATTAATATCAAAACAATTTTTTGATGAAAACTACAGAAAACCTAGTTTTTGATGATTTCTAATTATTTTTAAATTCTATATAAGAATGTTTTCCTGAAAAAATCACAACATTTAAAATATTTTTTATTTGAAAGGGATGAAATATTTCTGAAAAGTCGCAGAAGTTGTTATAGTCAGAGGAAGCGCGAGGTCACCCAGCATTGCGTTACCCATTCTAATAACAGCCGATAAATTAAGTTCTGAAAAGAGTTTTAACATGTTTGCACGATTTAAACTGGAAAGGAGAAAAATACGGCATACTGTAGGTATGGCAGTCTTCATACGGCAATGTAGATTTAAATCTAGGAAAAACGTCTCTGTTCGCTATTCTTTTTTAAATTGGAAATTTACAAAACCATTTTCGACATAACTTTAAAATTACATATTTTATGAGATTTTACGCTTACCCAACCCAATAAAAACACCACGGTCCAAAACAAATCGAAAATGATGTGAGTGTGGGTTACGTCCTTTTGTCTTTCCACAGTCGATATGAATGCACAAATATTCTCCATATTCTTGTGAACGTATGTGACTTAGCAGATGAATTGCAATATCCCTAGAAAACTGTGCAAAATGAATGTTTAAAATGAGTTTACATACAAAATATATGCAATGACATTACCGCAGTATAGGTTTTATTTGATTTCTCACGATATAACTGATGGACAGTGGTGTTTTTGCTTTTAATATACTCATTTATATAATTTAAGACATCGACTGAGGGTGCTTGATGGAATTTCAATATCAAATTTGGATTATTGAGATTTTGTACACTTCCATATATTTTGTCACTAACGACTCGGGTTTCGCCTTTCGGCATCTTCAGGCATTCGAGCACGCGAATGGACTCGAACTAACAGACAGTAAACAGTGTCTAACGTTTATATAGAAGATACAAATACGACAAATATTATTTAAGGCGATTCTCGAAATTTTAACTCAGGTATCAGTGTGGCTCTCAGACGTATAATATCTTACCTCGTAAATAATATTTGTCGCATTTGTATCTTCTATATAAACGTTAGACACTGTTTACTGTCTCTCAGTTCGAGTCCATTCGTGTGCTCGAATGCCTGAAGATACCGAAAGGCGAAACCCGGGTCGTTAGTGACAACATACATGGAAGTGTACAAAATCTCAATAATTGAAATTTGATACTCATTTATTGTAAATCAATCAAAACTGACAGCAACATGCACGGAATTCTATTTCAAATATTTTGCCTTCAGTTATCGGGTAAAATGTCGTACATTTGATCCAGTTAAGTGTACACATTAATTATCAAACGGACTTATTGGATGAATTATTGAATTTATTTCTGAAAATACCAGAAATCAGATAATATTATAGGTATGAGTTGTGTCGCTTTTTGAAATAAAATACCGGATCTATGTGTACAAATTGTAAACATGTTTCACAATCTTTTCTATCTAAAAAAAAAGCACTACCATCCTGTGGATGATATAAAAGTGACACCTTGACCTCATGATCCAGACCCGGAATCATTTCGTTTCTAGCGGCGTACTATGGTACGTAAAGTTCATTCAATCATATATCACCGTGAATTATTTTCGGCTCGTTTGAAGTTTTTATCTGAATTCTGAATTGTTATGGTTTCAAACAGTTAGGATTCTGAATAATTTAAACTTCGAATCGTCGAATTTTTGGTAATTTGAGCACTATATAAAGCAATATATAACTTTCAGACGTTGTAAGGATAAGTGATTATTCAAAAAAGATTATTTACCTATCAAAAGCTTATCTATGGTTTGCGGTAATTACATTAACATAAGTTTCATATTGTTGTTAAATGTATATTCTAAATATTCTCTCATAGTAATAATAACAAGTAATACTAAAAAAGAATAACTTCACTTTATTTAGTATTGACACTACACTGTCAGTCATAGGCGGATCGAATATAACAGTTTTATAAGAAGTTACAATTATATAATTAAAAAAAAATTCTTTCTATTCACATACCTAAACAATTCACTAAGAACTGTGTAATATTTTTCCATTTTAATTATTATTAGCAAACTGTTATTAATAGACAATACAACGAAATAATATTTATAGCTGTTGTTACATTATTTACTGTAGAAATATGGGAAGGCAGCCAACCAATCGATTATTGAAAGTGATTACACACAGGATGTGTACTACAAATATTTTTGTTACGAAAAATCCTAACTGAAGTGTCTGTAGTGTAGTATTTCTCTGCCCCGATGACACATATTTTGGTTAACAAGTAGTCAACAGCTTTTGAGCCTTGAGCTGATATGAGTTGGAAGCTCCAGATTTATGGCGTAGCATTGAATAATAGATGGCCACCCCTTGACCATTTTCTGTATTCGCTGGTGTTGTCAGTTGGAGTGCCGGAATGGTATTGTATGCTATGTTTATTTTTTTAATTTGGAAAACTGATATACAACGTGTTGATGTTTGATGTCAGTCGTAAGCTTAGTAGGTTTTTGTGTATATTGAAGCCGCATGCTAGAATTTTGTCTTTTCAACACTGACTCCTACGCTATATCCCAAGGGCTACCTAACTCGTCACACCAACCTACTTTAGTTTTGAATTACGCGCAAAGTTTCGTATTGGGACTAGCCGGAGTGTGCGGCGCAGGGCGTCGGGTGGACTGCGCCCCTTTCGCAATTTCGGTTGGTACTTACGAGCAAGTGGTACAAACATTTCGTTGCGGTGGAGATAAGTGATGTGCGTGCTGTGCTTTACGGATTATTGCGACTACTTACGACCGTAGGCCGGTTTGGTGGTGCTCGCGGGTCGCAGTTTGGAGACCCCTAGTCTAGAAGGCCATCGGCTTATGAGGTGCGAATTTAGCTCTAGTCTATCTAGTGCAAGGGTTCCCAACCAGTAGGGAATGTTAGAGTTCCAGGGGAAATTGCTGCCGTTGATTAAAGATTTTCAATATTACAAAAAGTATGTATATTTGGAAAGCACCTTTTGAATTGGAGTTAGATTATCTTGGGAAGAAATGAATTACATTTTGAGCACTAGGGAAAAAGGGAATGGAGCAAAAAAGATTTCGAGCGTCTGATCTAGTACTTTCGGTTTGGCCTTAATTTATATTGAAAGTCAAATATCATCATCTGGCGATTTTTTTGAAGATTAAGAATCGAATTCAACATCTGATTTCATAAATAAGGCTCCCGGTCCACAAGTAGCGCTTGTTTTGAGCTATTGGTGTCCAACCTTTTGTGTATTGTGAGGCATTGTGGGCTCCATTGATTGAAGAGTAATTGTTATGGGTCACATATAAAATAATTGTGAATAATTACAGTTAGTCTATTTTAACATTTTTAACGAAAAAGGAGGTCAACATAAAATTAATGGGATATTTGACCCTGTTTTTGTGATAGCAACGCACCAATATTTAGTTGAATAGAAGTAGTTGAAATTCTTAGTGAATTATTGAGGTGCTCATCATAAAATTTGCTTTTTATTTTACTTTTTGTATTCCCTAATTCTTGAAAATAATTGCTTACTAAAATACTTCCTGCCAAAAATGATGACATAAATATGGTATTTCATTTGTAAAGTTAAAGGTAACTTCGTATTTTGATTGAAAATGGAGTCAAAATTGGTGATTTTTGTGAAAATCTTTGAAATTTATTGTCAAGTTCTTGTATTAAATTGATAACCGAAGCTAAATATGCTTCGCTGTTTGCTGTATTGTGTTTACTCAACGAGCTTGAGCATCGTCAGACCGAGTAAAAAACCACAGTATACAGTCAAAATTTTCATTTTTTTTGTGGGCCGCATGCGGCCCATGGGCGCGGGTCGGACAAACCAGTTTTAAACCAAACGTTTTTTTTCTTTCGCCGTATATTTTTCGCCAAAAATTATTAGGTTTCCTTAATAATTTTTAATATGTTTTTATCCAAGGATATTGCTAGCAATTTTAAATTTCCAATACAAGAGATAATAAATTTTATGGTTCATAAACTCATATTCTTTTGAAATTTGCCTCTATTTTTGGTGAAACTGTCGTATGTTATCATAGTAAAGGGGCGCACGGTAATCCCCCAGAGTACCATAGCCCTACTAAGACTACCCAAATACTATCCTAAAGAAAAGTCCCTTTTATCAGTGGTGGGTAACCAGTCAATCTTGATCTACTAAATTTCGAAGACGATAAAAGAAACAAAAATTAAATATAATATTTGCAGATTTATTTGTTTGTAAGTCATTTATGTAACAATTGAGTCATCCATCATAGCGCATGGTAGTCATATAAAAACGTGATGGTGTAAATCACCTTATCGATACTGCTGTTGTTATCAATTTTCAATCTGTATGCGTTTTGCTCATGATAATAAAAAATACCGTAGGTACATCACACATCGCTTCTCTTTCTTAAATAACAGCTGTTATAATTGTGTCATTTTTCTAACGACGTAACGACTGACTTTTTGATACATGTTTTTTTGTGTAGAAAGCATACCTACTACTTCTAAGGTCGCGTAATATTCCGGTCGCAATGAGAATATCTTTTCGTGAATTTGTGTTATGAATTTTATAACCGCTTAGTGAGGGGATGTACTAAGTAAATAATTTTTTTAATTTTGGCAGTTGAATAATAAAGCATTGATAGTTTAGAGCTGCTAGTTTTATAACATTTTCACGAATGGCATTTCGTGTGGTAAATCAATGTCAATTTTAATATAATCAAGCCAAACAGCGCCGTTTATGTGAAAAAATATCACAAGAAAATCGATACAAGTTCTATTGAGTTTTATTAAAGTTAGTAATGTTTTTCGTTTTCTAAATTGCTTTTTTTTGTTTGTCATTTTCTGTATGAAAAAAAGGCGGTCGATTACGTTTGTTATTTTAGAAAAGGTTGCCAATCATTTTCCCATATTCATAAAATATTGTCCATAAAATAGCATTGCTATTGAAATGAGAAATTTACTTCTAAATTTAGTTATTTACGATCAAAATATCATTGAATAATTAATCCGTTTTCGCAGCAATATTATCAAACTGGATAGAGTAAAATAGATTTTGATAAATTGTATGAAGATAAAATAACGTCACAAATCGGATCGATTGTTGCGCAAAGTGATTTTTTTGATATTATATGTTGACACGATCAATTCTTGATGTGCACGGCATAACCTTAAAGTGTGCCCAAAACCGCCAACGAATCACCGTTTGCGAGAAGTAATTCAATACGTATAAGCATTGTCAAGGACAGATCATAGTAAATTTCACCTCATTCATGTTATCTGCGTGTTAAATTCAGTAATAATAAAATCACGAACCCCATTTTAGAGGGTAGTCGTTCGAAATAAGTCTTTTGATCGCCCGGTCGTCGGCCGCGTGGAGTGGTTGGCCGAATCCCTTTACGTTCGGTCGTATTCCTTACCCAAAAAGACCCCTTTATGAATTTTTCTCTCTCATTCACTTGGCTTCTTCATCCGCCATTTTGATGAACGATGGGTTATCCACTAAGGTGAGGGCGGGGCTTTGCCGAGAACACGAGTGACAATCGCTTCGCTTTGTGTAATTTGTAACCGTGTATTATAAATCATTTAATTTAAATTATGTAATTAGTTGTGTAACCTGTAAATTTAAAAAGTGTGTTTGTATATTATGCAACTGCATCGAATAAAAGGATCATCGGATGAACTGGTGTTTGTATTGAGATCTAATCTCAACTTTTTTCACGAAGCATAAATACAATTAAATGGGCGTAGCTTGTTAGTACCCAACCAATGTAGACCGTTTAGGAGCCCTAGTATATATTATGCAGATGTGTGGCATTGTAAGCGTAACACAGAAAAAGCACTTGATTCAAAATTGAATTAATATCAAATAGAAAGCTACATTTTTTCATAACCAAACGCAACCATATGGTTTATAATGCCCCAATCAAAAATGATGAAACAGTGTTTTCCTCTTTGTTAAATGATTACTCTCTAGGGTTGCGCAGTACCTACTCACAAATGTCACGGTTTCATACCCTTCTTATGGGGTGTGTGAAATTGCGTAGCAGTGTATTTTTACCTGGAATACCCGATAAAGATCGCTCAAGAATGAAAATAATAAACACAAGCGTACAGAAAAAATGTTTTCATCATTTATGTCAAAAATTTTATGACATATTCGCTCGCCGTAAAGCACCGTGTTTATTGTTGCCTTGAAATTTTCAAGATACTATGCTGTCATGTCCAACGGGGTCAACCAATTGGACTGACGATCGCATCGTGTTGAGAAATTCTTCACGTTTGTTTTTGTATGCTTTTATAAATATTAAAATTTGCCTGTCCTGTACCGATACATTTAACTTTTCGTCTTACTTGGTTACAGTAGCCACGGGATCGAGTTCTCGAATGAATAAAAATTTCATGCATTGAGTTAACAATCGATTAAATGATTTAGGTTCAAATCCATGGATGTGTATGTCATTATTAAATTTTAGAACTAGTGCAAAACAAATTGTACTTTATTTTTATAGTATTCAATAATATTCAACAATAAATTGACACTAAACTTAGCTCATTAAAAGTGATGTAGTCTTTTTATTTTTTCCTACTCATCCGAATCTAATAACGGGGGACAGAGAGAGCGATTAACTAATTACTAATGCTTTCCAATCCACATTTTTCTATAGTTTTCCTCATAAAAATACAGGTTCTCGTAAAAACAACTTCCGTTGAGGTGATCTAAAAGGTGTTGATAATAAAAAAATGAATTAAACATAGGTGTGCACAACAAATCTTAGTTACTGACCTATGACTCCTGCGACGCTTCCTGCCAGGCCAGAGTTGAAATGCACCATAGATAATTGGATTTACTAAACTATTTGACATGCCGAAGAAAAATATGGCTGACTGCAAGTCTTCACTAAGCTGAAATCAGAAAGAAAGAGAGGTCAGTTACGAACGGAAAAACTAAGGAAAAACGTATATCTGACTATTTTTCTTATAGATTTTTTATACTGTTTTGAAATAACACGTTTACGAAAACGGAGCAATTATTCTTTTGGTAAATTTGCTTTACAACATGCTACTTTTTTCAGACACAAAAGTTACTATATGCCACTAATAAGAATTCGGTTGTGCACAAAATTTAATATCGTCTAGAAAAATGTCAAATTATCACACGTGGGAAACAGGAAAACCGATAATTTACGCGAAATACGAAGTATAATATCAGTATGAAAAGTAGCCATAATATTATATCAAACGTAGCATGTTGTAAAGCATATTTATTTTTTTAGTTTGATATTTTTGCTCCAACACTGTTCTAAAAAACAACTTATGAAAATAAAATCGTGTAACAAATTAATACATTTACAAAACTGTACAAAAAGTAATATGTATTTTCGATTAATTTTTTTATTCAATATGATAAAAAATAACATTTAGTTCCACAAGAGTTTTGTAAAATTGATAGCTATGTACAAATTTAGCTATGTACACAT
Organism: Himalopsyche phryganea; assembly: GCA_022494535.1. Classification (NCBI taxonomy): domain Eukaryota; kingdom Metazoa; phylum Arthropoda; class Insecta; order Trichoptera; family Rhyacophilidae; genus Himalopsyche; species Himalopsyche phryganea. The sequence goes on along the minus strand of JAGVSL010000136.1, from coordinate 1,990,353 downwards.
TGTTTTATAAGTAGTTATAATAGCCCTAAGACTGCGTCGTGTTGACTATAGTTCTAAAATAGAAAGACGTTTACTTACATGTTTGTCAGGTTCAAGAAAAATGAAAATAATCATCATAGAGTAGTAGGGCATCCACCAGAGAACAAATGCTACGACTATGACAACGGATATCCTGAGGCTCTTCATCTTAGCGCGGTGGATCAATCGCCGCCTGTTAAGGTCTGGTCTCCGTCCAGTGACTTCCGTACGGAATACTTTCTCACTTTCTGTAATTGAGAGTAAGATAAGTGATTCAATTTCGTAATCAAACGTAATTTGAGGCATATCGACTACTTATTCTGTAAAATTTCTCCCACCCACCCGATCCTAAATTCGGGATCGATTAATTTACCAATAGATCTCAGTTTTATGAGTGGTAAAATTTCATACGCTCAATATTACTTGAACCACACAATTTCTTTAGCTATCTAACATTGGTATTAATGTGTAATTGAAATTTTGAATACTGATTGTAAATCTATGTTTATGGTATCTTATATATATATATATAGTGTCATCTCACCAATGATAAACAGAAAACAATGTTAAACCTGTCTACAAAGTTACATAATTAATCTTTTAAATGTTGAAATGTTGAACTAGTTGTTTCTGAAAATTAAGCATTAGATTTGTCTGAAATTAAACAAAAACGACAATTATTTGTCAACCAAAACTAACTTAATGTTTGAGTGGCCCTGTAGAGGTCGTGGAACTTTTGAATAAGTTTCTCGAGTGATTTCTGGCGCGTGATTGTAAATTCAATAATTGTTCAGGCACGAAACATTTTACTGTCAAACTATCAAGTTTTAGTAATAACCATGCTAGAAACCGTCCATTCAATCTTTGGACATCGTATTTTAGAGTGATTAAATAAAACGAGGGTATACTGACAAAATACATTAAGTAATTAATACAAGTTCTGAGATAATCGCATTTAAAGCAATACTTTTTCTTATTCTCTTTTTCAAGTACAATTGTTTGTGATTTGAAAATATTTTTTGAAAATTATAAAAGATAACTGTTAAGCATACAAATCATAAGATTTCGTATAGATCAGATGACAATATGACTTAACTTATTGTTTTTTTTCAAAGCTATTACATTCTAACGCTTCGTGCATTCTACCAGTGTTTTAAAAAATAAAACACAATTCATTTGTACTACTTCCACATATTTATAATGATCAGAACCGGTTTCGCTCATCACGAGCATTTCAGTTGATAATTCTCGTGATGCGCGAAACCCGTCCTGATCATTATAAATATGTGAAAGTAGTACAAATGAATTGTGTTTTATTTTTTAAAATAGAATGTCTTTCCACCAAGAATTGACAGTTAACACCTTAAAAGAGTACATAGTGTGTTAAACTGCATATACATTTTGACATTTCAAACAGAATATCACCAATAACTGACTTAATGTGTGTCAGTGTACTCTCGAAATGATGAAAATTTTTTCTATTGCATATAGGTATTCACGATTTTTATTTAAAATAAAATAACTGGTTTTGCTTATGCAATGAGAATTATAAACTGATTCATTAAAAAAATATGCCCAGGTTTTTTTTGTCGAATTGAAACAACTTGAGAAGTATTGTTTCTGAGTGTGAAGAGATTATGATGGTTCAAGTTAATAAAATTAATTAACAATTCACTGATTACAAAAAAAAATATTGGTTTAATGTAGGGGGGGGGGGGGGGGTTGACCGGCAGCCTTCTACTTCCACAAATGCGACCTTTTGGCCGAATCCAAAATAATGTACATACATTTTTTAGAAAATGTAATTGAAGTTTCTTGAATGCAGTCTTCTGGTATAAAAAAGTTTCCTCAAACTTAATAATATAATTCATAATAAATATAATCAAATCAGTAAGGTACTTTAAATCAGCAAAGAGAAAATTGTTAAACATTCTTAATTGCTAAGCGAAACTGATCCTATTAGAAAATGTAGAATTTTAATCTAGTAGATGCATTATTTCTTGAAATATTTTTGTTATAGTGATAGAAGGCGTTAAGTACCAAAACCTTATATTGAAATCTGAAATAATCGACCTTTGTGATAATTATCAAATAAACGTGTATTTATTACACTAACTTCTTTATGAAAATCGTAAATGGTTAAGGAACTCGATCTAAGTATGAAAAAATTACGTTATTTATAGTTTTTTGTCACGAATAACTTTGAACGGAATTAATATGCATGTAACTTCTTCAAATTACATAAAAAAACATGGATAAGTTAGTCTGACTTTGTTTTTTTAGACGATAGAGCGTGCTCAAATCTATCTGTATATATGATTCAAAACAGCTGACTTTTGACATAACGTCATTTGATATTATACTGTCGGCATCAAGTTAAAGCATCTTTCGGCAAAATTTTTTTATTGAAAAAATGTGAAATGTGATGACAAGGATAGTAAAAAAGAAGTGCCTCTCCTACATTTCAGTTTCTCTGGGATGTGGCATAGATAAGTGTTCAACGTTTGGGAAGGGTTGTTATGGCAAACAAACACATGTAGTTTTCGTTTTAAAGTGTAGATATTATTCGTTCCAATTTTATTATCGTTGTCATTTCAACGTAAAAATATAAATTTTATCCGATAAATCACGGTTATTTATCGAATCACGTTTCGCATTGAAGTTTGCTGTATAGAAATGCAGACGTAGTCATTTTATTTTGCCCCAAGCTTCTTTTTATCCATAAATCATCCCCTTTAATTACATGCATTGCCATCTGTGCATACAGCCGAAAAACTGAACTGCGAGTTAGCACGCTTCTCAAAATGAAAATAAAATGTAAAATATTTTCACCAATAAAAATATTTGAATTTTTGATTTATTTATTATGACATTATGTATGTACTTCTACGTCAGGGGTCGGGAAGCTTTTTGGATATAACCCCAACATATAAATTTAATAAAAAACCCAGTTCTACGTTTGCAAGTTATAAGAAAACTTATCAATTACCTTTTTAAAACTGATTTTGTTGCTTGTACACGGTGACTAAAAGTATTATGAAATACAGTATATTTATGTATTTAAAAACACAGGCCTTTGAGAATATTGGAATCATCGCTATTGTCATTTGTTGAGGTAAATTTTAAGATGTAGGTGTTCATTACTCATGCAGGACTTGTAATTGTTTTAAAACATTTATGTTGCTCTACTATGTTTTGATTTTATTAACTCTGGTTTTTTTATTTTTAAAATCTGTTTAACGAATTGAATAAATGAATTTCTTTCCAATATTTTTTTTCTTGGCAAATCATGTCAATCTATTGCATTTATTATGTATGTATCTTATGAAACTATTTATATGTAATATATAAAAATAAATTTGGATTATTTTTGAATTCGAGAATTTTATATTTTGGGTAAATTTTAAGTAATGGAACCTATCTCCCATTTTTTTAAGTGCATCTTATTTATTTGTACACGTTTTTTTACACGGCAGCCGTGATCCTGTCTCTCGACAGACAGGAAAGCCACTCCACCGTCATAAAACGGTTGGAAGCAATTCTGGGAGAGCAGAAATACTCTCTCAAAGTTAATGGATATGTGGAGTAATGGACTTAGTGGATGCCCACCGCTCCCTCACCGCTGGACTGCGTAACGGTCAAGCGGTGTTTCACACCTTCACACAACAGGAGGACCGCACCTGCAAAGCGGTCATCCGTGGCCTGCCCGTCCTCTCCGGAGAAGAAATCGCGTTCGCTATCAGCGAACAAGGTTTCAACCCCGCCTCGGTTTCCCTCCTCAAGGGTAGGACCCCAGCCCCTCGTGAGGAACGATCTCCAGCCCAATGTGACCCAATTTACCTGGTCGCCATGCTCTCAGGCACAGACATGGCATTCATGTCGAACAAAATTAAGGTACTTTACCGCTGTAAAGTTACCTTCGAAAAATTCAGAGGGCGGTCAAGCATTGGTGGCAGTCAGTGCTACCGGTGCCAGCTTTCGGGCATTCAGCCCTAAACTGCAAGGTGCGTCAAATGCTTTGGGCAGCACGAGTCCCAAGCATGCACTCGCCCCAGGGGAGACTCATCCCCTGGAGTGAAGTGCTGCAACTGCGGTGGTGACCAACCCGCTAACTATAGGCAATGCCCAAAGCGCATTGCCTATGTCAAGTCCATTGTGGCCCACCGCGAAGCCACCTCTACCCCTAAGGCAACCCCACACCGATCAGCTGCCCGTGCAGCCGTCCCAAACGTGCTCTCGTATAGGAGCGCCCTCGCAGGCTCCCAGGTATCTGCCCAAGTCCCCACCCCAACCCCTACGAAGCCTCAGGCTCCTTACAATTTTGTGGACATACTCAATGACCTCCTCAGCGGTGACGACGGCGTCACCAGCTCAGAAATCACGATGATTATCGAAGCCATCCGTATGGCCCGCGTCATCCGCGTGAACCCAGCCATGTATCTTGATGACCGGCTCCTCAGGGCCGAAACGCTCCTAGACAAGTGCGGTCTAGCTTCTCCGTAGAAGACTCAGCCCCCTTTGACAACGGGCGACCCCTCAAACTACTAACGTGGAACTCTAATAGCGTTTCCGACCACAAGCGTCCCAAACTCCAAGCTCTTCTAATAGAGCTTGGTATCGACACTGTCCTTGTTCAGGAGACTTTCCTTAAGCCGAAAAACCGTTTCTCCGTTCCCGGGTACGACTGCTATCGTGAAGACCGTCCCCCTCCCGCGAAGGGTGGAGGCGTCATGATTCTAGCCCACCGCGATCTCAAACACGCCCACCTTCCGACCTCTCCTCTAAACGGGTTTGAGTCCACTGCCATAGAGGTAAATTAATGGCAGACCGCACGCTATTATCTCAGCGTAGGATAAGGTAAAGGAGATGTTCCTTGCCTCTGAGTTTGACCAGCTGCTCAAGCTCAGAAACTCGGTCGTCCTAGCAGGCGACCTAAACGCTAAACACAGCGTGTGGAATTGCTCCACAGCAAATCCCCGTGGCAACGCACTCCTCAAGCACTGTGAAAAATCGGACTTCACGATTTTTCACACAAACGACCCAACCCGCTACCAAGGCAAGTGTCATCCATCTTTCATTGACCTAGTGATCAAACCGAGAGTACTAAGCGGACTTCACTCGGACCACCTCCCTGTCTACTTCGAGATAGGAGGTGCGTACGAGAAAGATCGAACTCCACAGCTCGACTACGCGAAAGCGAAATGGCACCTCTTTAAAAGGTACATCTCGCAGAATATCCACCTCACGCCAAAAACTCTGCAAACGGAAGCAGAAATAGACTCGGCAGCTGCCGAGCTGACTGAAACAATCTTAACGGCCCGCCGCCGATTTGACCCCAAAGTAAAGCCCTCGACCGCGCGCGCCGAGCTCTCGGACAATATTATCGATCTCATTCTTAAGCGTAACAAACTGCGTAAAGAATGGAACAAAACTTCCCGTGATGATCACTTCGTCAAACGTGAGATTAACACCGTCACTGCTAGAATCAAAAAGGAAATTAAATGCCACAAAAGCGGCCTGTGGGAGGACACTCTCACTAGCTGCCGGATTTACACGGACTACCCCAGAAACTCGCTCTGGGCCCTCGCAAGGCGCTGTAATGTAGCACATTTCAAATTATATATATATTTATGGAAGAGTTTGGATTATGTATTCCAAGTAAAATTTAATAATTGGAAGTCAACGCAATGGCAATTTTGTGTTAATTGCAGCGGCGCGACTTAACCAATCAAGTCGTGCCGTGGTGGACAAGAAAGAACCAATAAGGTCATTTCAAATTGAATAATAATTAAGCCAGAATAGAAGCGACGAAATTATAAGATACTTCAGGTCTGGCGTTCAACCGCAGAGGTGGTCCTCCAAGGGCTACCCAAACGAGCAGCGCACTGATGGAAGTCATCCGATCCTGATGGAGCAACAACATCTCTATCAGTATCATATTTATATTTCTTTTGTTATTTTTTTATTGTATTAACTTAAGCTATGGTCATTCCATATGTTGTGCATATTGCAACATTTAAATGTAAAATCTTATTTTTTGTTAAACACGAGGTAACTCTAACTTTTTGTATTGATTTGTGATAATTTATTGTTGTATATTAAAATTTAATTTATCACAATTCTTAGCATTTTATTTATTAAAAATTAATTTTCGTCTGAAAATCTGTTTTCAGACTGGCGCCCATGCATTTATATTTATTTATAGTTTTCTAAATACCCGTGTTTCTTTAACCTTTTTACTTAGGGCACTTTTTGTCATATCACTTTTATAATATCTCTGTTAATTGCAGAAGGGTTCTTACATCCCACGCCGCGAGATTATTGTTGTAAAATCTTGCCTTCCGACGAGCTAGTTTCTTTTAAATTAATGATGATAGCATATAGTGCAAAGTGGAGGTAAACCATTTTGCTTCCACTGTACTGTTTTGCTTCATCTTAATTATCCTTTTAAATTTAACGTAAAATTCGATCGATCCATACGCGTTTTTTCACATCTTTTCTCTTTATTGAAGACTTTAAATACACATCTTTTTTATATTGACGACATTTTTATAATGTTCTATATACCCGTGTTTTTTTCTAATCTCTGTCTATTTCATTTATGACAGCGCATAAAAACGTCTTCGAGTACAATCAAACCGCTCAGGCCTGACTCGGCCAGCGACATGTTTGTTTACTCCGATCTCGAAAAAGCAAATGCACTCGCCGATGCATTCGTCAAAAACACAAAAATTCAGTCGGACACGGATCCCGCCACGAAGGCGCTCGTCCAAAAGTCAATAGAGTCACTTGCCGCGCAAAACATCATCCCGGATGATGTTAAAATCGTTGAACCGGTCGAGATCGAAAAACTAATAAAATCACTCGTAGTTAAAAAAGCACCCGGAAGGGATAACATAAATAACGCTACTCTGAAGCGACTCCCCCAAAAGGGAATCATCTTTATAGCGAAGATATTCAACGCATGCCTTATACGTGGCTATTTTGCAGTAACGTGGAAAACGGCTCACGGTGTCGCGATTCCGAAACCCAAGAAAGACCACTCGTTAGCTGTCAACTACAGACCAATCAGTCTGCTCGATTGCCTGAGCAAACTGCTTGAGAAAGTGATCCTCGAACGCATTCTTCCCTCTCACAACCAAATCCTCTCTGAAACCCAATACGGGTTCAGGAAGGGTCTCTCCAACACCCTTCAGCTAGCCCGCATCACGGGCCAGATCACCAAAGACTTTTACAGGGGTAGACCCACCGGAATGGTACTGCTCGACCTGGAAAAGGCTTTCGACACAGTCTGGCACGACGGCATTGTACACAAGCTCGTCGTGACCAACACCCATCTCTACATCTCCAAGATCATTCAGGGCTACCTGAAAGATCGCACCCTTTATGCAGCGGCTAAGAAGGAGAAATCCTCTCTCCGCACAGCCTCCACTGGGGTACCCCAGGGTAGCCTCCTGGGACCTAGGTTTTTTAATCATTTTATTTATGGTCTTCCAAATCCTAAAAACTGCTCTGTCGCTCTTTACGCAGATAACACAGCAATCACATCCACCCACAAGGACCGAGACGTAACGTTGCGTCGCCTTGAGGCTAGCACGGCCCAGCTGACTGACTTCTTCAGTCGCTGGAAACTTAAGGTCAACGGTGCGAAGACAGAGGTGATCCTCTTCACTCGCAAGACTGCCAACAAATCTTACAAAGGGAAAATCACCGTATGTGATATACCCTGCTCTTTTAGCCAAAAGGTCAAATACCTCGGGGTATACTTGGACCACTCCCTCACCTGGTCTGCTCATATTTCCGAAGCAAGACGTAAAGCTCACGTTGCGATCGGTGCGTTGTACCCGATTTTCAACGCCAGAAGCTACATCAGCGTAGAAAATAAAAAGTAACTTAACAACATGGTCATTAAACCGACCACGCTGTACGCCTCCCCCATATGGTCTGTAAACATCTCCGACAGCAATCTCCTTCTCCTACAGAGGGTCGAAAATAAATGCCTGCGCATAATCTCAGGCTCGAGGAAAAATTCCAACACGCGATACCTCCGTGCTTGGTACAAAGACCCTGACATTCAAGAGACCCTAAGTCTACACCGCGCCAGTTTCATGGAGAAATTGAAACAGGGGCCTCACCTCGCTCCAACTCTCAAAGCTGAGAAAATACAAAAATTTAAACTACAACTAAAAGTCCCCAAGAACCTTGTCAAGACAATGTCCAAATCCTTATGCTCCCCCTCCCCCTCTCTTACATGAAATTTTTCTTTAGCGGAGGCGGATGCGGAAGAAGCCGATGGCCACGCCGGTCTTCAATTAGTCGCACTAAGAGATAAATCTTGAAGTAACGAGCCAGGCTCGCACATTTCAGTTAGGGACTGGGCTTGTCTAAAATAATTATAGTAAGCTCTTCAAGCTTACGCCGACATTACGAGCAATTCTTGGCAAGAATTGAACTTTTTTAAATGATTCAAAGACAATCATTCTCGTAAGGGGTTTTTCTTAAGTGTTTTCCCCACACAAAAGCCTTCAGCTGACAGAATCTTTTTAGATTGCAGTACTTAGCTAGCTTACATGTGGAAAAGGGATATAAAGACCTAGTATGTACCCACCCTAGCACTAAGTTAAGCCAGGAAACTAGGAAACTAAAAAAAAAACAGTCCGTCCATAATTCGAGACAGGTTAACTACCATTATATTCCTAAGGTAAATTTCTTTAATCATACAAAATTAAAAACAAAATTCCTAAATATATCTATAAATTAGGTTTCCCTATTTCGTTCTTTTGCAATGAAACCACGCGGTATATTAACATGCAAGGCTTGAGAAGCCTTTAAAAATGGTTCAGAAGTATTATGTGGCATAAAAAATAATGAAAGATGTGTGATTTGTGGATCAGATGTGGCTTAATGCACATTAAATTATCGGGCGACGAGCAATTAAACTGTTGCAGTTCTGTGATCTAGACATAGGAAATCAGTCACCTAGCCGTGAATCAAATGTTTCGAGTGAATTGCACACCATGATTCGTTTATTGAATTCATATCACTATTCAATTATTCAAGTTTACTTGTATTCTCCGAAAATCATTTGTTATCTCCATCTGGCTATTTTTGACAAAGCAGTGTTACAGTAGAAAAACATGAGTCAGGGCTTAATTCTAATTGGATTCTTTTGGAGTCATATGTCATGTCACTCGACTTTCTATTGACAAAGTAGTGATTAGTAAAAAAAACAATATTTAAATAGTGTCGACAGGATGACTCTCATTCATTTCAAAGAAGAGGTCACTTAGATTCGTCCACAACTGATGCATGTCTATTATGATCGCATGTTAATCATATGAATATTAAATTTCAACGTTCATTATATTTATATATATTTGCTTTTAATTCGTTGTAGATATTACCGAAAATTTTGTTTGTTCAATCCGAACACCGTCATATCGAGGTTTTCTACAGTAATTTATTTTCAAATTTGAATGAAAGTTAGATCTGCAACATTAGCAATTTTAATGAAGGGCTTTCACAACATTTGAAGTGGAAAACAAATACCGAAATTATTCTTTTGAATCTAGACTAATTAAGTTGATACGAAACTCTCAGTTGAATTAAGTTTCAAAATGCGTGATAAAATAAGTCGAAATAAGAAGCTTGCAATTGAATTTGGCTTCAAAATGAGTAAGATAAGAGGTTTTAATTTAGTTGAAATGAAACTTTCAGAATAATTTCGAATTTGGGGTCTTTTACAACTAACCAATAAAATGCATCGCATTTTATGTGATAAGACAATGTCAAATCTTATTATAAGACTTAAAATGCTGTGCATCAAACCGCTCTTACAACTATTCTACATTAAAGGTGATAAGATGGATAGAAAACAATGACAACTAATCTTCGATTAAATATGGATGGACGGTGGGAAAAATCACAAAAGTCAATATTGCAAAGTTCGCCGAAGACAGTTTTTCTTATCTAGTTACATTTTTTCTTTTATTTTTTACAAAGAATTAAACAATAGACAAGCTGAATAGGTCACAGGACATTGGAAACCAAAATACGTTGGGTATCTGATCACGTAAGTTTGAATTATGTGGTTATTCCCTCCTGTATTTGAAGAAAATTATTTCATATTTTTATGGACAGTGTCGTTTACTACAAATTTTCATCGTATTTGACTATTGTCATTGGGTACACATTTAAAGATAGAAATATTCTACAAAATGAGAAAAAAAAATCTAAAAACATGATTTATGTGATGTTCACCCCAGCCATCAATACAATTGTTAGCTACAATGGGTCAAAACCAATGACGTTAAAAAAATCTACTACTATTACTACATGTTTTTAATTCTTTATGGAAAATTAAAATCTTTTCGGCACTTGAGAAATCCCGTTGGGTACAGTGGATCCAATTGTAAGCGATCTACGCGATATTTGCGCGGGTGTGTGGGGTTTAATTTATTTGATTAATGGCTTTGCACTGATTAAGTATAAGGCAGAATACAGCTGAAGCTGGTCGCATAATCTCAAATTCAATTCAAGGATATTAAAGAGAAAGTTACACAAAACGATCTACAGAATAATCACCGTTTTAAGTGTTTTTGTTTTTAAACGATTTTTTTATTTTGACTTATCTTTTGAGTCGACTAACTATAATGTATCTGGAGAAATTAATATGAAATTTGCGATTTTATATTTTTTGTCATTTATATAATTGTTTATTTCGGGTTACTACGATAACAGCCTAAAACAATATGCCCTCAAAATACTTTGTGTTGTTATGATGACATCACAGATATCAGATGATGTAATTAAGGGCGTGTGTACTGGGATACGGCTACGAGCTACGAGTATTAGAAATTTAATTTTGATGTCCAGTGATCTCGTAAAGAGCAGTAACGGGCAGCTTGTCGTTAGTTTAAACAACCAACACACTTTGCCATTATATCGAATTGCTGACTTATGATTGTAAATATCAATTTTAAGCAATTCTAATTAAATATCGATTTTAAGCTTAATTTATTTATTCCGCTGACATATTTTGAAGCTTTTGTAGCCTAGATAAGCGGTAAGCGTCTTGGGTCTTCACCATAGCCGATTTTTGAATTTCCGAAAGAACACTTTCGTTTGAAGCGTCTAAAAGCAAAAACCGATATGCCTACTTTGCAATGTTAGTAGTAAACGTCGTTTATGTGTTTCACGATAAAATCATTAGTTTATATTACTGTACTTCCAATTAAGAACGGTTAGTTTTATATTTTTACTAGTCAATCAACCGCTAATTGCAATAAATATAAGATAAGTAAAATTGGACATATCGACATTGAATGTACCGGTTTCTGTTTGTGAGTTCTGTGACATGTGGAAGAGTTTTAACAATATTTTGTATAATTTTATTGATTTTTGCAAGTTATTTATCGTTACGTATTGTGTGATAGGACTTAAAGAATATATATATATATATATGTAGTATGTACCTTTTTGTTATATTTTAATGAAATTTAGACATATCGGTTTTTGCATTTAGACGTCCCATATTATGTATGTTTCAATCGATTTATGGAGAAAGTATACTCAAATAGTTCAAATAAAAATAGTCGGCCAACGCTCCGTTTTTTTTTAAACATGTAGCCGAGGGCGATACTTTATATTGAAATTTAGGGATAAACCAATAAACACATATAACAATAGCCTCATATGAATTTTAAATGAGAAAAAAACATTTTTCTTTTAAATTTATAGACAATATGCCGATGGAAAAATGAAAGCAAATGTAGCCAGCTCTAAGCAAAAAAATAAAGATACAGAATACGCAGGCGATTGTGAATATCGGAAAAAGTAGACGGTAAAATGACAACTTATAGACTGAAAAATATTAGAATTTATTGCAGTTGTCTGTGGATAAAATAAATGCAACAATGGCGCACTAGGTTTCGATTGCAGTAAAAGAAAGCCTTTCTTTTTTGAATTTGTATTTTTACGATTTATAATAAACATTACGTTAAAAATCATTGTAAAGATGCTAGTCCTAATGAAATGCTATTGTATCTCAAAAAATATTTCTTGTAGCGTGAAACATAAAAATTAACCAAATGTGAGAACATTTTAAACGTTAGCAAGATAAATATAATATATATCACGTGCGGGTTCATCAAAAAAATGTAAACTTTATGATATTTACATGACACAAGTTTCTATTTATAAAACTTAATGATAGTAAACAATAAAAATTAGGATACAGCCAGACGGAGACATTGGAATTTTACAAAATATAATATGTATAAAGTTTTTTTATCAGATGAAATATATCATTTAATTGGGTTTGTAAAATACTGTTTGAGAAGTATTGTACGTAAAAACTATCTATAGTTTATATTTTAAATATGTTTTTAAAATAAACCATACAAAAAAAATCTTGGGTTCATAAGTGGAGACAAAAACGACTATATGCTCATTATAATACTTTTCACTTCAAATTTCTCCACAATAAAAACTACAATATACCTAAGTAATACATGTTGTAATTTTTAAGTCGCATGAGATAGAATATATAATATTATAACCCATTCAAGATCAACACTAGGAGAAATGACATCACAGACCCCCATGTCGAAGATCTCAAATTTAAATTGAAAAAAAAATTTGATGTCTTGCCGGATCTTGACCTCAGACCAATATGATCGCTAGGGTAAAGGTTTTACCACCTGACAGCAGAGGCGTTATGGGGGGGTATGTGGCTGTATTTTTTGCCTTAAATTGATGTCCTTGATCAAAAGAGTTTTGAGACAACTGACCAAGAGTGTGGCTTTTATAAAATTACATAACTCACTAGTCAAATGTTTCTTCTCGCATATATTTTAATTTTAATTAAGCATCATTGCATTAAAATTATTATGAAAGTTATCGAATTGAATTTATCACTTAAATACTTACTCAAAATCTATTCTTCCAACTAAGTACTCTTTTTAAAATAATAAGAAAGTTCAATAGAGATTATTTGACTGAGTAAAACAAATTGTCGAAGTGCAGTTGCTTGAAACTTTTTCGATTTTTATCTAAATAAGTAATTTAACTTAGAGTTCAATTATTGTTATGAGTGTATTTGTCAAACATGACCATTTTAATTTTTAGTTTGAACACTTGGTTAAAAAATAAAAAAAACTTTAAAGAATTGCATAGCCCTATTATTTCACATTTTCAATTCCTTAATATCAATTGGAAAGATTAACATTTTTTTGCAATCGCAATTAAAAGTGGATTTTTGTAAAGGTTGAATGACAAGGTTAAAATTTTGATACTATAATCAATGAGAAAAAAAAATAATCATTTTTTTAAATATTCGCTTAATCGATACAATCTAGTTGACTAGAATTTTGAAAACATCTCAGCTGATTGAAGCATTCCGTAACCGTTTATTTTATAGGGAGGACAGGGTGCCAGTGGTGTGTTTAAACAGTGACCTATTTTTTTTCAATAAATTAATTCATCTCGGTCAAAACTCCCTATTTGTTTTAGAAAAAATATTGTAAACACTGACGAAAAAAATAAATTTGTTTAATGTATCGAAACAAATAAGAGACACCCTATCCGCGCTCCATTCCACTGCAGATCTAGGCTGTAACCTTTGTTGTAGTTATTCACTATTTCTTTTATGTTGTCGTACCGTACCGTCCGTACCCTTAGAAAAGGGGTCGGCAAACTACCGGACAGATTCGGCAGATGATATGTTGATTGAGTCAAAAATCGTTTTGATGATACGAAGTACTAAGCTCAAACCCCAGTTAGATGAAATGTTATCTCAGAAAAAAAAACAATTAAATTCTTTTCATTAGTAGACCCGATATCATTATGTAAAATCTGTTATATATCTGCCAAGAATGCCAAAAAAACTGTTCCCATAATATTTAGCGTAATTAATAAATGCAAATACCGTATTTACTCGATTACAAGACGCACGTTTTTACCTATTTGGGAATCTCTGAATTCGGAGTATGTCTTACAATCGCTGTCAAAAATGCAAAAAAATATTTTCTGGAAAGACTCGGAAAACAATGATTCAGAAAAATCAGACATTGAATCCGATGAGGTTTCAGGCTGATGATAAGACAGTACGTTTGTAATTTACCTACATTAAATGATTTATATTCATTAAAATAACTTTTTTGTGATGTTTTTTACTATCATTATTTAAAAATAAGGGTTCGTCTTATAATCGATGGGGGCTTATAGTCAAGGAAATACGGTATTTTATTTATATAATTGTATCAGAAATATTTGTACAAAATACATATAGGTATAAACAGTGGCGTAGCTAGGGTTTGTGCCACTCGAGGCGATCCTCGAATTTGCCAACCCCCTACCCTTTCTCCAAACATTTTTCTAATCATTACGACGCAAAACACTGCACCGCAAAGAGAAATTTTTATGAAGAATAAACGTAACTTCTTGAAAAAAATATTATTATATATTTTTACTAGCTTGACAAATTTTATGTTAAAATATTAATATTTTTTCGTCGAAAATGCTGATTTTATATTGACAATAGTGTTGGGTTAAAGCTATTTTTTAAATTATCTACGCTTTTTTATGAACAGTACAACACAAAAGATTACAGGCAAACTTTTTTTTTAAATTTGTACTATATTTTTACAATCGTATGATTTACAAAGTTATATTTAATATTGAATTTTTCACCGTCTTTCATTATCACCGTCTTTTTATTTGAATTCTATATATAGAGTTAAATTATGATTTTTTGCCATAAAAGTAGTACCAATATACTATTTTTTACGATCTGAGCCTTTACAAAAAAAGTTTGCCGACTCCTGCCTTAGAAGAATGAAATTAATAGTTCATAGTTAACAATGAAATTATTATACAAAATACTGAAAACGACGTTTTATTAGAAACTAGTCAAATTAACAACAATAATTATGTTGAGTAAACTGCTTTAGTAAGCGGCATACGAAAATTATTGTATGGCCAGAGGCTATGTTCATTTTTGAGTAGGGTTTAGCTTAAAGGATTTGGGATAGTGTTTCGCCAACGTTGGGTTACAAAATAAATAATTTATTATAATGACAAAATTTTCCTCAGTTTTAAGGTTTTTTTTTGCACAAATAGAAGATGAGCGAGCGAAGTAATTTAATTTTGAATATTGGCGCAATTCCATAGGTCTCGGTTAGTAGGTCATCTTTTGTTTATGGGGAATTCTTTGTAATATGTATTTACAAAAATATATCTGGCATATCAGCTAAGAGTCAAGGAAGGTGTCAGATATTTTGAAATTTTAAATGCCATCAGATCAATTTAAATGGGAATTTTTGTGAAGACACTAACGGAGAAAAGGCATCACAAAAAGCCATGTTTAAAGTCTCAAGTTCAATTTGAAAAAAGAATGATATTTATCTTACCGGGACTTGAAGCCACCTAGAGTAGAGCTCTTACCAATCACAGAGGCCGACATAATTATCTACATATTATAGTTTTTGAAGAGTTTTCTTCAGGCACGACTGACAAAAATTCGGAACATTTGAGTACCACTGAAACTGTGAAGTCGTTTTTTTTCAAATTTTCTCCCTCTAATTTAATCAATTTCAGTGTATGGTGACAACCTATACACATAATAGTTCTTTAGACCACAATGTGTTATAACATAACAATCTCGATTTATATACAGCCGGATGTATACAACCATTATAATAATATATAAGTTGTGCAGCCAAGTGAACTTAAGAGCATAAAAATTTTGCATAAATGTTAATATTATTGATCGAAAAAATTATGCATTCATTTATTGATACTTCATTAGGAATCCATGTGCTGCAAGCTGGGCACAGTTATGATTAACAAGTCACTTTGACTGTTTAACTCTGGATACTTCTAGTGAATGTTATTAGTTGAATAGTCGACTCACATACATCGTAGAGTTTTTCATGTATGAGTGCTAATCACAGTCAAACCGGCAATTATTATGATTTAAACTGTACTTGGAAATAGCTGTCAGATGACGGGAGACTGATTCATAAAAGGAAAACCACGAGGGGCACCATACAATTATTTTACGCAAAATTTGTTGAAGTCGCATCGCAACACAAAACAAATAAAAGCTATTATTTTAATTGAAAAAATTACTAAGTCTTATATTTCATAATACATTTAGACCATCTACATAAATTGCAGTTAAGTTCTGATTTGATTTGAGTATATTGTATTTTTTTAATTTAACAAGTGGCTCGAGTGGGCCCTTCCGAGCTCCCTCCAGCCCACTCCTGATTGAAAAGTCAGAGCAACAGAAAAGCGGGAGATACTTACTTGATATGGTGACAAATGTGGCCGCGTATGTTAACATAAGGATGATCAAAGGCAGGATGAACATCAATGTGAGTGAACATACAGCGTAGACCTGCTCCTGCCAAGGAGCTGAGTATGATCCGTGGGTTACGCATTGATAAAACTCCTCGACGAAGGGTCCTTGGGCTTCGTGGAAGACTATTGCCTGAAACAAGTACATGTAAGATAAAACTTTACTAAATATTTAAAAAATTGTTGCCCCACTGAAAAATATCCATTTTGAAAATTGATGTTTACAAAAACAACATACACTTATGTCAGAAATGATTTTCTTTAGAGCAGAGTAAAAGAGATTCATCTTGTGGATTGCGCTTTTTCAAATTAAGATTTAATTTGATACTACACAACAAGTGATCTTTTTCTCAAAATGGAAAAATAAAACTGTCACCTTTATGTTGTTTTTGTAATTCACTCATCAATTTATTATCAATGTTTCTTTTATCTGTATGTCATTGAAAAAATAGACAAAACATAGTTCGGCACTTTTAAAATTATTAGAAAATTCGCTAATTTTCAAATATCATATTTTTTAAAGGGGTCAATATTTAAAACATTAAATTTAGGAATCTTTTGAAAAATTCTTAAAAATTTTTAGCTGCTTTTTTTTAAATTTTATTTAAACAGTTATCGACTAAGTAGGAGAGAATCAACAATGTTACTATTAATTTAATGAAACTTAAATAAATATTGTCCAACAAAAAATAGAGGTGGATATAATTGGTCTCACTGGCTAAAAAATCATGCTACGAAGTCTCTTGACGAAAAATATTCAGTTTATTTTTATAATTGAATTATTTCCTTGAAAAAGATTGATTACACTCAAGAAGTTTTCATTTCAAAAATAATGTCCGATCAACTTCGTATAAAAAGAAAAATAACTTTTCCAGTAAGTTCAAAAAGGTAAAAATTGTATCAATATAAATGTCTGTGTTGCAACGATCCAGAAACAAATGAAAACGATATTTTTCGAGGAAGAAGAAAAGAGTAAGCGTCGTGGAAGTGTAACGTCAACGTAAAAGATGACATTACGTAAAGATTCGAAGTAAATTTGCAAAAAAAAACTTTTTTACGTCTATAGATGCTCGATATTTGAGAACAATTTATGTTCACATTAAAAACAAGATTGAAATTTTAATTGAGTTATCTTTTCTGACACCTACATTAAAAAGTATTATAAGAAGTATTTTGTATAAGCTACTCCTCGCCAGGTTCTTTATTATATAATGAAAATACAGTCATTATCATTAAAACATGGAGCGTTTGGCTAAAAAATACTCATCGGATGGTTGTATCTTTACCTTATTTGAAAAGAAAATTGTCAACCAAGCTGATAATAAGCCAATTCTGTTGAGTGTCTACTGATTGATTATTAGGAGCCTAAGTTTAATTAGGAGCCTTCTACGTACGCCCGTCACGCCCTAATGAAGGGCTAATATAATATGATGATTTTTAACAAAGTGATAAGTGGTTATCGCATATATATTTTTAGAATAAGTTTGTATGTTAATTTAATCGACGATAGTTTAGGCAAATATAAAACATAATAGGAGTTAAATGAATACAAGAGGATAAATTGTTTTGTGACAAAATATGACAGACGTGGTGGTGTAGGGATGGTTCAAAATTACCAAAATCGTGTGACGTCATATGTTAACCGGTTTCTCCTCAGATTCTGTAAATTAAATTTTATTTCACATCAATTATTATCAATGAAAGTTTTGCAACTTTTCACATTCTGTCACAGCAAGGTTACAGATAGACAAAGTAAAACATTACAGTAAATACGCTTTGGGGTAGTATACAAAATTAAATTTCCCACAGATCCGGGATGTCCTTGGTAACATGGTAAGTATCCCCTCCCCACCTGTCACACCTTCCCCGCCGGGGAGATTTTTTCAATCGACAGTTTTAATTATAATATTGCTCAAATATTTTGTTTATGACGACATTTTAATTTTTTAATGATACTGACTCCGTGGCGCAACGGTAGCGCGTCTGACTCCAGATCAGAAGGTTGCGTGTTCAAATCACGTCGGGGTCATTGTAGATAATATGTATTTTTATTTTTTTCACTGTGGTCGCTCCCCTCCCACTATCGAGCTTACGGGAATTCAGTTCGTATAGACCAATTTTAAGCTCAGCAAAAGAATGTGTTGAAGAGAGAAGAATAGAAAATCTCCTAATTGCTATCTCTCAGCTAAAAAATGAATCCAGCAGGAAAAGATTAAAACATCACAAAAAATCGATAACTTCGGATACAGTCGATTTAAACGTCAATGTATGATAAATATTACAAACAAAATTAATTTAATTTTACGATTTTCGAGAATTCTCTGTTATTGTTTTCAGTATGGACGAGCGTTTGTAAAACTTTTATATGTAGGTATATATCGCACCCTCAGTAGAGTACTGTCGTATATCTGAATTTAACATTTTTCACGAAAGCCATTTGAAGTTTTCAAAAATTTATTTGCTATAAGTTGAAAACAACTCAGGAGGTATAAACTATTATTTGTTTTTATGGGAAAACTTGACTTTTTTTTTAATGCAATAAACTTGTTTGCATCAGACCGGAGACCATGTCTCCTCAATGATACATTAAGTCTACAATAAATATTTATAATATACAGTGACAATAGGAAAGATTGATATAGCATTAAAGTAATATGATGAGTAAATAATATATTAAAGTCATCAACTAACAATTAATTTAAATACACAAAATGGTTATGGTGGCGTAATAATTAAGGATTAAATGGTGAGGGGAAGAGAAGGTAAGCTTTTTCTCCAAAGGAGGCCGCAAATTTTTTGATCTGATAAAAGTTCTCTGGAGAAGAAACCCGATCTGGATAACCGATAGGACCATCGTGATTATTTCTGCAGGAAAAATGCAGAATATCTCTTTCAATGGACATAATTGGGCAATCCTAAAGAATATGCTTAGAATCTTGATTTTTATCACCACACGGACAATAAAGGTCAGGTTTAATTTAAAGCGCATATAATTTGGCATTAAACGCACTGTGAACAGTGATAAATTGGGAGATCTAGTGATTTGCAGAGAACTATGTTGCATTCTGACGTAAGAGAAAATCTGAGAATAAAAGGATGCGTAGTTCTGCCTAGAGGGGACATTGACCACCGTTTTTGCCAAGTAATTAGAACAGTTAGTGAGCACAATTTTTTCAGTTGAACTTTGAGAAACTAATGGTTGATGGATTGTTCTGCCAATTTGAGCTGGTTTCCCTGGAAATAAAAAATGCTCTCATTTGGACTTCTAAATCTAGAGGAATAAGTCTAAATATAACAAGAAGACATTCGGTTGAGCAGGTTCACGACAAGAAATGGAAACCTTTGCCCCCGATGAAGTGTTTGACATATTTCCTGTCACTGGAAACATCTAAATGTCCAACAGCTTTCAGCATGACACGCAATACCAAGGAATATTGATTTGTAGTAGAGTCACGCCGTAGGAAATGTTAAGCCATGAGTGCTGCCTTTTCAAAGCTTATCTTAGAGCTAGCTATAGCAGTTTTAACGTGGTCTAAGAAAGATAATCTGTCATCTAATATTACACCAAAATTTTTCCTGCTTTGTTGGACAGGAACCGTTGTATTAAACCTTATTATTGGTTTTCGAGACAGTTTTTCTTTAAGCATTATGCTGCATGTTTTATGAGATGCAAATATTACTTTGTTGCAGTCTCCCCATACAGCTACTTGCCTTAAACAGTCAGCTGATAGCTGGTCAAGAGTACTTCTATTGTTTCTTTGAACAAGTATTATTGCATTGTCAGCGTATGCCTGTATATGGGTGTTTTGAGGGAGCGGAAGGTCCAAGAGATCATTGAATAAGATATTCCGTTGAAGTGGTCCAAGAATCAAACCTTGAGACAACCTCGATTGAATTTTCGTCGGATCAAAGAATTCCCTGTAAAAATGACTATCTATCGGCTTGAAAAATATCTCAAGATAATTTTGTAGAGATTAGATGAAATCTGTCGACGCTTCAATTTAGTTAAAGTCATTGGCCACCGAGCGTTGTCAAATGCTCCTGAAATGTCGAGGGAAATGGCTTGAACATATTTAAAAGGTGAGCATGCCACCATATTGAGTAAACGATTAATGGCATCATCTACTGATATCGTCGACCTTAACCCAAACTAATTTGCAGATATTGGATTATTAGTAGAAATGTGTATGTCAAGACGTCTAAAAATAAGTTTTTCACGAATTTTACCTAAGACTGGGAGCAAGATTAGAGGCCTGTAGGCCTTTGGATCAGTTGGTGGTTTATCACATCGTTTAGGAATGATTATCAAAAGGTCCGTTTTCCAGCAATCTGGAAAAACACCCAGTTTTAGGCAGTTTGGTATAGACAGATGAACTCATGTTGAGCTATCATCCATGCTCTTTTGCACAATTCAGCATCAATTCTGTCGATGCCTAGGGATTTAGCAGTATTAATATTTTGAAGATTCATTCCTACTCTTCCTTGTTGACTGGTGGAAAATCATCTTCTATAGGGTCGGGGAAGTCAAAGGTATCTTTCCGGATTCTTATATGCTCTATTGAATCGAGTGTTGGATCATCTGGGGGAATTAGTCAGTCCAAAAAGACTTCGGCAGTACTCTCACCTGTTTTTGTGAATTTACCGGAATTTAAGATTCCACTTAAGATTCTAGAAGTACTTTTCTTGTTTGAGATCGACTGGTATACCGCACTCCAAGGATCACTTGAACTGACTTGACGTACAAAGTTTTGCAAAAGAAAACTTGATCTATTTACAATTGAGTCTATGAGAAGTAAAGTGAGCCATCTGATATTTCAAAAAAAATGAATTGGTCTTGCGTTCGAATGCCTGAAGATGCCGAAAAGCGAAACTCAGGTCGTTAGTGGCAAAATACATGGAAGTGTTCCAAATCTCAATAATTGAAATTTGATATAAAAATTCAATTTCCGACTTGTAGCACTATTTTATTGAAGGCGCGATACAATGATTCAAAATGAAAAAAATGTGCTTTATAGTCATGCTTCAAGTACGCAAACAAGTTGTCATTGCTGCAACAATACATTTACTCATGTTTACTCGACATGATATTTGTGGCGTGATGGCAGAAATTGATTTGTCAGTTTTATCTCACTTTACAGGAGGAGAGATATAAACTTTGAATATGATGTGTTCTCAGTGTTTCAAACTTTTTACAGAAAGTGTGCATTGCCAGATGTTGCCAGAATAATATGGTTAGTATAGTAGTAAAACTGACGCTGTATTCGTGTGATGCCAACCAACGATATGTTACATAACATTTTTTGACTTCTCATCCTTTTTAATAAATTGACATAGTTTTTCAACCGAAATGCATTTTGTATAGATAGAGGCTGTCATCAGATTTTGCCACCACGCCACAGATAAATATTGCACAACGAACAGTCTGTGTGTATGAAAAACATTTTTAGCTAGAGTAGGACCCCTTTGTGTGGATACACCACTGCTTAATATCGCCAAGGAATTTTACACCAGGAGAATAAGTAAAAGTCTCTGAAAGGAATATCAATGCCTATAAACCCGGTAAAGGCTTATGAGGGTTTATTGATTCACTCGAATATTTCAGGAGCAATCATTCTTGGAATATCAACATGACCTACAATGGAGAATTTGTCAGATTCTGCCGGATGCGATGTTATTTCCGGAGGAATACAGTTCTTTTTGAATAACAAATCTATTTACTGTATGAAGGTGAGAAAATTTGATAGAGATGTCTACTTACTTGAATATTTGAATACGGGTAAAAACATCTATATTTAACTATACACAAACATGACGCTATTACAAAACATACAAATTTGGCCTAAGTTAATAATAATAATATATATAGATTTACGTTTCCGATAGGCTCGGAAAAGTTCTTTTTGTTATATAGTTGATACTATTCAGTGGTAGTTTGTCAGCTCCGTGGCACCATGGTCAACATCGTTGGCTACAGTTACGGATATCTCGGGTTAAGTTAAGTCCCGGTACGAACAGTTTTCAAAAATGGGTTTTTCAATCAACTTATGGATTTCTGTTCGTAGGCATGGATTTTTGTGATGTCTAAAATTCCCTCCCTCCCATCCGAGCCTAAAAACAGGACGTAACCCTATCCTTCTATACCTACTCTCTGCGAAAAAGAGAGGCTGAGCAACTGAGTAACAAGCAGTTCTTGTAGGAAAACTTCTTTTGGGTTACCTCCATTACATGGCCATATGCTCCACATTGAATGTGGACATGCAAAAATGCTATTTAAAGAACTGCTTGTTACTCAGTAACTCAAATTCTCTTTTTCTTAGAGAGCAAGGATATATGGATGGTGCTAAGAAAAAACTAGTGTTAAGATAATTGCTCTCGCTACGCCCCGTTTTTATAATCAGATAGGTCGGAAGAAATTTTAGACACAACAGAAATTCATTACTTTCGTACACAAAACCATAAATTGATTTTAAAAAAGTAAACTGGATATCAAAACCCGTAATACTTCCAATTGTAACTTATTGATCCGAGGAAGAAATTTGGACCGCGAGTCATGCATTGTGACCTGCTCGATAACATTCCTAATATTGCTATGTGATCATGAAAGGAATTTCCTATCTGGCGTATGCTTGCCTGAGTGGACAATTTGAAATTTAATTTTGGAATAAAATTCGGAAGAATGTAGAATAATTTTAAGATCTAAAATGTACGTCGCAGATTTGTCGAAAGTAGTTGGTAATATGATTTAGATTTAAGAAAGATTCACATGTACATATTCGTAAGTGGAAATACATACTCATTCTTTTCTACGGGTGCGATCTACTTCGTTTTTCACTATCACATATCCCTACTTTATAGATAATGTTTACTATTGTAATACATTACCTATCTATGGATGCTATCTATTATATAATATGACTAGTATTTTTAACCCGACTTCGCCCAAGATAGAGGACGCCTATACTAAGTCATCTAGACGTTGGCTAGCTAATGATGCAAATAAAAAAATATAAACATATCCATTTTCTTACATCACTAAATTTAAATTGAAGTGATCAGTCGACAACCATCAATAATTTTATTAACTATTTTGTAGGCCCCGAGAACTACTTCTTTTGAGATGAGCTCCATTAGGATTCCATATGCTCCAGGTATGGTTATAATTTTAGAAGATATGTTTACGTAATGTATTTTTTTAATTCGCTGATAATTAAAGACAGCTTATTTTTTAAGCGGTAAGATCTGACTTCATTCACAATTATTCATACAATGAATAAGGTGCGTCGTTGAAATACGAAGGTTAGTCCCAGAAGTACCCGACCTGACGCATATATTGCAGTTGTTGTTTGAGAATAATGACTATGCTAAAAAGTAACAACCTTAGAAAGCTTAATTTTGAAGTTTGACGACCCTACGTTGTTCAGTATTTGTTTGACAACCATCAATAGCGAACGCTCTCAGTGAATTTGTAAACATGGACAAATTGGTCATCGTTATGGGATACAATATTTTCATTTGAAATACTTCAGTCCAACCAATATCAAAACGGAGCTAGATTCTACTCTGGGGGTGTCTGTTCCTTCGTTTACAACAGTACAATATTGGGTGGCAGAGTTTAAACGAGGTCGTACGAGCTG
The DNA here is from genome assembly GCA_022494535.1 of Himalopsyche phryganea. Classification (NCBI taxonomy): domain Eukaryota; kingdom Metazoa; phylum Arthropoda; class Insecta; order Trichoptera; family Rhyacophilidae; genus Himalopsyche; species Himalopsyche phryganea. The sequence continues at coordinate 1,966,339 of JAGVSL010000136.1, read as the reverse complement.
TCGAGACCAACATCGAGGTGGTCGACCAAATGAGGTGACCGTGCACAAAATGGTATTGGTTGACCGTTGACTCAAATTGCACGAGCTAGCAGACATGGTAGGCATTTAAAAAAGTGCTGCACATTGCATATTCACAGACAATTTGGACATGAGAAAGCTGTGTGCAAGATGGCTGCTGTGATTACTCACAATGGAACAAAAACAGCGTCGTGAGGATGTTTCAATCGAGTGCTTAGCGAAGTTTCACAGCAATAAAGTAGAGTTTTTGCATCGATTAATAACCATGGATGAAACATGGGTCGATCACTTCACACTTGAGACAAAGGAACAGTCAAAAAAATGGACTGAAAGGGAGAATCAGCTCCAAAGAAGGCAAAGAGAGTTCCATCTGCAGGCAAGGTCGTGGCGTCAGTTTTTTAGGATGTGCGTGGGGCAATTTCCATTGATTATCTTCAGAAAGAAAAAAACAATCAATGGCGTATATTATGCGAACTTATTGCAGCGTTTGAGTGATGAAATCAATAAAAAACGGCCACATTTGGCGAAAAAGAAAGTTTCATTTCATTAAGATGATGCACCAGTTCACACATCCATGATCGCGATGGCCAAAATTAATGAGTTACAGTTAAACAGGGTATCGAAGCTATTGAACATTGCTGGGAAAAGTGTATAGAAATAAAGACATTTTTTCCCAATTTTAGTGTTTTCTATGTTAGGTCGGGTACTTCTGGGACTCCTCTCGTATGCATCGATTAGGTAATTTTCTTGTAAATAGAGTGAGTAAAATTGTCTATTGACAGTTAATTTAACGATTCTAAGCAATTAATTATTTGGTCAGTAAATAATTTCATAAATAGTCAGTATCTAACTCGACAAATGGTCATTAAGAAATAATAAATGATCAGTTAATAATTATGTTTGATCAGTAAATAATTGCCAAAAAAATAAAAATCAGCTTAAGTTTAATTAAAAAACTGACCGTTTTATAAAAATATCTGACCGTTGAATTTAATAACTGACCATTTTATATAAATTACTGACCGTTTATTTTATTAACTGACCACGTGTATGCTGACCATTTATCGAATCTGACTGTCTGAATGATCGACTGATCATTTATCTTAGTGATCAAAAATTGAAATAGTTACTCACCAAATAAATGCGGTCCTTATAATTATTTTAATGCCCGATGATACAGGAAGCTTAATACACCCTTCATAAAGCCGTGGGTTTGACATTAACATCGTTGAGCAAACCAGTGGACATGTCCTGTCCATTCGACGAAATAATGATATAATATAATAATATATATTACTATTATAGACGTCATTCTGAGAAAATGCATCGTGTGTTGTGCCCTTGTATATGGCGTCGTAAAGTGCGCTTTCACTGACCAAAAACGTCAATTAAAAACACACTGAGTTCGGATAGCCTATTGATATTATTTTGTTTAAATAGTGGAATATTATCACAGAGATATTCTTCGTCATGGGCTCAAAATGGGTTATTCGTAATTTGAAAATCACTTGACAGTAAAAGTAATTAGTAAAATCCGCTTAATGTGATGTCGACAATATCTCATTTGATGAAGTAATTTATATTTATATATTTTTCCAATCATACTATGTACAGGTAATTGACACTGAAACACGATATTTTTTTCATACAATTAGTTAACCAAATCGCCAATTTATTTTTATGTTTCAGTTTTTGAGTTGGTGAATGGTACTAGTGGAACAGCACAGTTATAAATTAAAATTTGGTAATAAATATAAATTTTTATCAAGCGTCGTTGAATCCATTGAAGATATTGATACATTGTAGTTAGGTTTTTAGATTTTTTCTATTTGAACTATATTGGTGCAGTTTTTTTAAAACATGTCCGCTTCCACTTTTCATCCATGTCCAATGTGGAGCGGCTTCCTAATAGAGATATCTGAATAGAAGTTTTTCTACGAGAACGGCTTTTACTTCAGGATAGAATAATGAGGATAGGACAGGACTAGTGGTCAGCTAATTGCTTTCACTACGCCACGTTGTTAGGATGTGATAGGTGGATCCGGACCCGAAAATGCCTTAGGCTACTATCATTTTAATGCGTTCTTTAACATGAAAATGTTCGTTAATTCTAGAACGTAAGTTTAAAAAAGTCTCCAAGCCAACGATAAACGCGAGAACGAAAGATTGGGGTTCCACTTTAGCTTTGGCTTAGCTTGCAAAATACGTGTCTGTGTTTGGGATAAAAGATTATACAAGAAGCAAAAGTCGACGTAATAAACTCAAATCAATGCCATCTACTGAATTCAATAGATTTATGGCCGATATAAGAATTCAATTAATGTAATGAAGTGCCCTATTCCAGGATTAGTTTGGTCAACTTTAATTTGTTAATATAGTTTGCACTTTAGACCTCCAATATATGGATGGAGAGTACTGTTGCTTTATTGGCATTCTGGTCAAAGGGTTGATTCTGGAATAATCACCGCGGCATTATACGGCGCGTTAATATGACGAAAGCCAATAACACAAACATGCCACTTTGATGAGCCATATTGGGGTATTCGATTCACAGCTTAATTGGAAATTTGCGTCTGGCTTTGACCCGCATATCGGGATTTTTTGTTATACATATCTGTCTAGTACAGACCCTGCTTCAACACAACAAAGGCACCCAAAATTAAACCGAATTCACAGTATAATAATTATTAAGCTATCGTTCAAGTGAATATTTATGTTTGTGCGTTCCAGTTCCAGCTGTATTTGTTTATAATAAAAAAATGTATTATACACTAACTTAATTCAAGAAAACCGGAATATTTATAAGAAATTATAGATAAAAAGAATCTACTCCAAATATTGAGGAAAAAAAAACACTGTGAGACAACATTGGTTGTTGTTAGACACTAAGTGACTCGTTGAGTTTATGGAAAAGAAAAAAATAAGCACTTCGGTATATCGTCGTCTTAACTAGCAAACTCCGTATCTACATTTCAGAAAAATATTTAAGAGAGTTTTAAGGCTCAATAAATTCAGTTTTAACTAATGTTATTCTATGAATTATATATTATATGAATAATGTTAAATCATTAATAGTACTACCTACATTATCTGGGCATTAAAGTAAATTCTATTCTAGCAATTGGGGTAATGTTTGTCCTAATTTTATTATTGTCATGAGAGTATACATATTTATTATTTCAAATGGTCTGTATCATTTTTTGTGAGTTTTCTTGTTAATCAACATGATTATATAATAATATAAATATATATTTCTATCTGAATATACGAAGAGAAAGTGATTTATATTTATCAATGGTCAATTACTCAATTGGTGCCATGTCCTCGGTAGTATAGTGGTAAGTATCCCCGCCTGTCACGCGGGAGACCGGGGTTCGATTCCCCGCCGGGGAGACTTTTTATTTTTTTAAAATTCATAATATTGTTCACGTGTGCCATTTATAAAACAATTTATAGTCACAATGCATCGACTCCGTGGCGCAACGGTAGCGCGTCTGACTCCAGATCAGAAGGTTGCGTGTTCAAATCACGTCGGGGTCATGTAGATGTATTGTGTCACATTACGATAATTTTATAATTTAATTCTTATAGTTGACTTGGATTTTGGTTTTTTATATTAAGTTTTTAAAATTTTTTTAAGCTACAGTTCCGTGCAATAGGTTTAGTGATCTTATTCAGTTTTTATACAGATGTGTAAAACAGTGACCGTCGATCTTTTTGACATCACGGACCACCATAATTCACAATATTGAATCCTTCGGACCACTAAAATATTTTTATAATTATTACACTTGTTCAATCAAAGCAAAATATAAGTGTGATATTTTGTTGCTATGAGTTATATAAATATAAGTTTATGGAGTCTTGGCTCCTAAGACTTGACTGCAGCAATTCTGCTATCCACTGTTTGACGACTGCTGGTGTAGAAGACTTAAGACTCCAAAATGAACAATGTTATGATTAAAAAAGGATTTATAGTATATATTCTACACTTTTTATTTCAGAAAAACAAATGTAAAATAAACTAGGTTGTAATTATATTTGTCTGCCCATTCACCAAAATGGTCAATGCTATCGTCCTCTTGGTTGAATGGTTATGGATTTGAATCCCAAAATGGAAACTATCGTACATTGAATTGTTAGCCGATTTATGAATTTCGCATTCAATATAAATACCCTTGATTGATTTATTTTTTTCTTCTTATAGTACTCGTGAGCGTGGTAAAACCGGTTCTATTGCTTAAATAAACATTGTGGAATGCCCAATGTTTTTCACCTAATGATGTACATACCCGTAAATTTAAAATAATCTTTTCTTCACTATAACATTAAAATTCAATTATTAATCCACTGTTTGAATAACTAATAGTGTATATAATACGAAATAAATCTCTCTCGATTCTAAAAGAGGCGAAATAAATGTCACACTTAATACAACCGTTGGAATAACAAAGAAATAATTTTGTTTTTATATTAAAAACGAATTTCAACAAAGTAAGTGTCGAAACTATCGGAAATATTATCCGTTTTTAGGAATTAAAATATTGGGACGATTGTTCAAGATAACAACATTTGGTTTAAATGTCTCAGAGCAACTTTTTATTTGTTAAGTTACAAAAAATTAATAGCATGTACATATATCTTTTCCAATACGCCCCATAGAACAAAATGGTGTAAATTTATATGTTAAAATGTCATTAGCGAAAAATTAAACAACGCATTATCGTTTAAATCGCCCATTATATTCACCTAAGAAGCAGTTAAGGCAAAACTTGGAGCGCCTTTTAACACTTTATACTGCTATTGTCTTTATTTCTTCCGCAATAAGGGTGCTATTTTAATATAATATTAATTCCAATTTAAACCGGGATATGTCGATTAATGAAGCTTACATAATAATTTATAAAGAAAATAGCTGTTTCTGCATCGTTAAAAAAAAGATTAGTCATAATATAGTATATAGTGAAGTCTTAAAACACTTATTATATACTATAGAACAGAAACTACACGTGTCTTTCTGTTTGTCCGTCTGTCACAACAACTCCCTCTAAATGATGAACAGTAGTGACATGACATTTGTACATGTCATTGCTATCATTTCTGAGTCAACTGAGCTATTTGCAACATATAACAATATTATTAATTGACAGATTTTATTTTGTGGGTGTTACATGAGGCACGGTCTACGGTGATATTTTCAACTTTCAACATTAGCTAGCAACAAAATAACGCCACAATGACTATGTAGATACATTCTTAATTACAGTATATGTGTTTGAGAGTTCAACACAAACAGCACACCTACCCAGTGGCGTAGCTAGGATTTGTGCCGGTCCTTGAATTTGCCGCCCCCTCCCCTTTTCTCCAAAATTTTTTCTAACCATTTCCACGCAAAACATTGAGCCGCAGGCATAAACTTTTTTGAAGAAAAAATAAAATTTCTTATTTGAAAAACATAGCATATTTTAAAAATCGTGGCAAATTTTATGTTTAATATTAATAATTTTTCTCCGAAATTCTCGATTTTATATTGTTGTTTGTTAAATATACTACTCCATTTTTGGTTAATATCACGAAGCAAAAGCTTGCGCCGCAGGCACAAAATTTTTATGTATGAATAAAATTTCTTGAAAAATATGCACCTCCAATTTTTTTACAATGTTGTTATATTTAATATTAAATTTCCCTGATTAAATGAGTCCCTCAGGTTTGTTTCCCAAAAAATCTATGTCATTTAATAAATTTTTGATTTATTATTGATATGGAAATTATGTACAATAGATTAATAGATATATATTCTACATAAAAAGAATTAAAAACTGTGAATTGATTTAGAACAAGATATTCAGTGGATTTTAGTAAAATAACATTTAAAAAAATTACAACAAATTTATTTTTCCTCACTTTTCTGTTACCAAAATTGCCAGCAACATTATCAAAATCAATTTTATCTGCCTAGTGTGCTATTGAAAGTACTTTTTTTAATCGCAACTTGCTCACTGTTGATATTAAATTGTTTTTTATCCATTTCGTTTTCGAAAATCTTCTCTCACAACTATTAGCACAATTGCAAGAAAATAAATTAAAAGCATTTCAATATTTGCGGCATTGAGGCTTCATGATTATTGTTAGATTTTTCAGAAAACAAATAAATTTTGTTTGCGAATCACAACGTATAACAATTCTTATTTGTTTATTACCTACATAATTTTCTACTCATTTTCAAAAATGCCACCTCTAGAAAAGTATATTTTGTCAGTGAGCCACAAATTAGACAGAAGAAAACGTGATGAATGGAATATAATTTACATTGATTTTGTAAATATAGAAAAATATTTATTTTTTACCGTCGAAATTTTCTATTTATCTACGAAAATGCCTCCCCCTAAAATGTGCCGCCGGGCCGCAACTAGCACCCCCTAGCTACGCGGGTGCGCCTACCTATTCTATTTACAGAGCGCAAAAGCTTTATGTATAGAAGCCTGGTAGTATGTAGGTTGCCGTGTTCTAGTAAAGAGTTACATGTTAAATATAATTACATAGTAAATATAATATATACTTATGTTTATTAAAAAAATCATTTTCTCAGACAATACATTTCACGTGTTGCAAATCAATCGTATTTGTATGGTGGCAAATGACGTGAAATTTCGACTGAAACCAATTCATAACTGGCCATGGTCAATTCACTGCCAAGCATTTTGACTGGTGACTGGATAGTTTAAGCTGTAAATGCGGAAGTATAATTCGGGATGCTAATCAAATCCTTTGGGTACGTAGAGCGGTCCTATTTTCAAATTTGTGAATGTCCGGTCACTAATAGAGCGCGGTTAGTAATACTCAACACCTTTACGCTCTATACACGTTTAGTAGGTTGACGTGATTACTCATTTAGCTTTTGTGATAAAAAAATATATCAGAAATAACCTAATTTCTGTATTACGGTATCAGCTACGTTTAGTGCCAACACAGCAAACCTAATAAACATTTATAAAGCAAAAACAATGAACGGAAAGAATAGACAATAATTGCTTGAATCTGTAGGTCGAGTCATTGCATCTTAGATATAGTACAAGTTATAAAAAAAATAAATACGGCGTTCTATAGAGTGTAAGTAGATATTGACTCATAGAAGTTCTTGCATTATTCACATCCACGTGCATGCAACTGAATCATGAGAGATTTTTCGAGGATAAATAAATTGTGAAACTCAATTAATATTCTTACGCTGCAGAATACTCATTGTTATAAGGGTGTCAAACCCTAGCCGGTGGTGGTGTGTACAATTTTACGTACTCTAAGGAAGTTTGGTATTTCTATAGAAATGAAGAAAACAAGCTTCACTGATAAAAATAAAAATCATATGTCAAAGTGGGCGGAAACGCTTAAAGTATATTTGGCAGATGTATAAAATAATTGATTACAACACGAAAATCTTTATTGAGATTTTTCAAAAGAAAATGATTTCAACTTATAAACGGCCATGCTTGTTCTTGTTTATATATAAATATATATATATATCCAGTTATAAATAAAACTTTTTTATCACCGTTTTAAAATCTCGTTTTTTTAACGTAAATAGCACAATTTGTTTTCTAGGTTATTTATTAACCTGTACTGTTTTTTCAAATTAAAACTGTATATATAAGTAAAAGTGAAAATTATGTTGAATGAAAATAATAATAAAAAAACTGTTTGTTGCAGATGTCTTTTCACGCACTACTTTAGTGAAATCTTTTATCTATGCTTTATACGTGTAAAACTAATGCTAGAGTAAACGACCATTTTCAATCTTAGTTTAAGGTAGGGACTCTGAACCCTGTGCCCGCGGAGCTATTTTCACACCCCCATAGCAAAGTAATAGCAAAAAAGCCCAAATTTAATCTTAGTATTTTTTAATAATATTGTTATGAGACCTAACTGAAATTGTTAAATCCATGCCGGAAATTCTTCAAGAACACACATCAAAAATTGAAGAAGAGGTTTTGGATTTTTAAACTGATATTAAAATCTCATGGTCCCAATGAAAACTTAAGAAATCTAGCCAACTACGATCTACACTTTCAACTTTGAGATATATTCAAAGTAAGTGAAATGCAATGTCGACGACCACACTAATTTTGCTTTTTTATTTTGAATATATTTTTTACTCTTAATTGTATTTTATCTCTGTTTTTATGTGTATAATTTTGTATATGTGTAAGTGTACGAGTTTTTTATACTTCTTTGTAAATGTCATCATAGGCGTATAATCGGAAATAAATGTAAACACATAATTCTTAAGCCTTGCTTTTTACAAATCCACCCTTTATCGAAACAAAGTTACGAACCCCTGGTTTAAGGGTTAAAGTAAGAAGTAATAATGTGCCTTTTGACTTTGATTCGTGGGAGGAAAGTGTTTGTGAGTGAAATTGTTTCGTAAAGGTAATAAAAATAAATCATATCAACTGTGGAAAGGAAAAAGAACGTAACCTACACCAAAAAATATTGTGTATAACTCTGGCAAAACGTGCTAATACATTATATTTGTATAAAAATATATAAAACTTGGATTATTGAGATTTTGTACACTTCCATGTATTTTGTCACTAACGACCCGGGTTTCGCCTTTCGGCATCTTCAGGCATTCGAGTACACGAATGGACTCGAACTGACAGACAGTAGACAGTGTCTAACGTTTATATAGAAGATACAAATACGACAAATATTATTTACGAGGTAAGATATTATACGTCTGAGAGCCACACTGATACCTGAGTTAAAATTTCGAGAATCGCCTTAAATAATATTTGTCGTATTTGTATCTTCTATATAAACGTTAGACACTGTTTACTGTCTGTTAGTTCGAGTTCATTCGTGTGCTCGAATGCCTGAAGATGTCGAAAGGCGAAAACCGAGTCGTTAGTGACAAAATACATGGAAGTGTACAAAATCTCAATAATCCAAGTTTGATATTGAAATTCCATCAAGCACCCTCAGTCGATGTCTTAAATTATAAAAATATATAATATATTGACTGTAGAAAGACTTATCCTTCCGTCTTTTCGATTTTTTTCTAAAATCACAATGTATACAATTTAAGACACGTTTTGTTTGGGCTGTAAACAATGTTTTTTGTGTGAGGGTCACGTCCTTTTTCTTTTCCACAGTCTATATGAGTCGCATAAAGGCAAAAACCAACAAGTCAATATTTTGTTAAAGTCTAACAAAAATACGTAGATATTAATTCTAGGGTGTCTGACAGAATGAAATAAGTCATCGAAACAAAAGTATTTGACACCGCCCCGTACTTATGGGGCGGACAGGGTCTTCAAAACCAATCTGCAGACTCTTCCTATTAATGAAAATTTAAAAATGTAATACCCCTCCTGAGGCGTTTAGGAGGGGTGTCGTATTTGTTTGGTTGCTGTTGCTGGTTTGCAGTTTGAAGTGGGGGGAAGGGCCTGCGATCCTGCCAGAGTGAGTGGGGTCCCGACCTTTCCCGGGGAAGGTCGCCGGCGGAGCGGCTTATTCCATCGCTTACTATAAAACCACTTACAGAGTTTAAATTAAAAGTGTGTAATTCTGTTGTGTCTAATGTCTTAACTAACCGAAACTAATTGCAATAAACCAGAAGAGTATACGGATAAACGACCGGGGTTTTAATGGAAGACGAAGGAGCCGTTGTTTTGTCCTTTGTTTGTCCTTGTCCCAGGACGCGGGCCTTGAAGTGTGTTGAAGCCCGCACCCCGCTTCTCCCCGCTCTCCACCTTCATCCATCGAGCGGCGAGACAGATGATTTGTTTCGTTCGCCTACTCTCTCATATTCTTTCTCTCAAGTACAATAATTGTTTGTTTTTTAAAAAGATTTTTTGTACATTATAAAGAAAAATCTTTTTGACATACAGAACATCTTTGAAAAACTTTAAAAAATATAGTAAAACTTTAAATGTGATTATTTCAGAACTTATTTTTATGACTTAATGCCTTCTGTCAGTATAACCTCGAATTTAGTATCTACGTATTTTTTTTGGATTTTGGCAATACGTGCACTTATTAATTTTTGCCTTTAGACGCCTCATGTTGAATACATGTCGGTGTTTCAATTTCATCAGTTGAAAATTCTTGCGAAGAGTGAAACTGGCCCAGAATATAAATATTACCGGTGTGATAAAGTATCTACTATAGTAATACCATTTAAGAAGTGGGAAGATTATGCACGGTCTGAAAGTTGATCATGGTGCTCAGCAGCCCTATTTTCATTTTTTTTAGTGAGTCGACACTAAAAGAGCATAGACAGTAACGGTTAGCATCTTTACGCCGAATGTAATAATTTTTGTATTCATCTATATATTTCAATAATGTTGGTACTTAACATAACCAACATCGTAATACAGAAAGGATTAATATAACAATCATTCTAATAATAGTGAGTGAAGAGGATTAGTGAGTGAGCATAAAACTGTTAACAACCATTACTGCCTAGGCTTTATTAGTTTCTAGTCTAATAATTTTGTGAATAGGGCCACTGATATCAGTCATATTTAAACGTTTAAGAATATTACAAATATAATTAAAGATATTTTAAAAAATAAAACACAATTCATTTGTAATACTTCTACATATTCATAATGATCAGGACCGGTATCGCTCATCACGAGCTCAGTTGATAATGCTCGTGATAAGCGAAACCGGTCCTGATCATTATAAATATGTGGGAAGTAGTACAAATGAATTGTGTTTTATTTTTTAAAATATAATGTCTTTCCACCAATAATTGACAGTTAACACCTTAAAAATAATTTAAGATATCGATTGAGGGCGCTTGATGGAATGTCAATATTAAATTTAAACTGTTCGAATTTTGTAAATTTCCATGTATTTCGTCCGGCACGGGTTTCGCAAAAACTCGAAATAAAATAAATTTAAAATTTAATTATGAAGTCGCCAAAGGTTTTTTACATATAAATTTGACTTTCTTACAAACTTTGAAAACTTTCTATCTCTATTTACTATCTTTTTAATCTAAAAAGTTTTTGAATTTATTTGCTGGCCGACGAGTGAAGCTGCGTTTTACGATCTAGCCACTAAGCCTACAAATTTTCAGGAATATTAAATTAACCGGCGTGTCCGTTGCGCGTTGAGTTATCAATTTATTTTGCATAATGGAGGTTCTTTAGAGGGCTTAAGCGGAGGATTATATTTTGGAATAAGAAGATAGTAGGCAAAAGCGACTAGTGCCAAAGAATGGAAAAAAGAGCATTTTATATTCATAAGCATTTATTTGTATTAAACTTAACAACACCTTATTGTGAAAGTGACATCAATTGATGATAAAAATAAGTAATTCAAATTACACGAATGGAAAACTCCCAAAATCGTTCTCACTAGAACGTTGATAACGTCTTAGTTAATTTACAAATCATAATGACAATATTTCTCCAACCATCTGCTGTATAATGTGTCACCTACGCGGATGGTGATCTATTTTTTATTTTCAAAAAAAAAAAAAACTCAATATTTTTAACATGTCAATAAGCTTTGTAAATATATAATTAAAATTGACAACTCAGTTATTCCACTTAGCTTTTCACTAACGTGACGCGTTTCGCTTCTTTAAGAAGCATCTTCAGACTAACCATATCGCAAGGTCATTCATTCCTAAGGTAGAACCCTTTTAAGAATTAGAATCATTGTTTACTTTAGGAATGAATAACCTTACGATAGGGTTAGCCTGCAGATGCTTGTTAAAGAGGCGAAACGCGTCACTTTAGTGATAAACCAAGTGGAATAACTAAGTTATCAATTTAAATTATATATTAAAAATGAACTTCCACAAAGTTACCGCCGAAACCATAGAAAATATAGAAGCTTTGTTAAAATTCCAACCTCACATCTGTAAAAACTGAGACTTTTCTAACATTCTAGCGCTCCGGATTCTAGCGATTACACAAAAACAAACACAAATTTGAATTATCCTCGTCAATGATATTACTTTCCCAATAACATTACTTTAGGTGTCCAGTGGTCAAAGTCGTAGGCCTCGATCATGAGTTGGAACCTCGGTACGGAGAGGTCTATAAATTGTTTTTTCGCTATAATGGCCTTATTTTGGTACTAATCAATCTTGAATGTTAAAAATATTACCATGGACCGAACCTCATGTAACACCAACAAAATACAGTCCATGTATTGATAATAGTAATCAAAGTTGAAAATTGACCTAGAAATGGCAACCAGAATGACATGTGTATATTTCACGTCGCTACTGTACAATCGTTTAGGAGGAGCTCTTGTGGGAGACATACGGACAAATTTATACATGTATTTTCTGCTATATAATGGAGGTATAACAATATTTTGTTGTATTTTTTCCGCCGCAGAAAATGGACTGGCAATTTTCTTTGCTGTTATAATTTGCTGTTTTAGGTTTTGCTTTACACTTCACAGTAATAAAGCCTGAAGATTTTCTCAAAGGTGCCAAACTAGTGGATTTCACAAAGTAACCATTTTAAATTTTGTACTCCAGCTTTGCTTTGTCGCTTAATCCATTTTGTTTTGCTGCAAATGGTTACCGCTCATTTTCATAACGCTTAGTGTTTTATCCATATTAATTGCGTTATATTTATTTAGTAAAAGCCATCACATTCATTTCCGGGCTTGTCAGCTTCGTTGCCAAGCTCTCTTCGTTGGTTGAATTAAATTCCATATTTAAAATTTTGCACGTGAAAAATAGCTATTAACTATTTTATACTTATGGAACTAAACACAATGTTTTTTCCTTAACATAATGTAATGGGTAATGGAGTTCTTTCAAGATACCGTATTTTAGATGAATTCCGAAGTAACGTTGTTAAAATATGTCTTAACTATACATTCATTAAAAAAAATATCGTAATTGTTTTAATGTTTTACTAAAAAAATGATTAAAGCAAAATATGATCATTGTTTGCTGGTTGGTTGCCATAGTAGAGTGGTAAAGCTCTAGAGTGCTTAACACTCTCGGTAATGCGATGGAAGATTCAGATCTTCGTTTGAAAAACTTTGTTCATGGTATATAATGTTTTCGGTGAATATACTTTGCAAGGTGTTACTCATTTTCTAAACGAAAACTTACTTAATGCCGCAAACAAAAATGCCATTCTCTAGGACAGGATTTCCGAAACATTCCTCGTCATGGAACATTTTGCAAACCCACAAATTTGAACGGACCAACTCTTTTTTATTTTGTTGGGTATATAATATCAATATGAAGTCAAACATGTTTGATTTTGTTGTAACTGTAGCAGCACATAAAACTGTTCCATTTTTTTTCCGTTCCAGTTTCTTGCGGAACATAGTTTGAGAAACCCTACTCTAGGAAATAACTGAACATTGGATCCAAGAAAATCGATAATTAATCGTCACCATATTTCAAATTTGTTCAATGGTGTAGAACAAATCACATTATACATATTCATATTTCGGATTAATTATCGGGTTCCCTGATTTCCATATAGGTATGACAATTAAGCATTTTATTATTGTTATTTTAATTTCTTGTATAAATGAATTGTTATGAGCGGTATTTAGTACATTTTTGGATAAGAAAAGAGTATCATGTTGTAAAACATATTTAGCACGTTTTCGTATATTCCATCCGTAGAAAAACTTCACATAACAGGGCATAGAGAGAGGTACTGTCATTTGAGCCTTCTATTTGTTATATCAAGGAAATCGATCGACTGAATAATATCGAGATCTCGATAAAAAACTACATTTATTTACGAATAAAAAATTATAAACTGATTAAAACAAAAAGTATGATAGAAAGCATGTTGGGTTTATGAATCTATGTCAGCTTAACTGGATAGTATGGACCCCTAGAGGATTACCAATCAGCAATGGCGGTCATTGTACACCTTGTGAATCAAAACTATCATCGACGAACAAAGAAGTAAAAGCGTAACAATACTACATCCAAATAAAATGGATAAAAACACAAAATATTTTTCAAAAGAATCAGACGAAATAAAATAAAGTTCACTTCATATGAGAGAGGTTGTAATTCGAAATACCTACCAACTACCGGACACGGGCTCGGACCCCAGTACAGACAGTGCCATAAATTGATTGTTTAATCGATTTATGTAGTTCTGTTGGAGGACATGGATGTTTGTAATATCTGAAAATTCCCTCCCACCCATCTGAACTTTAAAACCAGATATAAGCGAGAGCGATTAGCTAACCACTAGTCCTGTCCTAGCGCTGACTTCTTCCAAAAGCTAAAGTTGAGCAACTGAGTGAAAAGCGGTTTTCGTAAAAAAACTTCTCTTAAAATACTTCCATTAGTAGCCCATATTCTCCACACTTGGAGCGGACATGTTAATATGTATATAATGGGGAATCATAGAAACCGATTTTAATGGTGAATTGGTTAAAAGAATAATCACTTTAGAAGCTTTAATTTTATTTAATGACGGTAGCGGACATACATTACATCTCTTTGTAGCTAAGTCTTTAGAATTCATTGGACAAAAGGTACTAAAAGAGCAATTCTAAGAATGAGATTATTAGTACAAGTATAAAATTATGCACATGTAAAGGAAAATTTCATTCGATTATTTATAAGGCTTTAAATTTTTTATCGACGAAATTGACGACCGTCATTGTCTCGAGAGTCTAGAGTAGGTGGTCGATTCTGGCGCTTACGGTACGTGTGTGGCTGTGTGCGGTATTTTAATAATATTGAAATATAAAAGAACGCATATTTTATGCATATGTCTGTGCGTGTGTAAAAGTAGAGGTGGTTTAAAAAAATACTTTTTTGGGTTGATTGAGTTGGCATTTACTTGGTAGAACTCCACTAATGGATGTATCTCAACAAAAATTTTCTATGAGAACTGCTTGTTACTCATTTGCTCAGCCTCTCTTATTTTTCGAAGAGAGTAGGAGTAGAAGAATAGGGCTAGCTCTGACAGGACTAGTGGTTAGCTAATCGCTCTCGTTACGCCCTTGAGGGTCGGGTCGGTGGGAGGGAGTTTTAGACATCACAAACATTCAGACTACGAACAGACATCCATAAATCGATTGAATGATCAATTTATGAAACTCTCCGAACCGGGAATTGGACCCGAGATATCCGTAGCCGTAACCAACGACGTTAACAACTGTGCCATGGAGCCGAAAACATTTTCACCCTTGTTGCAGGTTTCATATTCAAAGGCTCTAAATTCTCTGGAAAGGAAGGAAAATACTCATTCATTGACTTCACTTTCATAATTATAACGAGTTATCATTTCACGCGAAACACAACCGTCATCTTAGATATATATTTATGGCTGTCGAATAAGCTTTTAATTATTTTGACACTCACATTCAAATTTTTTTGTTAGACATTCACAGACTCGTCTCATGGAAATTTTTTTGGATTCCATTATGGGTTCTTATGTATGCATTCTAAGAATGTTTTTTTTTATCTGTGCCTTAGGATTAATAGCTAGTCTTTTGTCAATATAAAATTAAAAAATACGCATCTTCAGACCGCAAAATTCTTCTTAAAGAAGCGTAACTGGTCACACTTTGTAGCACAGCCGGTGGAATAACTAAGTTATCAATTTTAAATTTATATTAAAGATGAATTTCCACAACGTTACCGACGAATCCATCGAAAATATTATAGTCTTTTGTTGATAAGTAGAGTTGAAACATTGAATTATTTTAATTAAATACGCAATGCATAAAAGAATTTTACGCATTAAATTTTAGAAAATAATAATTGTTTATTGGTTCATGGAAAACAGATTTGTTTTAACGATCGGCCAAAAAATTAAATAGAAATACGCTATTCAACAAATTTTAAATGCCTAGATTATTATGTGGATACATTTAATTTGATTAAAATTCTTTTTATGTTGCTATTTTTAATTATTTTCAATACATACTTTAATCTAACCCAGTCACTGAGATGTAAAACGAATCCGTTTTTTTACTGAAGTATGTGAAACAATTCAAGTATTTGAAAATGTTCGGTAGTAAAGTCAACGAAAAAAACCTTTTACTTTAATGACCTACTCTTTTCAAATCTTTTTTTAGCTCTAAGGACCACTTTTAAAAAGGTCTCTACAACAGTATTTTAATAAAACATGAAGTGAACTATTACAAATTATAAAATTCTATAATAAAAACAAATGTATCAAATTTTCAATAAAGAGTGATTTAGATTAATGAGAAAGCGTTTTAAAATCTTTTATAATCTTATAAAACCTTAAATGAATTTTGTCAACCTTCAGATCTACACATTTTGGGTAGTATGTGAATGTGTATACTGGAGCAATTCAAAAAATTGTCGGCTCCAATGCTCTCTTAACTACTAGTCCTTTTCTAGCCCCATCCTATTATCGCCTGTCAGAAAAGGAAAGGTTGAACGATTGAATATCATGATCAGTTCCAGTAAAAACTAATTCTGTTGAAACTTTCCATTAGGAGTCCATATGCTTTACATTTTGAGCAGATATGGTATAACAATAAAAATTAAGAGGAATCGAGATGTTGATTTTATGTGTTTGAGAATATGTGTGGCATATTTCCGTGATCCAGTGTCTTCATATGAAAGAGGAATAGTAAAATTTGCAAATAAAACGTCTCACATCTATTTAAACTTATATAAATTGCGAAAATAAAGTGATACATATTTTATATTAAGGATAGTTCTTAAAAAATATGGGCTGTGCAGACTGGGAAGGAAATTAAAATTATTACTATTCATGGATGGTTAGCGGTCCACGTTGTCTTATAAGTAAAAATAAGGATTACACGAAGTCTATTTGTAAACTTTCAACGTCAAAAAAGCATGAACGCTCGGCCAGACTGCCTACAATATAAACTTGTTCAACAAATAATAATCCTGCAAACTGATTTGACTTTATGTTATTAACAGTGGCGGCCGGTGACAAGAATATTAGGGAGTGCAAGAAAATACTCATCTATTTATGCAAGAAATCCATTCTCCGATTCTTGGATTTTGAAAGCACTTCAATACCACAAACATTTAAGTCTGATACTGACGATACCAAGTGTTTCTCTACACTCAACGTCGCAAGAGCATTTAGTCTGTCTTGAGTCATGGTATTTCTCAAAAATGATTTAATCCTTTTTGATGTTTAGAAACAACGCTCACTTTCCACTGGAATCTGTAATAACTCACTTACGAACTATTTTTTTTTGTACAATTTCTACATTCAATTTCTGATTAAACACTTTATTATTAACCGTACACTAGGACGACCTGCTGCTTTAATTTCCAGCCTTTTCGAAAAATCCCGACGATTTTCTTTAATGTATGAGACGGAATATGCACTATTCTTTACTGAAGCACGTAAATATTAGAATTACGTTATTAGAAAGTAAATACATTTGATGGTATGCGTTTCTTTGTGGACAGGCCAATATACTACAGGTCCTTTCGACGTACTTACTAAACATATGCGACAGGTCTCTGCTTGTTTGAATACTTTCGGGAACGGTCGTCATAATTCGGCGAGAGGTGCAATGCTCCTGAATAACTAAAAACTTCGTATTTAAATCGAATATGCGACACAGGCGACGTCACAAAAAACTAAAGTTTAGTACTAAATCCCTTCTACTCTGGGAGAGCTATACAGAAATTGAACCTCCTCGCCGCATGCAGCGTACATAAACAATAATTATTATTATTAGCATTTTGGTGCGGAATACGTTCGCTTAAGCATTGTTGTGAATAATCGCTTCGTGCAATATTTCCTTAAGGGGAACACGCGGGAAAATTTAAAATTAGTTTGTACAATATCGCCTATTACTTGAATAAATATGTTCATGGCAGTGCACTGCACCCTTTGCTCCTTTATAAGAGCCGTCCCTGGTTATTAATAAAAGCGGAAAAAGGAATAAAACACCTGGCAAGGATGTAAAATCTTCTGTAGGAAATATTTTTTGCCTGGTCCATACAATGTGAAATATTCCAATGGAAGGTTTTTTTTGAAAGTATTGGATAAATCATAACATTAAATTGTCTGTTCGTATTAGGCTTGTTTCTTCAGAAACAGCGTATTTCTTCTCAGATTTAATAGTGTCCAGACACTAAAAGTGCCCTCTCACAGAGACTCAACACATTACCCCGAACGTAATGATTTTCTATTTTGATTAATTCTAACTGTGAAAAATAAATGATATATATATTCCGCGAAAAAATTTTGCCACTCATTTGGCTCTCGTCAAAATTTAGTAACCACTGACCTCTTTTATGTATTATGATATTGACTATGTTTAGTACAAAAACTATTCCGTTCGGAGTAAAAGTATTGAGCTTTAATAACCGGGCACTGTTAGTGTCCGGACTTCATCATATCTGAGAATAGTACCGCATGTAACAGTAGCCACGTGGTCTACCAGTCGCCTGCGGAGTATTCGACGGAAGACCGTGACTTGCTATGTAAAAAAATAAAGCTGAAGCAGGCATCAAATCCAGAATTTTAAGAAATCAGTTAACTTGTGATAATAAAGAAACACGAAATGCAGAAAAGAATTTTTTCATATAATCAACATTAGCCGGCTATATACACAAACGTTTTTCCACGCGATTGGGTAGTTTGTATGATATTAAACCTAGAACCACATAAACTCTTCCTCGTTTTAAAGCTAAGCTAACTTAGTACTAACATAGCTCAGCTCGCGGTGGAGATCCGGCTTGAATGTTAATCAAGCACTCGCGGATTTATCATTATAAGAAATAATTAAGAACTTATCGTATATGAATTGTATAATACATATCTTGATTATACGTATTTTTAATAGTAAGGTTACATAAAAGGTTTAATAACTTTAAAAAAATGCATTTGGATGTGGCATCAGTGTGCGGCACATTTTTTCGTTGCCGTAACACGTACAATAAGCTGTTTCTCAAGATGTTTTTCTGAACCTGAATATATTATAAAGTAAAAAAGTTTCACAAAGCGTAACAAACTAGATATGTATTTAAAAATCAAACTATCGTCACGAAAACTAAATATTATTATAGTACTAATTATTGCTTGTTAGTTGTATTGACATTTTCTTGATAGAACTTATTTATAATAAGGTAAACAAATTAAATTATTTATTTCCACGAGAATTACATTTACTTTAATACTTTTACCTTATTATTATTTCTTGTGTTATGAGCTTATTTTTTTGTCCTCACTACGACTATGAAATAAAAGAAAATAATTCGCATGTAAGAAAAAACACACAGTCCAAATTGCACAGAGGATCAGATTAAATGTGATTTCTCTACTCAAAAATTGATCCGACAAACCCATAAAGCTTCATATTCCCTCGGTGACCAGGAAGATAGTTGATTAAAAAAAAACATTTCGATTTTTCATGTGCCAAAAAAATCGCCTAGGGATTACAATTCTATACAAGAAACGATTTTTATTTCTTTTTGCTCGACTGAAAAAATATAATGATACGCGTCATACATTTATGCCAGATTTTAAAAAAAATAATGTTTATAATCGTTTTCTCCAGCGATATTAATATGATACAGTGCCTTAGTATTTAGGGCTATAGTATTTGGTTTATTTAAATTTCGTACCGAAAAACACGCAATATTTCTGAACTTATATATCTACTTAAAAAAACTGAATTCCATTGCGAAGAACGTAAAAAAGTCGCTTTTATAGGATCATACAAGTGTAATAAAAAGTTTCCAGATACAAAAAAGATCAAAAGAATTTCGCATTGTCACTACTAGATTTCTTTTATTTTAATTTTGTAAAAAAAATTTGTGCGTATGATTTACTTTTGAAAGAAGTCTCACACTAATGAAATATTATATAAATAAATGTTTGGAGAGAAAAACCATTTTTGCTATATACCAAAGATAAAATCATATATATTGATATTTTTCTGTTATAACCACAAGCATACATCGATGATGATATAAATTCATTCCATGTCTTTCTGCCACTCTACAAGATAAGAGTTCTAAGATAAAACTGGTCTCATAGACTCCTTTAGCAGGACGTTCTTCTTCTATCATGGTTCCGCTTACAGGTAAACTTCTCTTGAAAGATAAAATCTAGAAATCGATACTAACTTCTCATCCATGATAAATATGCTCTTTTTAGTATTAAATAATTTGAAAATCTCTTTGGGATTTCCATAAACGAAAACAGTTTAAGCTTATATTGCTCATGATAAAACAATACTGCGTATACCACACTATGCAAAATTTACAGGAGATGAGAAAACCTTTAACCACTTTTTTTCATAAAATTCCGTACTTTTTTGTATTTCACTATAAAAAAATTGTCCATTATTAACCAAATGTAATTTTCATGTGTGCTTTGTTTATGTAGCAAAGAAAATATTGCATCTATTACAGCAACAAAAACGGTGGTCATTATTTTTTCCCTTCTAAAAAAAAAAAATATTTTTGGAATGCCAAATTCCGCGTGTTTTATTACTGTGAAGTTGAATATGTATAGTTATGGAATGCCAGGTATTATTTTATCATGAGCTGTATATTTGTTATTTTGAAAATAGTTGTATATTTTCAAATAAATGAAAAGATGAAACATAATTGCAAAATAGTACTATGTATAAATTCCTTTTTTTCTTTGTTTTTCTCTCTGTTTTATTTAATACTAAACATAATATGAATAATTATACTTAAATATTGAGAGGATCTCTATAGTACATTATATTATTCGAATATTTTTGCACACCGTCATGTTTTAACATTCGATATTGGAATATTTGCTGTCAACGAATATTTGAAATCTCACATTTCCACTCATAGCGAGTGGTTGTAGTATAAAAATCATTTACATCAGTTTGACATGAAAACTTGAATTTGTATCAAAATATAATCACAGTTTGACAAAGCCTGTGTTGACTATTTAGATCAGATATTTTGTAACAGTTTATTTCAGTACTTAAGCTCAAAATTGGAAACATTATTGCCGATAAAAAATAAGGTTATTTTTATGCATATTGTTTGTACGGATCTCTGCTATTTTGGTAATATGTTATAGGACAATACTGCTATCATAATTTTATTTTCCAACGACGTACACGTGTTGGTTAAGGGTTGTTAAGGGAAGCTTGATGAATTAACGTAATTGATTTATTTAAAAAAATACGTATCTAATATTGGGAAAGAAAAAAATAAGGAAAATGTTTTTTAAGCCACGTCCACTACCAATGTGAAGACTTCTGTTGTTTTGATTTATTTGCTTAACGTGTAGTTGACTAACCAACATTTTTCACAATAGAGATACGATATCAACTATACATTTCACAATTTTTGTGGAACTAAATACGGTACTGTTTTATAACTAAATGTAATGGAGTTTTACCAAATAAATGTCAATTAAATGAATACAATACGTTAATAATCTATATTTTGCAATTTTTGACGAGTAAAAAGGCAAAATCTCGCGGCTTTTGATTAATATCCTTAGTTGTCAAAGACTGTATATAAGGTCGTGACTGCTGATGACATCAAAGTATAACCATATAATCAATAATATTAATTCTCTAAAAATAATAGAGGCTTAAGTAGGAACCTTCGTCAAGTGCGTATATATTTGAGATTCCGGGTGCTTTTTTGTCAACTTCAAAAAGCATCCATGACATTGCGTCAGACCCTTGTCTTCGGGGGAATAAAATTATGTTTACCTACATTTACCGAGGCAACATGCGCAGGGATATTACCTCAGGTCCAAAAAACAACATTTCGCCAACCTAACAATGTTATGTTCTCGTTGAAATATTTAAATCTTGGGTGTTTAACTCTTTATTCTCAGGAAAAATTTGCAAAGTTAAATTACTATTTTGTTGTCTGTAATATATAAAGCACATATCTCCATAAACTATAAATTTACAAGAGAGAGAAAAACAACCTATCTTGGAATGAGATGGAATTACGGAATTTCAAAAATTATTCAAATTAGTTTTTTTTTTTGTGTGTAATAACAATAATTAAGCGAAACATAAGCCACAGAACAAAATTTAAAGTATAAAACTATTTTATTTCGTTATAATACATTTATATATTTATTCCGTATATATGCCGGGCTCGTGGTTGTTGGTTTCAGTTTTGGTACTCACGGATTCAATCTCAGTATGGACAGTTTCATAAATTGATTTACCCATAGGCTCTGTCTGACATGTTTTAAGATTAATATTTTCAGTTCAAAGACATGGATGTCCGTGATGTCTTAAATTCACCTACTCATATCCCAACTTAAAACGGAGTTTAAAAACGGCGATTAGCTAACCACTTGTCCTGTCCTAGACCTATTCTTTTATTCTTACTCCCTTCAAAAAAGAGAGGTTTAGCAACTGAGTGACAAGCTGTTCTTGTATAAAGCTTCTGTTGAGATATTTTGATTAGGAGGCCATATGATCCACACTGGGAGCGGACATGGTAAAAAAATACCAGCTTAAACATACGTTTATCGCTAAGTGTAATAAAAAAATTTATAGAGAGAGAAATAGAACCGGTTTCACTATACTAACGAAAATTGATGAAGCTCCATTAGGAGTTCATATGCTCCAAATTGGGCGTGGACATGATTAAAAAATGTATATTCATTCATGTGAAATATAAGCATGGCAAGAAATGGTTTAATTATTAAATAGCGCGAATTAATAATACTGTTTTTGTCGTACCTATTTATTTACTAATTAAACCTTACAAGATTTGTAATAATTATTTAATGTATAGAAAATATACTCTCTAATATGCAATTAGAATACGTCTATTGTAGATATTATGTACAAATATTTTGAAATAACCTTACCACTTATTTCATATAAGGCATTTGGGTTTTTCCCTTCCTAGATTCCAAGATAACGACGATTGCTAAACACTGTTCCAAAATCTTTTTGTGATGGGTCATATCAAATATATTGATTAATGAATTGGCCCTATGAACTCAATGTTTACTCTAAACTGAGCGCATGCCCACACGAGGAGCAGTTTGAAATCCTCCGCGCACTTTTCCAAGGCTCACGCGCACTCCAGTACAACTATTTAAATAATCATAAAATCGAAATAACCCGATTCAGTTACAATATCATCTCTCGTTTTGTTAAAACATGTGTTGACCGTGTTAAGGTGGGTGGCCGAAATGTCTCTTGTTTGAAGCAACACAGATGATTCTACCTTCAATCGTCAATTTTTTGCCTCTTGCCGATAAATACTAAGTGAGTACTTCAATTGCAATATGTACAACAAAAAAAGATTCCGATGACCGCCGAATGGAACTTACTCAAGTTTAATAATATAGAGAGGAAAGAATGTTGAACACTTTGTGAAGGAAGTATCGTGCTTTCGACAATATTGATTATTTTGATTAAGTTGGTTTTATTATAATAAATTGCTTTGCATCTCAAAAACAATTATTTGTTTGTTTTGTTCCACTTTTGCTATCAATTCAAAATTTTGTATTTATAAAATTTAATACACTCATTCCCCATATAAACCAGAACTTTAATTGTTTATTGTTTCCCGAATAATTTCTCAAAACGATTGTTATTTAAATCTTGAAACCCATACAATGAATTTTAATAACTATTTCTGGCCATATTCCAACAAACATTTAAAGTTTTTTCCAAATTTTCGGAATTATGATATAATCATCTTTATCAACAAAATATGTATCTTTAAAAGTATGTCTGATATAATATCTACAATAGAAATTATGGAAAAACTTTTTTTTATATATTTTATTAAACTCCGTTAAAAACTCGTGTAAAACAAGAGAGCGGCACGTTTAAGGGGGCATTTTCGAAGATTAATAGAAAATTTTTAATGTGAAAAATTAATATTTATTTTATGTGTTATGTACAATGCAAGTTTTATTTTAGTCACCATATTTTGTTCCGTCTAATTTGTGACTGATAAAATAAACTTTTATTTTCTAAATTTATTTAGATGACTAAAAGATTTTTTGACATATTTGCAAAACAAACATGCGCCACAAATTTCATATTAAGTGTAACGTTTGTAAAAATATGTTACATATTTTTCAAGAAATTATGTTTTTACAAAAAAATTTTTGGCAGGCGCAATCTTCTGCATCATGATGATTTATGATTAAGAAAATACCAATAAGTTTTTTTAAAAATAAAAAAGGCTCAAGCCAACATTATTGTAAATATAAAATTTAGAGTAAAAATAGGACGGAGGGCACAAGTCTTAGCTATGCCACTGTATGAACATATAAATATTTAATGTTTTTTATGCTATAAAATATTCACATTTATAAAATATCATTAAAACATTGAATGGTTTCTTTAACCTACAGATGTGGAATGCTCAGCGAGTAGATCAAACATATCGTCTAATTCCTACAAAAGTAAAGAATTCAAACTGGAATGGCTTCACCGATCAGTTGAAACTGAAATGGCATCCAGTTAGAAATTTCACAAATATGTTAATTAATATTAGCTACTGATTATTTGCTTCATTCTGCTTATTTTTTCTTAATTTGTGATTGATTTTATTTTATGTAAATAATTAAAATGAATTCTGTTATTTTTCATGTTTTATTTTAAAATAAATTATTAAATAATTTTAAATATAATATGCAACGCAAAAAAACGTGATTTTCATATCAAATATTCAAATATGACATTGATGTTTGCAAAGAATTTTTTTTTCCGTGCACTTGTTGCAGCAGCCTTCAAATTTTCCTCGCAGCTAATGTCTTGTCTTAGAGGGAACGTTTTTTATTATGATAGGCTATGGTAATAAAAAAGTATTCAGCTTGCACGTTGTCGATTCTGATGCTTTTGAATGGTTGAAGACTAATTACGTATTTTTTCCATTTCGCAAACATGTTTTCGAAAAATAATATCGCTTCCCATAATATTTAAAATCAGTTAAAACGAATAAATATTACCAACGAATTAATACATTATAACATCTCGTATTAATTGAGCAAACATTATGGAAACCTTTTGATGTGTATTAAAAGATACACAACATTTTTGTTCAGCTCCGCGGGCCATAATTTACCCCCCCCCCCTATGGCCACGTATGTTATAAGGTTTTTCGGACATTTTGTTGGGCTCAATATGTTTTCAGATAACGACTTGGCGAGCTCATTCATCTCGATGCATATTAAAAATAATAATGGTATCACACTTCTTTCAGAGAGATTAATTTCTAAAGCTTTTATTTTCTGCAGAGTTTCTTATTCCAACTACTGTGATGGGAAAACAAACTTCACAAGCAAACTTGGTAGGGGAAAGTTTCGCAGTAATAAGGAAAGTTCGATTTTATATGACGCCACAACAAACCGTGCTGGTTTTAATAACAGGTTTTCGTTTTTTTCCTGGCGTTTGGATAAACTAAACCAAATTCTAGACTAACGTTAAAAATAAAATGCAAAATTTATTATCTGTCCTCGACATTAGGAACTTCAACAACCGAAAAGCTTGTGTGAGATCATTGTAATTCGCCCATTAGTTGATTCCATGGGAAATAGCGTTGTCTCATAAAAATACAAATCCGTTCCAGTTGCTGATATATTTTAAAAATATTTACCATTTCAATTCGTCTATTTTTCATTTCGAGTCCTGTAACAAAATAACGATAGAAATAGTGTCACTATAATTATATTTTTTTAAAGGTACAAAACTATAAGTCTATCAAAATGCAATCAAAAAATATGTTGTTAAAATACAGTAAAAATAATAACTATAATGCATTATGTCGATGGCATAATGTTATAAGCCTGTATCTGATATTTTAACGAAAACGACATTGTAAACCGTATTTTGTTTGTTTAAAATAATACAAATTCGTATTTAAACTTTTTAATGATTTACAAGTACCCAAACATACTATCCATTTAATACTTAGAAGAAAAAAATAAGTCTATTATTCATATTAACGTAAATATTCAGTTTCTTTTAGTCTCCTGCAAAATTTGTAAAAAGTCACTTACGGGATTATAGCATTAGGCCATCGATGTAACAGGTTGCGAAAACTTTTTTCTAGAGGGCTATATAAAAAAAATCAAAATTAGCGGCTGGGTGAACGTAAAAATACAATTTTTAGATACAAGTTAGTTTCTCCACCGCCACCCGTTGTGTGAATGCAGCGGTTGTTTGTCGGCGGCCTTCCATAACGCAATAACGATCTAGAAAATAAACGAATTTCCTACTGATGATCTTGGGCCCATACAAAGCTGTACAGAGTCAACCTTTTAACTTGACTTGCTCAGCCACTTATTTTAAGTTATATTTAAGTATCCTTTGTATTCGTATACTGAGAATCCGCCGTGGCAGTAGACTATTTTTAAATAATATTTGCATTATTTACTGTTGCGAAAAATAATTTCCACAAAGTAAGTGATTCTATAATACGCCGTAGTTTGCTCAGCTCTGATGTATAATATACGACTAGACATACTTTAATAAGTAATAATCTATCATTGAATGAATTTATGTGTCACTGATTGGCATAAATAAGTGTAACTATGGTTGAAGAATAAAAAGGCCATATTTGACAGGGCAGAAAAAATCCAATCACCAACCCTCTCAGCATTATTTGACAAAATTCTCTAAAGAGTAAAAGAAACGAAGGCTACTCATGATTTTATTGTTCTCGCTGACTTACATGTCATACAAGTATTCAATATGAGTTGTTTTAATCATGGTCTGGATGCTCTGTTGAATGGAATGTCCAATAAAGATGCAAAATCTCGTTACGCGATTGCTGGTTCACGGCCTCTTTCTATAACGATTACTTGTACTGTACTTGGCCAGATACAGAGCTGAATGTATGCTTAAAAAATGAAAATAAGAAGCTGAATATCACCATTTTTTTATTTTAAAAATTAAAGTGCTATTTTTCATTTTGTTTTACGAGTGCGTGACTTATGGCCGTGGCCAAGTTTTAAATTTTATTGTAGAATATTACGTCAGCAGAAAACACGTAATGCTTGATTTAAGATCAATTAATACCTTAATTCAGTTTTAGTCGTTTACTATAAGTTTCATTGCTTAACACTTTTCTTCCATCTTACTAATGACGTTGTCAGGTAACGGATAGTCTTCACAAATTAGCATACTTTTACCGTATAATTTTATCATAAAACACCTCCGCTATCCTTTATTACACTGCCGAACATATTTTTCTTCCACGCTCTTTAATATAATACAGTTCCGTTTGGAGTTTAAATTATAAAACTTCTATAGATATGAAGAATTTATCCTTACAAACTGTAAAAGTGTAGATATATTAAATACTTCACGTCAATTTGTTCTCTCGAAAATTATTTATCAAAATATTTTATTTATTTGTTATATGAAAGCAAAAAAGACAACATTCTTATGAAGACATATACTTTTAATTAATACTATAGATTTATATGTAAATCCGTTGAGTAAGAATAATATTTTGAAGAAAGTAACATGCCCGCCTTGTATTGCAAGTAAAAAGGATGTATAAAATGTATACAGAATAATTGGTCATGATCGTAATTAATCAAGAAATGAAAGTTTCATACATATAAATTATATATTAATTCCGTCGAACAATATACCTATTTCTAAAGCGTTTATTTTCAGTTTGTATGTTTGCATCGTCTTAAACAATAACAAAACAGGTATATGGAAGTATTTAAACGAAACATAAAAGTAAATAAACAAACGAAAACCAAATATTGATTAATAAAGAAGACAAATTTGGCCATGAAA
Source organism: Himalopsyche phryganea (assembly GCA_022494535.1). NCBI lineage: Eukaryota > Metazoa > Arthropoda > Insecta > Trichoptera > Rhyacophilidae > Himalopsyche > Himalopsyche phryganea. The sequence goes on along the minus strand of JAGVSL010000136.1, from coordinate 1,938,622 downwards.
AGTGGAATAAAAAATATTAAATTAATACTGAAGCTTTAATTTTTAAATACAGAATGATGAAGAGCTTTTTTACAAGATAGAAATATAAATCATCTGAATTTAACGGATTTCAAACAATATCATATGTAGGAAAGAGGGTTTGCAATAAATGGGATTCAAGTTTGTCGGTTCACCAGCAAGTGGCAACTTCACCTACGGGCGATTATTCATTGATTTTTCGTATTTAAAAAGTAGTATTAATAAACTTTAGATATTCGTAATATAATAAATGTTATTTGATATCTTTAATTATTTAGTTATTTATTATTCTAATATTCCTTATTTTTGCTGTTTATTACATGTACCCTAAATGTATCACTGAGGAGATATAATCTTCGGGGTGATTGATACATTTATATGTTTGTCGAAAAAAAACGAAATAAGATAATTTATTTTAGAAAAAAATGCAAATTATCATGTATTTTTGTATATTTATTCATAAATTTTGAAGGTAATTAAGTAGCTTACTTGCCCTCTCCCACCCACTTTTGCTTTCTCACCTGATAATAGTGTGATACGGCAGTATCCAGTGGCGTAACAAACGTTCTCAATCAATCTATCCCACCAGACAAACGAAAATAATTAAGTATTTAGCTATGAAATTTATAAAATCAGATAAATATTATATCATAAACATTAATTCGTAAACATATCCTATAGTAGCAAGAAAATGTTTGCCACTAAATATGAACACGATTTCGGGGTTCTTCTACCAAGCTCCTCAATTGGAGTATGATATTAAAAAAAATATCATCTGGTGATTGGAGGTTTTTGGGGTTAATATAGTGATACAACATATCATGATGTTTTGGAAAACTCACGATTGAAATTAAAATTTTAGTTTTCTAGTTGAAAAAGTTGTCAAATGACTAAATCTATACAAAATATGACATTGAAAATCTTTTGTTAGTGTAGAAACTTACATTCCTAACACTTATAAAGAGAAATATTGAATAATTTTTTTAAGATATAATAAATGTTTCCTTATAATTTAAGACATCGACTGAGGGTGCTTGATGGAATTTCAATATCAAATTTGGATTATTGAGATTTTGTACACTTCCATGTATTTTGTCACTAACGACCCGGGTTTCGCCTTTAGGCATCTTTAGGCATTCGAGCACACGAATGGACTCCAACTGACCATTCGTCCATTCGTGTGCTCGAATGCCTGAAGATGCCGAAAGGCGAAACCCGGGTCGTTAGTGACAAAATACATGGAAGTGTACAAAATCTCAATAATCCAAATGTTTCCTTATTTAAAGGTTAATTCATCCAAGCATGAGTTCATGGATATAAACAAAAAATCATTTCTTTTATAACAAAAAACCGATATCGTCCAGAATATTTTGTCAGCCCTTGTTGGTAAGACCGTTTATTTATTAGTAGCCTAGGGCTGATACAAAATACGATGTTTTCCGTTCAAATAGAAATAAAAAGATATGCTTGTTTCAGTAATCCACTTTTAAATGAATATGTGAAGTTACATTCATTAAATTTGTCGATATCGTAAAGCCTAGAGCTAAAAATGTATTGAGTAAAGTTGAGGGCAATGTTGTGTGTTGACCATTCCACTCCACTATAGATTCAAATTTAAAAATAAAGAGGGCAGTATATATAAACATGTATCAACGTATGTAAGATTTTTTTAATACCACTTATGAGATCTGTTACTAATTTATAAAATCTATTTATGTTTTAGTAATTCATTTTTCTAGTAATGTTAATTACAGTTTTTTGCCACTAATAACTGTGAACGAAATGGACTTTATTGATACGGATTTCTTCAAATTACGTAAAAAGTAAAAATAATACGGCTGAGCTTGTTTTTTCAGACGATAGTGCGTTCTAAAGTCTATCGTACTGCATTCATAACTCGAAGCAGCAAATTTTCTCTTCTGCCAGTATATTGACGTTATATTATTATTATGTAAAATAAAAAAATGCTTACTTTTTAAATGTTGTATGGCACGCAGAAACCGATAAATTCAATGCTGATGTATCCAATATTATTTCGCTTATATTTATTGCAATAGGCGGTTGACGGAGATATAAAAATAGATGTACTGTTTTAAATTGGACATAAAATACGATCGAAAAAACAAATAATACATAAAAGTAATAACTTAAGTGTGAACCATAAAAAATATCGTTTACTACTAACAATGCAAAGTGGATATGACGGTTTTGCTTTTAGACACCTCATATGGACGGCCCCTAAAAGATTTATAATAAATGATCGAACAAGAAAAACAAGATATATGTAATCGGTAAAAAATGACGATTTCATTTCAGAAAAGGTAAGATTTTTTATTTAAGTAATATAATATATTTAAGGAAGACGTTTCTTACATTCAAGATGTAATATTTGTTTTTTAATATGCGCAACAAATATCAATAAAGAAATATATTTGATATTTGTAGCTTATTTATTATGCTACGCGTATAGAATTTATAAGTGGTGCTCACAAAAAATATTGTTTATGTTGTAAATGCTCGAATAAAGGCTGCTACACGAAATATCAAAAAGATTCAGAATTTTGAGCTTTATTGAAAATAGATTATCAGGCGATACCAATTTGAATTTATGTCAAAGCAATGTTAATTGGGATGCAATGTTATGCAAAATACATTGATTAAGCTGGAATGCGTGGTAATTTTACAAAACACTATACTGCATGGGTATTATTAATTAATTTGGTAAACATTACAAATGTACTTGGAGTTTTTCACCTAGATACTGACTTGCCAGCTTATAACCGCCCAGGGCAAGTTCAACGGTTAACTATTTGGGCTGGACAAATTGGTAGAAACGCTGGATTGCACTTCCGGGCACAATCATTAGAACGCTAATCACATCCCGAAGGATCACCCCGAGATGCATGCCGAACGAGCAGAGTTGTTTGCTGTGGTCCGTCTTAATACGGGCTCAATAATAGCCCACGCTGACTTGATCTTAACCAATGTCAACTTTGACGCATTCGATAAATTTGCGACATCATATGGGGAACTGGATATTCATGACACCTATTTAGATTCAACGCGGAGTAGATAAAGGTAACACAATAGCACATGGTTAAAAGATCGACTTCGTGCTGCTCTGTATCAGACTAAAAAAATGAGAAGTAAATTTGATTATTTTCTTGATCATTATTGCTTTATTGAAGTCAACCGTTAAACAACGGCTGTAAGCACATAATGGATGGAGGTGTGGCAACTAACTTGTTAAATATTTACTTGCTAGTTACTTTTTAAAAGAGTAACAATAAATAAATTATTACATAATATTATGAATGTATAAGAATTTTCCAATATCTATAGTCGACATTCAATATCTTTAATCGATTCCAAAGTGTAGCAACTCAAAAAGCATAGGTCTGAGATTATTGGGAAACATTATTTTGCGTAGGTTTAATCTTCTACTGTATAGGTAACTTTTGTAGTTTTGTTATGAAATTCTAGGATTATCTAAAAGAAATATTTTTATTTACACTTTTGTGAACGAAATTGAATTTTTTTTAATATTAATAATAGGAGATTTTAGAGACCTTCAAAGGATTTTCCTAGTTGTTAGTATGGGTCTTAAGTAATAATAACCACTATCATTACAAGATTACCCCAAAATTCCTCATACATAACTCAAAACTGCAAATTTTTGATTTGTTACATTTGAACTATGATCCAAAATTCAAAAGATCTCTTTGACTATTAATATATCATCTAAATACTGGTAGAAGCCTGTAGATAAGATATTTTATGTTACATAGATAATTACAACAAAAATTTAGGATTTATGCCGATCGGATAACAATAAATTTGTAGCATTAATAGACTTGGACAATTATTGTCTGCATATAAATCTGCATTTATATTTTACTCCATTTTGCAAAATTGGTAAAATAAATGCTGCTTCTTTATTCGAACTATCAAACACTATTTAAAAACTTTTTTCTCTAATTGATAAAAACGATTATGATTACAAAAGAATCAATTTCTGAATCAAATTTATTTACGATCGAAATCAGGTTCTTATGAAGCTAACGTTGCAAAGTGAAAAACATTTAGAGCCACTATAAAAAATAAAATATATTTTTTTTAAGCTAAGGAATATTCATGCAACACTTATACCATGTTAAATGTTCGCACGTGTTCACTGAATAGCTCTCAGGACGCTGGAGTGAAAAGCTTGTAGCTTCATAAGCTCTTCTACAGCTTTACAGGTAAACGTAAAAACGGACATAATTAGTTTATTATGAGGCTTATGTTTGAAGCCTTATAAACATTGCGAGTAAGAATACTGGCTTTAAGTTTAGTGTAGTTCTGGCAGAGATTTAAATAACGGTACAGGTAGTCCTCGACTAACGACAGTTTGACTTGCGATGATTTGCACTTACGATAAAAAATTGAAAAACACTTTTTTTCATATATTGCATCACGGAGCACCATTGCCAACGGTTGATGCATACCAAAGAAAGATCAGTAACAGCATTTTTAAATTTGGATATTTATTTATATAAATACAGTAATTGTACGTTTAACCTTTGAAGTGAATAGTTAACAGAATAGAATCAATCTCACCAATGGCGTTTGGTAAGCTATATCTAAAAAAATAAATTTATATATTTAACGGAATACACGTGATAAAAAAGAGAAGTGAAACGAAACTTAAACTAATTAAATCGTATGCGAATAGTAAAAAAGTGAAGGACTTCAACGAAAATCAAATCACATTCAACGATCTCTACAATTTTGTAGAATAAAGTAAGAATTAGTGAACCAGTTAAAGGATCAAAATCTACAATAATAACAAAAAAAGATTTGTTCCCATCTATAAAATGGAAAAACTATATTATATTCGGATGGAAAATTATTCCAACCACTTGTTTTACAAGGCAAATAATAAAATTGTATTTACAACCTTTTATTTTCTGTTTTATTTATTAAAAACAGAAGATCGGCGGGCCAATTTGCGATAATATTGTGATTTCAAAAAAGCGCCTGGTGTGTTAAAATGTATCAGTACTAATTTTGGTTACAGTGACACCGCTAAAACTGACCTGAACCGAGCAATACTTAATTTTAATATTTTGTGTGAAATTCTACTTACGACTAAAGTTCAGGAACGTATCTCGGTCGTAAGTTGAGGACAATTTGTATTTCCAAAAACGTGATCCTGGTATTTTGATTGCTTTTTATATCAAAATACCGACTTAGAAAAATGAAAAATATCAGTATCGAAAATTAGGCGAAATAGAATCATAAATGTAACTGATTTTTAAGTCTAACAACCACAGCAGTTTTAATGCGTAATGTAAATCTAGCGAAGAATAAAAGTTTTCACATTTTAAAAAAAAACTAAAAATTTCACCCTAGCTAATTTTAAAATGGGAACGGTGGCGTCAGTAACGAGCTCATGATATATATTGTTTGACCGGCTAATAATTAAGTAAGAGGTGGTGTAAAACTTCATGTTACACACGATAATTATTTAAAAGCATTACATCCTCTAGTTTTACTGGATATGCAAAAAATGACGGAAATACATCTTAAGTAGGGCTTCCAAACCGGTTTAAACCGGTTAACCGGTTTATTGGCTGTTTTGAAAAAAACCGAAAACCGGTTTATTTTCCTCGGTTAACCGGGGTTTCTAGAAATTTCTCTTTCCATATTAAATATAATAGGGTTTAATACGTCTATTCATATGTAGAGTTATCAGTTATTTAAAAATATAAATATTGTTCAACTATCTAGTTCCTGCAATATAAATGAGGTAAAATTATGAACAACAATCATTTTTTAAATCGATTTGACGTTACATACAAATTAATATCCAAAATTTGAAAGGATTCTCATATTATATTTTCGATGAGAATAAAACTAGTGTTACACAATAGCTCTTATTGAACTTACGACACATCTACGTTTATTATTTATTTTTGAGATGCAAATAAAATTTGGAAAACCCCTTGTAGGTACTATTATAAAAAATATATATATTTATAATCAATTTTTTTTTCTAATTTTTCACGATTACTTCTGATTTTTATTAGAAAGATCTGATTACTACCTAAGCTTGGGTATTGTAAAAAAAATATTTACAACGAGGAATATAATATTGTTTATCTTATCTTATATTTCGCATTTTTTTTTACCATGTCCGCTTCCCAGTGTGGAGCATATGACCTTATAATGGAGTATCTCAACAGAAGTTTTATACGAAAACTGCTTATTACTCAGTTGTTCAACCTCTCTTTTCGAAGATAGTAAGGATAGTAAGATAGGGCTAGGACAGGAGTAGCGCTCTCAGCACGCCACTTTTTTAGGATCGTACTGGTGAGAGAGAATTTTAGACACCACATACACCCATTCCTTCGAACAGAAATTAATTTATGGTACTCTCGGCTCAGGGGCTTAATCCCGAGACATCCGTAACCGTAGCCAACGAAGTTACCAACTGCGCCACAGACGTCGACACCCATTACATCAACTTAAATATTTTTAGAAGGATTTTTCGTTGTTAGATGTTTTTTAATGTTGAGTCAACATCTAACATAACTGCTACCCAATAAAAAAATCGAGAAAGTTGTGGAAAAAAAAGGTATAGTGATTTCTAAGCCAAACGGGATAGTGTGTTTTATTATCTATTGGGAAAATAAAAAGTTTAAATAAACAAACACATATCCATAAAGTCAACGGAAACACAAAAATTCAATTGTAAAGCATGTTTGTTGGTATTTCCGACAATAAGTGTCATAAATCATAAATCGTTTGTCATAAATCGTTTTATTAGTAACCTTTACTTTAGACTCTTGTAGTGCAAAAGGAACAATAATAATAATGTCTCACAAATATTCGTAGTTTAATGAAACACGAGATGCAAAGTGCATTAGAGTTTTTAAACAATAACGAAAAAATGGTTTAAAATTGCGAAATAATGTTCCTGGAATATACAATCATAGTACCTATGATAAATATGATAATATACACATTAATAATTATTATGGTATCTGTTTAAATACTTATTTTGGTTCTATATAATACACACACTACAATTATTGCGCCAAAGCTATATGCATACAGTAACAATTATATATAAATAAAACCATAATGTGGAGCATATGGACTCTTAATGGAGTTTATCGCAACATAAATTGTTTCTACGAAAATTCTTTATTAATCAGTTGCTCAGCCTCTCTTTTTCGAAAAGAGCAGGAATACAAGGATAGGGCAGGACTAGTGGTTAGCTAATCGCTCCCGTTACATCTCCTTTTAAGAATTGGATATGCGGGAGGGAGTTTTAGACATAGGAGGCAACTGTATTTTCGAATAGAAATCTATCAATAGATTTAAAAATCATTTTATGACCTCAACCGAAGCCAGCGACGTTGACCACTCAATTCATATAAAATAATATAGGTATTTATACATTCAATGAAAAAAAGTTTTGAATGAAAGTGACATTAATGATTTGATGTAAAGGCAAAATTTAAATTTTATGTCAGTTATTATTTGAGAGTAAATTAGTTTATTTTGTTTTTGTAATAATATACTGTAAGTTACATAATAATGAAATAAAAATAATTTAGATTATAAATTATCAAGATTACTAATTAATAAAATAATAGTATTTACTACATTGAAAACGTAACACATTATTTAATATTCATTCCTATTTAAGTATATAAAATTTTAGCATATTTTTATTTTTCTTTAAAATACAATACATACAAAATATGTATTCTTTTTACTCCGTGCGCAATTATCATGAATGCATTTGTCTTTTCTGCATTTGCATTGTGTGTATATGTTTCATCAATGCGTTAACATAATAATTGAATTATTACAAATTGTATTTTGCGTCTGATTAAATATTTTGTTATGGTGCGTTGTATTTTGTATTTGTGTTGGTGTGTATTTAATTCACTTGTATAATAATAATACAGGGGCTCCCAGCCTTTAAGTACATTATTATATCAATTATCAAAATATATTAATTATACTAAAAATTATTATATCATTCTCAAAGTCAGTATGATCTTTGGCATTGCATTTCATTGGCCAGTGCTTCATAATAAGGAGAGCTTGATGATATTCCTGTCAGTAAACAATCATAAAGATGCATCCAGTGTTTAGCAGAGCAGCCAGACAACATAAACATTTCGACTTATGCAGACAAATGAGTTCGAATAACATTTTTATCAAATAAGTATTTTATAAAGTTGATAAAATGAAATTGAAGTAATAAATAATCTGTCACGGTAATTCTACACCGATTTCTATAGAATTGCCGCGATAAATTTGTGAGCGCCGAGCGCACACAAATCGGTGAGCGGGCGCCATGTCCGCCGGCACGGGCTTGAGAATCTCTGGTATAATACATACCTATTAGTTCATATTAGTAAATTTTATGAAGAAAAATACCTTGTTTTTCAATCGTTACACTATTACATCATGGTACCAAAACTGGTTTTTGGAAAATAGTTAAAACGTATATTTCGGTTTAAACCGGTTAACCGGTTTTTTCGTCAGAAAAAAACCGAAAACCAGTTAGTCTTTTTGGGCGGTTAATTGGAAGCCCTAATCTTAAGTAAGTGTTTGCAGATAGAATCTTAAGAACCGCGTGGAAAATGGAGATTGGTAGACAATCTTCGTAATGATACTTACGTTAGAAACTGCTCAATAAAGAGTTCATATATTATATCAAAGAATTGAGCCATTAGTTTACATGATTATAAATTTATCACTCAGCTCTATAATAATGAAATTAATAAAGAAACGTACGATTCGTGTTTAGCCAAAAACAGGAGACGAACTTTATTAGATGGATTACTTTAATCAAGTACACCCATTAAAATGAAAGCTATGAAAATCAGCTAAATGCTTTTTTGGTTACTTGGTCTTCATGGGAGCTACTTTATGTTATAAAACATTTATTTACAAAGTTATGTACTCAAAGTAAATGCCGATAAAAATTTCTTGGAAAAACAAGTTAATGTTGATACTCAATTGTAAATAAAAATGTATGAAACGAGAATCAAAGTTGTATTGTTATAGTGGTATTAAGAGCTATTGTCTATTAAGATTATTCACAAATTTCTCTACTATATAACAGCTCCGTGCATAAATCGTCGAACTGTCGAAAAAGCTCCCACAAAAACGTGGTAAATCAGCAATGTGAAATTTTCCTATGTCATTTTGGCTGCCAACTGTGTTATTTTAAACTTTCATCTTTCAACAAAAATAACTGGAAAAGTCATAATTTTTGGAGTTTCAATGCGGATCAGATGTCAGAAAGCGTGTCTGGTATTGAGACTACTCGAGAATGACAATAAATGGAAAGCAACATTAAAGATAGCTACACATTCAGATTTACCATAAACAATTCGGACACTTCCGACAGCATCTACAACGAGGCACTCGTCAAGTTTACACACATGATCGGAAAATATTTTTCGTAGATTGGCATGATAAGTTTTTCACGACAGCATGCACGTCACACGAGTCGAGAATTGGGGTAAGACTTAAATCTAATGTTTAATTTTATGGCGCTGCTAGAGCCATTGTTAAATGCTGATCAAAAAGCTAATTATCGAGAAGGTCTAAGGTGAAATAATATTAGCATTAATATTAATTTACAGACTATATTTTTTGCGCGTTACATGAGGTACGGTCCACGGTGATATTTTAAGCTTACAACCAAATTTTAATATTAGTTAGTCAACGTCAAAATGACCTAATATAAGGGTCCTCTATCTTAGGCGGAACCGGGTGAAAATTACTAGTTAATATATAAATGTCACAAACAATAGCTTGCCATGTTTAAATCGTAAAATTTGTAAAAAAATCAACAGATTAAGCGGAAAACTATCATCGTTTAAAATTATAAAACTTAAAACAGTGAAATCCTCATTGCGTAGGTTTTTCATGAGGTATGCCCAAAAGGAACATAACCGTTTATAATCCGGCACGTCTCGCAACAAGCGCAAAAAGCAGTCGCGAGACAAGCAAAAAAAAAAAAAATTATTAAGCCTTTCCGTTACCATAGGTGCACCAAGATTGCCATACGAGTTGAAAACATTTATATCTCGCTTATTAGGTTTTATATCAACTTAGGATTTTAGCTATTGTAGATAGAATATTTATGTAAAAATAGTTATGTAATAAACTTAAAATAAATAAGTGGTTCGATTCAATGTTTTCATCATAAAATTAATAAAATTACAAAACTCTGATGACAATATTATTCAGAACTCAATTAAAGTGATAGCGATATATATAAAATTCTATACGGAAGAGTGACGCACGATACATATTGTTAAGTTAAGACAAAGCGAGAAATGGTATTAGTTAAAGAGAGAAAAGACCGGATGCATTTTTGCTTGTAGTTATTTTTTATGCAGCGGCATGTGGTGGAGTTACTATCTCTATCGCACCACCTCATATGAGCAAGTAGGATACAAGAACGTACTCCCGCAAGCCCGTATATCTCACTCTCACCCTTTCACTTTACATGAGATTGAGCGAAAAAGAGAGAACGGTACGTCACTCACTTGCTTGTGTTTGTTATAATATGAATCAACTCGTCAAGTTTACATTTCAAAAGGACTGTATAAGACAAAAGCGGGGCATGCCTACACTTTATGTGACGTGATTTTTTGCATGTCGTTCATATCTCGATTATATTACATCAAAATATGTAAATTGCAAGCTCTAGACACAAAATAAAGTGTAAAACGATAACAATATGATATTTAAAAACAGAATAACCCTTTTAAAGCGATCAATTAGCTTTAAAAATGCTGAATACATAACCAGGTACAGGTGAAACAGCCTGTGTCGACCACGGCTGGTAACGTGATTGTTTTAGCACTGACTGGATCACGTTAATTGGTCCACTTTATTTTTTGGGCTTTAATCTGTTATGGTTCACTGTGATATTTAAATTTTTCAGTTTTTAAAAATATTTTGAATTGATCGACTATAGGTATATTTGGTTAGTGTTACATGAGGTATGGTCATGATGATATTTTCAACTTTTAACATTATTATTAATTGATGGAATTGTCGGGTTCATTGCTCAGTGATGAACGTCGTTGGATCAGTTACGGATATCTCGGGATCAAATCCCAATACGGACAGTTCCATCGATTGATTTTTCAATCAATTTACGGATTTCCGTTCGTAAGTATGGATGTTTGTGATTTCTGAAATACCCTCCCACCTAACCAACCGATCCTAAAAACAGGACGTAGTGAGAGTGATTAGCCAACCACTAGTCCTGCCCCAGCCATATCCTACATATTGGGAGCGGACATAGTTGGAAAAATTATATATCCGGGGTGGTTGCGTTATGGCTGTTTTTACTTTTACTCATTGGAAAATTGATTTCGATGCTTTTAAAAATATTTTTTAAATTCTTTGATTCATAAGAATTCCTAATTCTATTGTTACGTATTTATTAGGCGTACAATTATAATAAAATTAAATTGAAAAAAAAAAACAATGACTGATGCGTGAGATTTACATCTTAAAAATGACTAAATATTCGTTAAAGATATGTTATTTATTCCACTTTGGAAATTAAAATTCTCAGCAAAGACATAATGAAGAACAGCTGGCAACGACAGAGTAAGCCCTCTTAGTACCTTTTAATTTTTTTCCTGTTAATTTTATAGAGAAATGTTATTATTGATTCATTCTTAGTTGATAAAATAATATTTCTTACAGCAATTAAAAAATAGGTAATTAAAAGATACAGATAAAAATTAGTATTAGATTTTTGTTTTATTTTCAGGCATATATTGCAATATTTTGGGCAACCACCAATATAATATTTATATGAAGCATTAACGATTTTTTTTTGTGTTACGAATAAATTGAAGATTTTTAATAAAGTAACTGAGGAAGCATTCTCCATGATCCCTTTTATTGAGGTAAAAAATGTTTTTATGCATTTCATTACTACAACAATATTATAACTGAACGAAAATAATAGACCAAAATTCGATCATTTATAGTCAAAAAAGCATCTAAAATTTCATAAATTATTAGGCGTTTTGAAATGATGAAATATCGGCTCAGGGTATTATTGACGATTCTATGAAAGCCGATATATCAGCTCTAGGGTATTATAAGGGTTAAATAATTCAAGATAAAAATAACACATTATCGTCCTGGCTGTAGAATATTTTTTCGAAAACTCTGTTATTTTTCACCTTACGATAATGGTTTTCATAGATAAAATGTCGATTCAATATACGATGATTTAATTTCATTCTAGAACAAGAATATTTTCCATAGCAATATTTACAATATATTACAAATAATAATTTGTCTTTATCTATCTATCTGTAGCGCAATAATATTTTAAGTCCAAAACCATGAAATATATATTTTTTGTTGTTATAATTTTTGGTTACTTTTCTTAAACGGTTTTATATTTTAGAGTAAAAAATTACAAGGCTTCTAGCCGGAACCGAACAGAAAAAAAATGTCTACTTTTTCGGTTCAGTACATGTTCAAACACGCGCGTTAACATGGTCTTACTTCCCACTTCTGTTGTCGTGAAGTTGTCATAGGCGAAATAGAAATGCTGTTTTTTTTCATTTAACATTATGTGTGTCAAATTAAAGGTGCAAAGACTCAGAGGAAAGATCTCAACACAATTGTTAGAATTTATAATACATTATTTAAAAAAATTATGGTTAAAGTCTTGCGGTGCAGCATAACCATTGGTTTCGGAGTGGGGCGCCGGGCTTTCATAGAAGTACCATAAAATGTTCCAAATTATGGTAGAATTTTTTTGGAATACAAATAAAAAAAACAAAAAAAAATGTCACTCGGAGCTGAACCGAAAACCGGAAAAACCGTTATTTTTTCGGAACGATAACCGGAATTGAACCTACATATATTTTTTGCTTGAATCGGAACGAAAATCGATACGAAAAAAAATGACCGTAAAAACCCTGTAAAATTACAAGATAAGAAAACTCGATATTATAATATAGACACGATTAAGTAATAACATTTTTTTTAAAAAAACTGGTGAATATAATTAACCGAATAATAAAAAGATTTTGTGGCCTAGCTACGCCACCAGTTTTCCTCCAAAAAATTTAATATTTACAATTGTGTTGGATTAATGGTATCTTTAAAATTACTTACCATTTTTGATTTTAAATCTTAAACCATCACTGCACAGAATATTGCGTATCTTTTTATGTATAAATAAAAAATATTCTTGAAAAATATGTACTATATTTTTACAATTTGTCATTAACAAATGTTTAATATTAATATTGTAGAGTCCAGCAGGCTTTTTCTTGAAATATGTCAAAAAATCTAGTCTTTAAAATAATTTTGATATTTATCATTTATATAAAAAATACAAAATTGTTGATTTACGATCCATTAATATATTGTACAATAAATTTTGTAAATTAATTTAGGACACGATATTCAGAAGATTTTACTAACACAACATTGACTATTTGCAAAAAGAAATTTAGAAAAAATATTTTTTCTTGCTTTGCTCTCAGCGAAACCAAAATCTATTTTATCTGCCAGTTGGTGTTCTATTGAAAAAATTGCAAGAGTTTGTCATCGCTAATTGGTCACTGTCAATGTTTAATATTTTTTTTTTATTAATTTCAACCACAAAATGATAATTCAGCATCTTGGGACTGTTCACATCCTTTTTTTATTTCTGTCTCAACATTGAGGCTTCATAATTATCCTTAGATTATTTTTATTTGTTTATTATCAACGAAATTTTTGTTTAAAAATGCTGCCTCCAGGAGTATATTTTGTCAATGGGTAAAATAAACATTCATTCAATGAATTTTTACGGTTGTGTTACGATATGAAGTTTTATTTATTTGTAAATATTATGGTATGAAAATTATGTTTTAAATGCAAAATTTTGGTGCTTCCCTGGTTGGAAACCACTGATTTAGAGATGTCTTCTCTTAAGACACTACTGGCAATAATTTGACAGCGGCCACCACTGCTGTGTTACGGGATACACTCAGTGTTGAATATATGTAGTAGGTGGTTTCGGGTTCACTGTTGAGTACCACGGGAAGATACGAGTTCGGTAGTCCAGTGCAAATAAAGGTGATAACTCAGTTTCCAATTGATTCTTAAAACTTAAAATTTTCGAGCCAACTATAATAATATTATGACTGACATGTTTATATTGGCACATGTAAACAATTAGCGGCCGAAATCTCAATTACTGATGATTATATCATTGACGTTTTGTTTATTTACGTGCAGAAAATTTAATGCGCCTCATTCGATCATTGATGTCGTAACAATAGTCGTAAACATATTTAATCTTCGTTGGAAATTTAATAATTAAGTTTTGTTTTGTAAAATTTATGAATAAGCCGGACTCTGATTAATTTAAAATTGGAACATATTTTAATGTCCATCAAATGTGGCTGTTTGGCTAAATGTTAATATGATGTTCATTCATTTTGTGTCATACTATTCTTATCTCAAGAAAAAATATTTTCGCTCTGGATCTATTCGCTTACAAATAGCTGAAGCCAAATTTATATTAATGCAGACCATTTGGGACACGCAGCTGTACACGATTAAAACAAAATGCCATTTATTCAACGCCTGCATTCTATATGTGATGTTTTATGGCAGCGAATTATGGCACCTGACAAACACTCAGAAAAACCGTATTCTGAACTTTGAGAATAAGTGCTTACAGTGGATATTGAGGACGAGGTCGTTTGACTTCCCGAGGAACTCGTAGATTAGGGAACATACCAAGCAGCGCCCTGGTACGTCAGTGGTCATGAAAAAGAGGTTGAAAGTGGCCGGGTCATGCTGCGGATGCCTCAACCCAGCTTGCCTCTTTGGATGCTACATGATGTACTTGATGGAAGCTGAGGTACTCTGATCGCATAAAAATATCCTCGAGCACAATCAAGCCGCTCAGGCCCGACCCGGCCAGTGAAATGTTAGTATACTCCGATCTCGAAAAAGCAAATGCACTCGCCTATGCATTTGTCAAAAACGCCTAAATTCAGTCAGACATGGACCCATCTAAAAATCAATAGATTCACTCGTTGCACAAGACATAATCTCGGATGATGTTAAAATCGTTGAATCGGTTGAGATCAAGAAACTCATCAAGTCACTCGTAGTTAAAAAGCGCCCGGAAGAGATAAAATATACAACACTATTCTGAAGCGTTTCCCTCAAAAGGGAATCATTTTCATAACTAAAATATACACCGCATGTCTCCTACGTGGTTACTTTTCAGTAACATGGAAAATGGCTCACGTCGTCGCGTTCCCAAAACTCAAGAACGACCACTCGTTAGTTGTCAACTACAGACCTATCAGTTTGCTCGATTGCCTGAGCAAACTGCTCGAGAAAGTGATTCTCAAACGCATTCTCCCCTCTCATAACCGTATCCTCCCTGAATCTCAATACGGATTCAGGAAGAGTCTCTCCATCACCCTTCAGCTAGCCCGCATCACGGGTCAGATCACCGAAGACTTTTACAGGGACAAAACCACCGGAACTGGCACGACAGCCTTGTGCACAAGCTCGTCGTGACTAACACCCCTCTCTACATCTCAAAGATCATTCAGAACTACCTGAAAGATCGAACTCTCTATGCAGCGGTTAAGAAGGAGAAATCTTTTCTCCATACAGCCTCCGCTGGGGTACTCCAGGGTAGCCTCCTGGTACCTAAGCTCTTTAATCGTTTAATTTATTATCTCCTTAACCCCATTAACTGCTCGGTTGCTCTATATGCAGACGACACAGCGATCACATCCACCCACAAGGACCAATACGTAGCGTTACGTCACCTGGAGGCTGGCACGGCCCAGTCGACTGAGTTCTTCAGTCGCTGGAGACTTAAAGTTAATAGCGCGAAAACAAAGGAGATCCTCTTTATACGCAAGAATGCCAACAAATTTTACAGAGGGAAAATCACTGTATGTGGTATTTCCTGCCCTTCAGTCAAGAGGTCAAATACCTATGAGTATACTTAGACCACTCCCTCACCTGGTCTGCTCAAATTGCCGAAGCAAGACGTAAAGCCCGCGTTGCAATCGGTGCGTTGTACTCAATTTTCAACGCCAGAAGCTACCTCAGCGTAGAGAACAAAAGAGCACTCAACAATATAGTCATCAAACCGACCATGCTGTACGCCTTCCCCATATGGTCTGATTACATCTCCGACGGCAATTTCCTTCTCATACAGAGGGTTGAAAATAAATGCCTCCGCATAATCTCAAGCATGAAGAAAAATTCCAACACGCGTTACCTCTGTGCATGGACAAAGGCCCCGACATTCAAGAGACCCTACGTCAAACCACGCTAGCTTCGTGGAGAGCTTAAACTAGGGGTCTTACCTCACTCCGATTCTCAAAGCTGCGAAAATAAAGAAATTTAAGTTGCGACTCAAAATCTCCCAGAACCTCGTCAAGATGATGTCAAAATCCTTATGCTCCCCCTCCACCTCTTTTATAGGTAATTCTTCTTTAGCGGAGAAGGAAGCGGAAGAGGCCGTTAATCAAGCCGGCCTTCATTTAATCGCCCTAAGAGATAAATCTTAAATTTAACGAGCCAGGCTTGTATATTCAGTTAGGGACTGGACATTTCTAAAAATAATCTTAGTAAGTTCTTCAAACTTCAACATTACGAGCAATTCTTGGTTAGAATTGAACTTTTGTTAATGATTCAAGACAATCATTCTCATATGGCGTTTTTTTATTAAGTGTTTTTCCTACACAAAGCCTTCAGCTGACAGAATCTTTTTACATAGCAGTGCATAGCTAGCTTACATGCGTGAAAGGGATATAAAGTCTGTACTCACCCTAGCACTGACTTTAGTCAGGAAACTAGAAGCCCGCCTCGTGGACTCCACATAATAGTTTTAGGAGGAAAAAAAAAATCTGGCATATCATGGGAGGAAGCAAAGCAATTGTTGCCTGACAAGGAATTATGGAAGCGCCGTGTGGTAGTCATTTGCTCCACACGGGTAGCACTTACGGTCAAATAAGAAAAAGGATAGAAAGTCTGCATTGTTGTCAGGCACACTTAGGCGCAGTTAACACAAAAAGTAATTTCCTTATGAGACGAATAACGATGAGATTGATTGCTGAAAAAATCTTGAAATGTTGTTTGCTCGTTCTCACTTATGCACTTAGATTTGTAAATGATATGAAAAGCATGATACAGCAATATAAGAACGTTAGGTCACGCAAAAATGTCATTTTTGTATATGTCTGGTTTTGTGTTCCAGAAATAGATTCCATAATACTCTAATAATGAAAATTCTTCGATAGCGCTTTACGCCGATGTATTATAGTATACTCTCACTACTATAGCGGGCTGTTAAGCCGTAGTGGGTGGTGTCAGGAGTAACGTTTAGTCCACGAAACTAAATATTCGGTGGAGAACATAATATATTACTTACTGAAGGTACTTTTAATCACAATGAGATTCTCCCCAAGACAGTATCAAACAAACGAAAAACAATAGATAAAATAAGCTGCAAAAACAATTTAAAACTATGATAGAGAACCAGTGAATCCATAGCTGTTCATTAAATTTGTTGTGGAATTCAAAGCTTATTATTTCTTTTCGACGGCAGCCTTAGAAACCAATGGTATCGCAATTTAGAGTTGGTAGTATTTAGTTACCAGACGACCTGAGTACTCGTGCATTGTTGAAAGTAAAAACTGATAGAAAAGCCACGAAGAATAATTATAAAAAAAATGATTTGAACCAAGGACGGGGTGTATGAAGTAAAGTTGAGCTGGGTAAAAAATGACTCATCATTTTGTGTGACGTCACTTTTACCTTTTTACAACATGAACTTCACGTTATTTTTGTAAAATGGGTGACGTCACTTTTAAGCATAGTAATTTGTATTTATATAGAAATCACTATAAATTAACTGTAATTTATACAGCACATGAAAGGTGTACGAAAAGTTTTTCGAAATTTTCTTCTTCTTTAACGCCCCAAAGTTGCATCTGAGGCTACTGCCGTCCCCTGAAACGTTCCAGCAGTTCGGACTAAACAACAACCAGTTATCGTGGAAACAACTTCTTTGAAATGATGTCAATTATGGGTTCATACGTTCCACAATAGGAGCTTACATGATTAAAAAATAAATGTATTTTGATTAAGAAAAAAACTTACGGATTCTCTTCTTGGAAAGTTAGCGACAAAATGAAGTCATAATGAATTTGTTACGTTCTGCAATAATTGCATGTATCCAACTTTGCCTGCATCAAGTCAGAATTAAACCCAGGCGATACCATTGATGTAAAGACAAACCAATGGAAGTAATTATTGCATTATATTTCAGTGAGTTATGTAGGAAACCGGTAACAGATATTACTTATTTTATCCTTGAAGTTTTTACCATTTTATTAAAAATGTTTATAATTCCAGTTATAGACATAAATGTTTTCCAAAAGCAGCTGAATAAGATCAAGTTAACCGAGAAACGGTAAATAAAATACCACTAAAGTGGTATTTGAATTAAGAAGGTCGTTTCTCATGGTGGTTTGATTTTCTCTGTAGGTTTTAAATAAAATCTTTACCTTCCAAGAAATTGTATCAAAATATATTGTGTTTTTTTTAATGATAATCTGTTATAAAAATATCATACTGGGAAAGAATACGGTTATTAGAAAAATTTGTTTGTTGAGCTTGGCCTTCTCCAAATACTTAAAGAAAAAATATCGGAAGAAATTTACCTACATAACAAAAGAGTAGAATATTGTTATTATAAAATCTTGTTTGTTCATTGCTAAAATCGAAAAGTTAATCTGTACTTATAGAATATCAGCAGCTTTTTAGAATTAAATGTCGACAGAAACGGCCGGGATTGATTTAAGCAAGAAAATGGAGCATATAGAATTAATCATTTTTTTTATTTGATTCAATATGAGTCATTTATTTATCAATTATTTTTATTTTCACGCGGGGCCTCTCACAAAAAAATGTGAAACACGAATCATATGTATACGTCCTGAAGTTGAGAAAGTTTTAGAATCTAAACTATGATGAAAAAAATAGCACACTAAAATGAATACCCAAACATTAACTAATGGCACTGATTTCCTGTGATATTATAATGTAATCAGTATTAAAAATTGAGTTATTAAAGTAATTACGTAATTACGTAAGCTCCTCACATTTTTTTAAGGGCGAGTGAAATAACTGACATTTGTGGATGAAAAATTTTTTAAATATTTTTTTCGCAAACATTCATGTAATTCATAAAATCTAGCTAAATAATATTTTAAAAACATTTCAGTCGATTAAAGCAATCCTTTTATATTATTTCACTAAAGTTCTACTGTATGAGGCTGATTGGTCACCAGTGTTCAAGTAAATTCATTTATCTCAACCAAAACGTTCTATTTATTTTTTTATAAATAACCTAAGCTTTGTCAAATAAAAAGGATTAATATCACAATATTTTATTGATTTGGGAATCAACCGGGAATAAAATATTTTTTTTCCAGTTGTGGACTGTTTTTTTATTTATGCGGCTTCAATTCATACAATGTAAATCAGAGCTAGAATGTTTTAAAAATATAACCAATTGAAAGCTGGCACTCTCTGTGTGCTCTATCACTGCGTTCCACAAAACTTTTGACAATACAGTATTGGAGAAAATAAAAATAAATCTTTTAAGCCGCTTAGTATACAATTCCCGTCATTTATAGAAAAGCACATATGCCAAGGCTTTATATATAGATAACGATAATACGTCATAATGATATATTATAATACTTGGAAAAAAGTCAAAGTAACACATATATGTATATTATATATAATTTAATAACTCTACTTCTTTTGGGAATGTTATCGTTTCATTATCTTGATTTTCAAAGTAGGTTTTCGATTTTAAAGAATTTTTGTTTTTTCTATGATGTCGAGTTTACAATGATGAATCTAGATATTCAAGAGACTATAAACATAATTGGCTAACATCAAACCCATAATATTTTTTTTATTACTACTCGTTCTCCGCGTCTGTCATTTGAGATGCCTAATTCAAGCGGTCTATGGCTGATCAATGCAATGTTCGAGAGGTGGACATATTCAACGATGAGTTTCGTGTTTTGTTTTTTAATGTCTTATTTGAAGTTTGATGTAATTATTCCGTGTTTTACATTATAGTTGTCAAATGCATGCTACATCGGCCTAAACGAAATGTTATTTTTTTATTGTCCGTTTCTTTTAAAATAAAAAAATATTTTTAACTTTTTATTCCGGTCATATTTTGAATTTGGAATTTTTGATAGTTTTTGGCAATGAGTTTAGTAGGTGTTTTACGGTTTCAAATCGAATAGAACAAATTTGAATTAAATAATCGATATAATCGGTAATTTGTTTTTTTAAGCAATTCTTTGACAATTTTCTAAATGTACTATATTTGTTAATTATTGTATATGTTACTGTATATTTCATTTTTCTTTGCGATAATTGGATGGATTTACAATTGTCCATGCCTCAAAAGATGGCGACGTTTACTTTTTATAACGGAGAATAAAAAAATGAAAAAAAAATTTTACCTCAGTGAGCAAAATAGAAAAATTAAGCGTGACGTAACATGATACATTATCAACATAAAACATATTGCAAAGTGCACTAATATAAATAATACACACATATATATGATTTTTTAAAGTGTCATATTAGGGATTTTAAATGTGTATCCAGATGACTTTAATTCTGACAACCCATGTTTTTCTTGTGCATAATTCCAGGCAAGAAAAACTGGCGAGGTTTCAATCCATATAATGCATATTCATATGAGCATCAAATAAAAATTTGCCACAATCCGGGAGTCAATTCTTTGTGTTCAAATTCATTGCAGATTGCATAGGTTAGCTTTCTCTATATGATATACTTGATAATATGACGTAGAATGGAGCACTATTTAGTATTACATATACCATATACTCAACTGTCAATCTGTTACCCATTTATGTGTCTCAAAAAAGAAAAATGAGTGGTGCATCGATTGAATAGCGCAAAATTAAATCGTAAAGTTGATGTTCTTTGTTTTAAGTTAATTTTTTTAAGCATGTTCCTCTGTGATAACTGATTAGAATAGCAATGTCCTGTCGCTCAAAAAATGATGCTTGTTTACCGAAAAGGATCTGAGTCTCACGAGAAAAGCCAAAAAGAGGTGAGATATAATTTGACAATACATATAAACACAACATAACAGATATCCCTAAATATTTAACATAATATTATATAAATATGATAGTTGTCATGAAATTGTTTCATAAAAAGTATTTTCGAATATCTATTCCGATTTTGGGTTTGTATATAAGTGTTTGAATTTAATCGGATACACGAAAACAATAAAGATACCATGGTAATCGATACTCGGGTTGTCATTCCTAAGCACGTGTCTTGTGTTACGTTATTCACGAAGAAGAAAATGGTGACAAGATAAAAGAAAGAAAAGCATTTCCCGCTTCAATGAATAAATATTATTACACAGCGATATTATTTACTCATTTTTTAAACTTCTGCAATGCTGTTGAAAAAACATTTGCTTATGGTTTCTGTTAAAAAAAAAAATTCTCGTATTCATTCGAATCAATGTGCTTCACTTTATAAGCGAAAAAGGCTAAAAGAGTATTTATACAGTTTAAGCTTTTAAATTTTTGACCGAAATACACTTTAAAACGTTAGCATATTGGATAAGGTGATATTATTATTTAATTTTAGATTATCGAGATTTTGTACACTTCCATGTATTTTGTCACTAACGACCCGGGTTTCGACTTTGGGCATCTTCATGGAAGTGTACAAAATCTCAGTAATCCAAATTTGATATTGAAATTCCATCAAGCACCCTCAGTCGATGTCTTAAATTATATCTTAAATTAAATGATATTATTATGTTAATTACTTTGAATGGCTTAAAAGTTACAAAATGATTTAGCTTACATAATTAATTTTACTATTTCACGAGATGTTTACCAAATCCTTTTGTAAGTACTAACATTATCTCTACAAATTATTTATTTTTAACAATATTATTTTCATTTATAGATTTTGATATGATTAAAGCACTATTGCCTCCTTAAAGTATAATTGTATTGTACAAATATTTCGTGCGATGATTATTTGTCCATTCTTTAAAAACCATATCTGATCTTTTAGATGGAGGAAGATGAAATACCAATTGAAACTTGATTTATTATGTACGACATTGATCAAATATTGTGTACCTAAAGCTCCAAGAACATCAAAGAAATATTAGCCTTGCAGAATAACAATTTTAAACAAATAATATGTACTGAATAAATTAATGTCATTATGGAAATTTCAGAAAACGTTTATTGTTGCTTAGCTAAGAAGATATAAATATAAAACATAAATATTAAATTTTCGATTTCTCCGAAATCAAATTCACCAGAAAATTCTCAGGGACTTTTCAGAATATGTTAATTTAAGTATTATTGGTTTCATAAAAAAACAAAACAAATTATTTGGGAAAATATTAATGAATTGAACAGGGTCTGTTTAATATTTTTCAAAAGAAATGTACGTATAAATTAATGTTAAAAAATACATGTAGGATTCCTCTTGAAAAACTTTTAATGAATAAAAATTGTACTTTTGTTGGCTCTATAGACGAGTGGAAAACGTTCCGCTCTTTCTCTCTATATATATTTATATATCGGGATATATTTAAACACTAATTTTTCAATCTATTTATGGACTTGTGTTCGAAGCCTGTGATGTCTAAAATTTCTTTTCACTTATACGATCTTAAATTAGAACTTAGCCCCATATTTCTATCCTTACTCTCTTCATAAAAAAAGAATGGTTGAGTAACTTAATTACAATTACAGTTCTCAAAGAAAAACTTTTGTTGAGATACTTTTATTAATATTCAATAAATTCAAAAGTGGGAGCGGACGTGGTAAAAAAAAGTTTTTGCTTTCATCCGTATTGCTGTAGTTTATGACGGCACCAATCAGCTTTATATCGTATAACACAGGTGGACTAAAGACACAGGTTTCGAAGACAAAGACACTTCAATGAAACTCACTCTCGTTCAATCGCATTTGTTTTATTGTTACAGCCTAGGCTTAGTACATTTGCACAGTTTTAAAACAAAGGTTTTCATTAATTATAAGCTCAATTACTCTCTAACCACAGTTCCTACATTACACGTTTAAGGTTTACTTACAGACGTTTATAATTAAAAAATGTTACTCGAAACAGTTGGTATCTTTACGAGGACTTCTCCCTTAATAAGAAGAGGAACAATATACCCAGGGGGGTTTCGAGAGACAAGCAACACTTCACTCGCTCTTTTAGACAACACCCGGTTGCCTTCCTGTCAATACCGTTGACAGGAGTCACTCCCAAAGGATAATATCTTCCCTGCCGGAAACGCCGGCTTAACTCCCGAAAGGACAATTCCTTCCTCTCTTCCCGATCACGAACACACAACTCTCACCGCACACAGCGACCTTCTCCCCTCGACCACGAGTACACAACTGACCAGATTGTATCGTTCGTTTTTGGCGTCCCAAGATCTAAATCACAGTTTCTGAACCATTTGGACGAGTGCACAAGTGGCACTTCAACATTGATTCTAAAGAATTTATTTTCTAAGTCTTGTTTTTTTTTCATTATATATATTGTCCCTTCGAACTTTAAAACTGAGGCATCGATAAAAGTGTAAGCAATTTTTATC
The DNA here is from genome assembly GCA_022494535.1 of Himalopsyche phryganea. Classification (NCBI taxonomy): domain Eukaryota; kingdom Metazoa; phylum Arthropoda; class Insecta; order Trichoptera; family Rhyacophilidae; genus Himalopsyche; species Himalopsyche phryganea. The sequence continues at coordinate 1,914,843 of JAGVSL010000136.1, read as the reverse complement.
TAAATGAATTTGTTTTTGTAAAGTGATCTAAGATTTTAGGCTAACTGACTAATCGTTTTCGGCTTGTGTATAACCAAATGAAGGAATATAAATCAGGGTGAACGGATGAAGTCGTACAGGAAAAAAGCGGACATGGAAAAAACCGACGCGGAAAAAAGCGAACACGTAAAAAAACAAACACAGAGTAGAAAAAGTTTCACATTTAAAATACTCCCTATCGTTTCATGAGTTTTTCAGGTTGAAACAATGTTAACATCGGATTTTTAATTTTCAATAACGTCAAATAATAATTTTCAGAAAAAAGTTAAAGAAAATTATTGTAAGTTGGCTAACTTCTTTAAGTACTTTATCTTATCATCTGTCTGATCGTACTCCCGCACAGCATTGAAAACTGAGATAAAAACCTAATAATATTAATAATAACCTATATAAATGTTTCGATACAATTTATCAAAAACTCTTTCAAACAAAGATATAACGCAACAAATGAATCTTTCGTCGTCAAACGTTCTGAGTTTCTGAAAATTATTATTTGACATTATTGAAAATTAAAAATTTAATTTTAACATTTTTTCAACCTGAAAAACATGTGAAACGACGGGGAGTATTTTAAATGTGAAACTTTTTCTACTCTGTGTCCGCCTTTTTCCGTGTCCGGTTTTTCCGTTTCACTTTTTTCCGTCCGCTTTTTTCCTGTTCGGTTTTTTCCTTTTCGCTTTTTTCCTAGAACCATAAATCAGATATAAATTGGGCGTTGAAACTAACAGCCGAAATCTAATTGACAATAACTGCCATGGATTTTTATTAATTATTAAGTAGAATATTCTGCATGCGACACGCACAAAAGTCAATTCTCGATGGAAAGGCATTATATTTTAAAAAATACAACAAAATTCATTTGAACTACTTCCACATGTGTATGGACCGGTTTCGCTCATCACGAGCACTAACAACTGATGACCTATCTTTCTAGATGTATTTTCTTTGAAAAGTAGAGGATAAGCAACTAAGCCACATATAGTTCTCGTAGAAAAACTTCTGTTAAGATATCTGGATTAGGAGGCCATATCCCCACATTAGAAGCGGATATGGTTAAAAAAAATATTTTCTACATTTAAATTTTTGACGAGTTATGTTTTTTATGCATCAGATATTTTATTTGGAATAACGTTATATTTTCCTTTGGAGTAAAAGTTTAATTTACGCCAATAGGCATTTAGATCTTTCCTGCAAAACATTTTACGATATTATACATTAGGAGTACAGCATCTAATCCTTTTCATGATCCAGGGATCCCGGGATTGGTCATTACCGTAATTTTTATGTTTTAAATTTAATGCCTAAAATTAAATTTGTATGCGTTATTGCTACAATTAGAATGAATACATATTATCCATTAGGAGTCCATATGCTCAATACTCAGAGATGATACGTTATAAAATGAATATGAATATATCTTTCTTCAAAAATTAAATTTGAACAGTTTGTATTGGAGTGCGCGCAAACCCGAGATTCAGCTTATAGGGAACATTGGTTATAAGTCATGCTGTATATTGTTATGTTGAAAAAAAATGCCAAAAATGTACACAACTAAAATAAACGAATGGCGTTAGTACCTATGTTCTAATTTTAAGACAACGAGTGAAAGTTCTTCGTTTAATAAAAAATCCACGTCGAATGTTTTTGAAACAAAAAAGAGTTTTAGAATTACATGTGTAGAATTTTTGCCATTCCGGAAATTCATTATTTCGGACGATTCATGAAAGTAGAGCACACTTATTTCTATTCATTCTTGTCAGATATATATTGTGCCTGTAGAGGAACCAAAAATAGCAATGCCCACTAAGAGTAAGCAATCGTGAGATAATGTTGTTTTAGTAAATGTTTTATTTGAATATTTTTTACGGTTACATATTAAAAAAGCTTCAGAAATGTTATTAAATCTTGAAAACATTTCTTTGTAGAATAACAACATCTTGTAATGGATACTGCCATTTCATAAAAAATATTAAAAAGCGTCAATTTTGTATCACGCGCAGTTGGACATTACCGGTTTTGATGGCAATAATTTTTCGTATTTGTATCGAAATATCTTTATTTTTTTACGTTATCGTTACAAAGTTACTTACGAGATTAAGTATTGAATTTATTTCAAAATTATATTATGCTCAATAGGGCAAAAGTAGATTTCTTAATGAAGAAAATTTTGCCAATAACAGAGAAAGAGGTTTGTGTCCTATGTGAAGAAAAGTACGAATAGCCAAATTATAATAATAAAATGGTGGTTAGACCAACTAAGAAGTATAAGATATATTATTTCTACCGAATTTTAGTAGTTATTGTTTATTTAAGATACACTTCACGACAAGATGGCGTCTTAGCGTCTGTAATAAGTTAATTGACAAAGCAACAATATGGAGAGTTAACAGATAACACTCAGCCCAACGTGAGAAAAATGTTTTCGCGTATCTTTCTGGATAGTGTGGCATGCCGGCGAGATTGCATGTTTATTGTTTTTACTAAGTCAATGATATATAAGCTCACATTGGAAAATTTCCAGTGATATGAAACTGTGAAACATGTCGACAACGTCGCAGATAAAGCTAGGTAGATTAAAGACGTTTGCTTCTACTGACTGAACGTTACTGGAGAAAGCTTTTTGTTTTTAATCCTTGACAGTTTTCGTAACATCCATAACGGATATCATTTTATTGTCAAGACGTGGACATTGAAAAAATGTCAAAAATAAATGAACGTTAATTTATTCAATTTGAACAATAAATCGAATTCGTATTGACAAGCCACATTTTGTACTCGTAACATTATGAGAGAAGTTCTAAATACCATTATCCACACTGCTGACAACTATTTTGAACATACGAACAAAGTTAATATTTTCTCATTGCCATTTTTTTATGGGACGTATAATGGAAATTTCACAAAATTTTCAACTTAACCTAGATTTAAACTACTGGTGATTTTTACTGTGTCACTTTAAATACATATTTTTTTCTGCATCATCATCACCAAAGTAATGTTTTTAACTATCATTATTAAATCATTTGAAATACTGTTTTATCAGATTATTTGTCAAACTTTTTCTTCGTTCATTAATGCGCTATTTGGACAAACACATGTTTTGATTATAAGACGGACTTAGCTTATTTTTTAATGTTTGTCATGCTAATGTGCCATATGTGTAAGTGTATTAACAATATTAACGAAATCCCATTGTAAAGCTTCAAAATACTGAAGTGGATATAGGTCTTCATTCAAAATGAAAAATTTCTCAACTATTTACATTAAAAGAACGATAAATTTTTCAAAATTGCATTGAATGCAAATTGCTTTATTTTAATTTACAAACACACGTTTTGCATCATAAAAGAAATGTTTATATTATTACAGCGACTAATTAGGGTTTCAAAAGAAAACATTGTTCTAGTCCAGTCTAAGTAAATCTTAAAAACTGTTTGAGGTTTTAGGGTCACTGCTTTGTTTTGTAGTTTTTCCCCTTGACTAAAGAATAAAGTCGTTCGCCTGTCTTGCGTCTGACGACAGAAAGCTATCTTACTAACGATATTTTAACCTCACATTTGTACTTTAAGCTCACAAGAGCTTTTTATGTGATTTTCGCGACGTAAAATGAAGGTCAGTTTGTTCTTTAAAACTTGGATTGTGTCAGCTAAAAACTTTTATTATTTAGTATGGGACACACTTTCTAGTGATTTTCAGGTTCATATTAAGAGAGAAAGCCGTTTACGTGCACACGTTTTATTATTAGTGGCTCCTTCTTCTGAGAAACTTCTGTTGAGACACTTCCACTAGGAGTCCATATTCTACATATTAGGAGGGTACATGGGAAAAGAAAATTAGCTTCTACTAATAAATAGTCTTCTCCATTATGTTAAAGCATTGATAATGTATAAAACTCAATGATTCACGTTGAATGTTTTTCTTTCACTGTAAAACTTCAGGGGTCTGTAATCTATCTATATCAGTAGACAGCAGTCAGGAAACTTCAATTAGATAGCTAATACTTAAAAATGCATGTATTATTTTGTAAATGAATGAATTAATGCATACCGTTAAAATGTCTCCAGTTCACTAAGTCCGTTCTACGCGTTGAATTTTTGTAGATTTGACATTGAAAGGTAAATTTTATTTAAAAAACAGACATAAAAATAAATTATTTGCTCTAAGAAATTTAACACTCTCTAAACGCAGACGCCGCGTGCAATGGACTCATAGTGTGTAGTTAATTTAGAATGGGCGAGCTTGAAAAATAGTCGGGGCTTAAGCAGTGTGGGCTAGTCTGGTCTAGTATTATAGGTAATACATACTCTTATAAAGAGATTTATTTTAATTCCTTTGATACGTTTGAACGCTTTCAATTAATAGCGATAGATGCAAACATAAAACGATAATAAGTAAACACATATTAGAACGCAAAGATCACAAATTTGAATTTGAGTTTCGTGGCTTTTATAAAAGCACTGCTTCTTTAAAATTTTATTCTATTTTGAAGTTCTTCTGAAAATAATCTAGCATCACAAATTCGTGATTTAATCTTTTTTATGCTACGCTTTTTGGAATGGGAGATTAAACGGTTGAGATTAAAGATGCCATTACTCAATCAATTATAATATTATATCGAAGCTCGAAAGGCTCTTTAAAATCAAATTAAATTGAATTCATTGGTGCAAAGAGTCTTTTACGGCCATGCAATCCACCGAGAAAGTTCTGAAAAAGTCTTTTTCCAAATTATTTGTAACATTTTTAAGACGGGCAGAATTCTCACATTGATTTCGTAAAAGCCAAAAGATGAAAATTCACAGGGTCAAAAGCATATAAGTAACATTTTAGTCAGATCGAGCGATTTCGAGGGTAAGATTCCATTAAATAACATCAGTTCAAATTTGTCAAAATGCTATCAACAATTAAAGCACGAGATTTTTTCCTCGAAAAAATATTAATATGGTAAACAATACATTAAAAATGCCTTAAATATAATATTTGACAAATTCCAGTTTTGCAGCATGCCCAAAACCATACCTTGAGTTGACTTTAACCATGGAAATTCATTGACACAACAGATATTACTCAATTTAACCTCATTCATGTTAATTCACAGAGAAAATTCAGTAATAATAAAATCATGAGCACCATTTTAGGGAGCAGTGGTTTGAAATCAGTTTAGTGACCGTGTGGGCTGACAGTTACATGTATCGACAGCCAAGTACCTGCCAAAATCAGTAGAAATCCTTAAAAACAGGGCACATTTTGAATTTTTCACATTCGTCTCGCATTTATCACGTCGTTAGCTTCTTGCGTTTAGCTGACGTCCGGTGAGCGGTAAGGGTGAAGCGCTTCACTCTTACCATCCGATCGGGTGGCAAGTCCGTTTTTGTTTGCCAATCACTGCGTTGTCTTTTAATTATTGTTTCTTGGATAACGCGTAATGAATTCTGTAAATGTAAATGATGTAAACTCTTTTGATCTATAAACCAACCAACTACACCTATAAAAAAGAGCAACGGAACTGGTGTTGTTCTTAAAGATTATCCTGGAAGTTAAAATTCTGTCGACCTCATGTGAACCGTACGTTTCATATTGCATAAAGATTCTTTTAAAACGTAAGTGAAGGAAAAAGTTATTTATGGAGTGTTCAAAAACCAGCTTGGCTTTTAAAATACGGCAGCGTTATTTGTATTTTGTATTACTGTTTTCTCCAAAACAATGTTTATTACAACCTCGAGCATCGATATTAAATTTATAACCCATTCGGGCTTTCTTTTATTTTTGTATATCGTTATTTCATTATGCTATATATGCGTGGTGTACTAAAAATAATGTTTATCTCTTGATACGACATTAAAATTTCATAAGGGTCACTGAAGTTATTGAATATGTTGACATAGGGACTTGAAAGATATGAGGGTACCCACCCTCGCATCCTCCAACAAATATAAAGCGGTACACACACCATATTATCTGGCAGTAGGATTAAACTGGTACTTTCTACTGTGCTGTAATAAAGATACGCTGTTCTTACAATAGTAATTTATGAGGTTTTAGGTAAAGCAGCGCTAAAAAACCGTCAAAGAAAAATATTTTAAAAATAAACAGTGTGGGATTAATTAACTAAAGTAAATATCAGAGAAAGTGTAAATGTTGGGCGAAATATGCCTCATATAATATATATGCGAAAGCTATGTTACGATGATGTACGTTTGCTCCTTTTTTCAAACCGGGATGTAAATGTAATAAACAGTTATTTTGGCATTGAAAAGTAAGCAAAATTGAAATGTAATTGTAAATTAAGAAAAAGATTTTCAAATACTATAAAAGAATTGATGTACAAGTAGAAAAATTAAAAGTTTTAATTATTATACAAATATATTATTACACATTCATACCAAATTATCTACAGTCTAGGTTTCACTATTTGGTACATTATAGAATTTTTACCAAAGGTGACGAACCTGCAAGCTTTTAATTAATTAATTTTCTAAATTTGAAAATTTGTATGTGAATTTCATTTTTTTCCTTCATTTATCTTATTTTATTTAAGAAATATGAATGCAGCCTTCTGACAGGAAAGGTTCGCCACCCCTGCTTTATACTAATGCCCAAAAAAGATTTCCGCAAACTATCTGACTTGAATTTTATTGTGAACCTTTTGGCCACAAAATTTGTACTCTAAATAATCTTTTGTCAACAATTCTTTTCGTTTAAAACTTCAAAAGCTTTCTTTGGCGCACGGAAAGCTTTATTTCAGTTTTTTCTTTGTGTATTGTCGAAATCTATGTGCGTTACTAATCTGTAGTAAATTGAGGTATTATCTAGTATTTTCAAGAAAAGAAATTCTTTTACGATCAGTTGTGTTCTAGTCTTTTCAATTATTATGTTTTGAGAGAGTTTAGGTAGAAAAAGAAAGGTTAAAATTATAAAATAGGTAATATAATGACAATTATAGTACTTTCATAAATGGCGTTATTTTTTTTCAAAAAGTAATTTGAGTTCTACTCAAGGAGAAAAAATATTTGTCCAACAAGCATTACCAAAATTTCAAATTTTAAATTGTAAAATAGAAAAACCTTATCCATAGTCGAGTGGTCAACGTCATTGGCTTCGATTGCGGTGCTTTTGGTGTTTGGAGTCCCAGTACGTACAGTTTGGTAAATTGATTTATCAATCGATTAATAGATTTCTGTTCAAGACATGGATTCCTGTGATGTCTAGAATTCCCTCCCATCTATCCGATCGTCAATCGTAACTCTTATTGCCCAGCTGAATTCACTCGCAACACTAAACAAATATGCCACCACTGATATATTGTATTACTAAGGAACTTGATATTAACATTGTGTTATATTGTGTCGTGGTTTGTATACAATATGCTACAATACTCCAATTATTAACAACGTAGCATCTGGTGGAGATATCTAAGTTAGATCTAGTACCCATACAATTTCATATAATGCATGCTGCTGTATGCAGATTCTTACAAGCATAGTATCTTTCTATAAAAATTGCCAACTAATAATAAATTGTTATTTTTTATCGATGCAAAAAATAAAATGTTTGGTGGGAAAAATATGGACATGATTGTGATCGTGTACGAGTTTGAAAATGAATTTCTACAGTGGTCGGGGTGCGAGTGGTGTGCCCGTTAGAGAAAATTCCTAATTCGGGACATGCATTTTAACATACTCTTTTCTAAGATATAAGAAGAGCTCTATTAACCTTGCAAAGTGCCAAATAACCAATTAAAGTGCCAAGAAAATTTTACTAGGTCCTACTTGTAGGCCAGATATTTTCGTAAATATTCTCACACTAAAATGATAAAAAATATACATAAACAGAGTTGTCACAACCTCATGTATTAACAATTTTCACATGTCAAAAAATAATATTTTATAAAATTATTTACCGATTATAGTAGCGCCGATTTACTATTTACATATAATTGAAATAAATATCGAGCGTAGTATCGAGGCAGACGACGGATACCGACTTAATCACAATGGAAGGTAATAAAAACATATCCCCAAAAAATTGTTATTATTCATTACTCTTATTAATTTTTTTAAGTATGCAAAATGTCAAAACGGTGCAGCAAAATTTTTATTAAGAATTAGGAGGTGAGTTTCCAGAGTGTGTATTACATATGTTTTTTGAACTGAAATAGCAACGAAAAAAAGCAATTACAATTTAATGTTAAAATAATAACTAATAACATTTTTTCAAAAATTAATGTCATTTCATACCTTGTTGTTTGTACGGATACAGTTTTTTTGTAACAGAAGTCCGTTAGCCATTGTTATGTTTCTATTTTAATTACAGCCTTGATTTACGAGAAGCTTGTTGATTTCATTATCCGTCTTGTGTTACATTTAGGAAATATTTGATATGCTATAATTCGTAAATTCGATTATCTTTCTGTATTAAGATAATAAACATTTTCACTATTTACTATTATCAAATTTATCGTACTTTTATTATATAGAAAAAATTCTTAGGCGGAGCTTTTATCAAAATTTCTTATATTTATGCTGCTTAATTTATTTGATTGATATGTATGAAAGAGAAAAATGAGAGGTATTAAAGAATTGCCTGTATAACACTGTTTCTTAACCGGCGTAACAGCAAAGAGTTTTGTAACGTTCGTCAGATTGAAATGTAAAAATAGATCTGATATGAACATGCTAGTAGGGGTTAATTATTGTCTTGATCAAATTATTGGGATAAAACTCAAAAAGCTTCAATTCGCCAGTTGTGTTAAGTAGTGTGTTAAGTAGGAAAATACGAAATAAATTATCAAAGGAAGTCTTAATTTTCCAGAAACCTGTTTATTATTTTGATTGTGGTTTGTTAAGCGCGCAATGTATGAAATAGGTTTCTTTGTGCCTTTACTAATTGAGTGGCATAGCCTGGTTTTTGAACGTAGGGGGAGTAGAGGAGAATAATAAAAATGCAAAACAATTCAACAGAAATTATGATATATAGCTGAAAGCTATTTCGGTGTCACACTTTCTTTCGCCCTATGCTAAAACGGAAATTTGGTAGGAAGGGCAGTCAATTTTTGATGGAAGCAATATATTTAAAAAAATAAAACACATTTTTTAACACAGCTGAACAGGGCCTGTTCCATACATGACAATCATTACTTATTGATAATTTTCAACATACATTGAAAAGGCTCGCAATGGGTGAAACCGTCGTTGATCGTTTGATACAATTATTGTGAAATTAGTGAACAATAAAAAAGCTAAGGTATGAGACAATAAGATCCAGGAATAGTTTCTGTTGAAAATGAGAGAATCTTGATTTTTTCCAGAAACGTGGAAGGAGTGGAGGAAGGTAGAAAAGAGGGGCAGTGGATACGAATGTTATATCAATCAACAGCTCAGATATGAATAAAAAACGCAGTTTTTTAAAATATTCAAAATAAATCACTATAAAAAATCAGCAAAATATCTGTCAGAGTCCTGGTACATCCTTTTCGCTGCGTCACTGGTTTCAACACGAGCTGAACGAAGCATTATTGATTGTTTGCTTGGAGGTTGGGTTTGGGATATATTATAAATTTAATGACAAATGGGGCAACAAAGTTTTTTTTAAAAAATGATATCGCATTTTTATTTCCATGGTATGTGGACATATTATTATACTGAAAAGGCTCTCAGGCTCAAAAAGGTTTGCCAACACTGTCATCGACAATAGACATCCATGCGTTCGAAACCAATAAATCGATTGAAAAATTATTTAAAATATCGACTGAGGGTGCTTGATGAAATTTCAGTATCAAATATGAACAATTCAAATTTAATGAAACTTTTCGTATCGAGAATCGAAGCCATGGACACCGCAACCGAAGCCAACGACGTTGACCACTCAACCACGGAACTGGCATTTAAGTTTACCAGTTCTCGTTAAACGCCTGCTGTGGAAAAGCTTCACTATGAGCCTATTTTTTTACATCGGTATTGGAAATATTTAAAAAATATCGTAATATGAATATTATAAAGCATCGGACGAGAAACGTGCTTTGTTTATTCACAAAATATTTATCAGGGAGTCGTTTTGATACAACTGCATTGTTGGTTAACGTACATTCAACGTTATTTATCGATGTAATAATTTTCAATTTATAGCGAAGAACCAGCGCCTGATACCCACCTATTATATTTTACGTCCATTTTAACGCCATTTTAATGTTGTCAATGTATGTATTTTCTTTTGTTTATTTCACTTGGTGTAAAAATAACTGAAAATTTCAATAATAAACGTGGTTATTTGTCGCTGAATTGAGATTGGATTACAGCTTATTATAGAATTTTATTTACGTATCCTGGAAATAGGGAAGTCGTATAATATACAATATATTATTAAATGTACTCTGCAAATATAATATGACGTATATTAAACATATACACCCGATTCTCTTTTTGCACAGGATATATGTTCCAGGGCCTACAGTGTAAAAAAGATACGGTGCGCATATAAAAATGGGTAATAGATGGGAGGTATTTTAATAAATGGTGGTTGTCGAACTCAAAAATAATTCGACCTGTTTTTTTATTTCGATATATTTATTTAGGTATTTTCATAAGATGTTATAAAGTGCCATGATTTTCGTTTCTAAGTTACACATTAAACATTAAAACATACAAATCAGAAACTAGCCGAAGTATTTTTAAATATATACATATTATACTGTATTTAATAATGCATATCGTTGTTTGTAACCGTGTAAAAGCAAAAAATCAGTGTAAAAAAATAGTTGATCGGTTTCTTAGCCCGTGAAAAAAACAAAATCCAGTAAAAAAGCCGTGCAAATGAGAATTGGATGTATATAAATATAGACAATACAGTAAAAGTGTTTAATCTCGTCAATGTTTGCATACACTAGTTAGTTTATACATTAACTACAAGCTTTAGTTAAAGCTCACAACATTACATTCCACTCTATCTATCGACGAGTAGTTTACGCAAGTATTTCTAAACGTATTATAATAACAAAACAGAGCGATAGTGTTGAATAGAAGTTGGTTTTAGCGGCACAGGGCTTAATATATAAACTTCTCTAGAGTGAAAACGAGCAAGAGAGCATAAAAAAATTACCTTGCCTGCAGTGGAATCGGAGAGATTCTGATTTCAAACGACTTTTTTATTGATTGAATTGGCATTTACTAATAATAACACCATTATAATAGGATAAAAATAAAAAAGTATTCAGTTCTACAAGAATCGTCAGTGACGAAATACATGGAAGTTTACAAAGTATCGACAATTCAAATTTAATATTTTATAAACATATTTATATTCGAAACTCACAAACTTCAGTGTCGAAAAACAGCTTGAAAAAACCCAGTGAAATAGAAGGTATGACTAGTGGTTTCGAGATATAAAAGATACAAAATTGCATACAAGATCTTTCGACTTTACCTAACGACGTTAAATTTTATTCTGTTTCTGACTCTTTGGTTAGCGTGAAAGTCGAACTTCGTCTTTTACATCTTTGTCTTCGCTATGGTCACCCAAATAAAAAACTCCTGTCGATGATCGAACTATAGTCACAGTTTGAGCTTGCGACTGACGCCCGCTCAGATGATTTATATCAACACTTCCATTTTCATCAACACTGTCGTCTTCAGTCTCAACGCCATCTTCAGCAGGTGTTATAAACACATCTACGCATTTTACATACTCTAAAAATTCTTTCCTCCAGAAAGTCTTCCCTCTCTGATGTTGTTAAAATTCTAGGGGGAAAAAAACAATGTCAGTACTCCCAGTGTTCCCAATTAGAAACATGGATAATTGTTCGAATAAAAAAGTTACAAATGGAAAAATTAAAAAAGTACCACACATAAAGAATCTAGAACAATTCTAAATTATAATAAATATGGTCAATGTGTAATAAATGTGTTATAAAGATGTGTAAACTTACTTGACAGATGACATTTCTTGTCGAACGTAATTGATACTAATGAAAAACACTGCTCACTCCGACATTATCAGGCTTGGACAAATACTTTACGAAACAATCCCCACGCTTGCTAGTTGTCTACTGATACAATCTCAACTTATGTTAAATAATTATTGAAGTGGAAGTAAAATACTAAAAGTTCCAATATTATAGCACTGGGCAAAAATTGGTTGAAGAAGATATTACCTTCATTATATCTATTAATTTCCAGTTGTTCTAAAAAAGTATGCCAAGGCCCTATAATACACAAACGCAGGACTCCTTTTTTTAAATCAACATTTATTTTTTGACTGACTGGAACGGTACCAAGAATCTTCTAATTTTTAAGGTGAGCTCATCCCACTTACTATTTTTTTTATTAAATATAATAAAATAACCTCTTTCTAAAACTTATAAACGAATTTGAGTTTTTTCTTGTTTTATTGCTCCCGTGAAAAATGTTTTAGCTCCTTAAATTGGGTTAATAACACCAAAAATATGTTTATCTTTGAATATAGCATGTTTGCTTAATATATACTGTGTATAGTATACTATATACTGGGCTTAACTCAACCAAACGCCAAACTTTTAACCCATTACATGGTTAAGCTATCACCTATTGAAAACAAGATTCATAATTGGATTACAACAATATGCTACAATTTATTAATGATTGCAATAATAGCGGTATTAACGATTTTAAAACATAAATCCGGAAAAATACCGATATTAGGGTACTACAATTATTTATTGTTGTATAATTTAAGATAACAACTGAGGGTGCTTGATGGAATTTCAATAGAAATAGTAATTTATTAAAAAAATTTGGAAATACATACAGATAGAGACAGCGAATGCTTCGAGTAGGGAGCGAATATGGTAGTCTGGATCAGGTCACAAAACATAATAGTTTATTCGTCCTATGATGGAAAGAAGTTTAAGCTTCAAGAAAGAATAAGAAATATCCATGGCTCTTTACTATGCAATATATTAAAATTTACACGATACAAGTGGGCAGTTGCTTGTTACGAAGTTTTTAAAGGTTAAATCCTAAAATATTGAAGTCTTCTTGATACAGGCGATCTTAAAATCAAATCGAAAAAATAAAATTGCTAATCAGGTTGATAAAGAATGGTTGATTTAATGTATTTTGTATGTACGTGTTTTGTATTTTCTGTATTGTTTATTAAAAAAATAAAGAATACATTAAAAAAACGATTTGGTTTTAGAACGCACACCCTAATTTTGATTTTCGGACCTCATATAACACGGATTTGCATTCGGCAATGTTTTTATAACTATACAACTGTGTTATAAGAGGCCCGGGTGTACTTAAAAATAATCAAAGTAAACAAATGATCGGATATGTTTAAGTAATGAAACGACGAAAAGAAACACCCACAATAAGTTAAGTTTGAGAATTCAAATAAGCTCTACTTTACAGTGTAGAAATTCGCAAACATATTTAAGTTGTTGAAATAAATTCGTCTCAGTACGAACATTTCTATAATTTACTACGTCGAGGTGAACACGTCGCTAATTCACCATGATATATGAGCTTTTATAAAAGCTTCAGGGATCCTTTCTTGAATTATGCATTTTGTACTTTGTTGAATGTAGAGTTTGCGAACCAACACATTTTTAATTCTACAAACCGTACAATGCTTGGATAGGTCTGACAATTTAATTTTAAATTATTTTTAGTCTTGAAAAAAAAAATGAAAATGGATTTATTCATAATACGGTTGAAAGTTGATGACTTTGAGACCATGCCATGGCAAACCATGGCCATAATTTATGTAATTTGGCTGTAATAGCTTTGTTGAGCAATTATAATGTAACATGCTCAAATCCCGATAAGGCAATGTAAGAATGAGATTTTTTTTAAATTTCAATTTCAATTTGAATTATTTTTTTAAAAACATGTTACAAAATGACCAACTTGCTGATTATGCAATATGTAATAAAAATAATAATTATGAAAAAAGTCTACCGGATAAGTTTCGAAAAGATTTCATTATTTAAAACAAAAAAATATTACTTGTCGGACCTAACTCACGTTCACACGGAACATCGTTCAACAATGTGATGTATTTAATTTGTCCAAAATTGTTTATTCTTAGTATGAATACATTATATGATGTAAAGTAATGAATATATGTTGTAAATATTCCACAACATTTCATTCAATAAAAAACAACCGCTTTGACTTGATTAATTTCATTTTAAACTAATATTTGAAATTTTTATTGTACAAGAATGTTCACTTATATTAATTTTATTCACGTCGTTGTCTCGTGAATTTGTGAAGATCGGATTAATGAAATTTGGGTAGGTGATAAACTGTCGTGCCGAATATTTATTTCAGTTAAAAATGAAAAACTCTTTTTTTGCTTTCTCTTTCAATGGCATGAAATTATCCATATTACACACCTGTTCGTCATCGGTGCTAGCAAAATACAAATACCAATATTTACCAAAAGAAACACACATATTATAAGTGAAAAAGACTATTGCAGTCAAACGTGTTTTAATTCAAATCATTCTAGATTTAAAAAAATTCTCAACATTTTAAATGCTTGTGATATGAATCGCATGGCAATTAAAACTACTATACGTAAATGGCAAGAAAATGTTAATTCCGGTGATGCTATTTTGGGGCTTCACAGATTTGTCAAATACATATAATAGTTAATGAAAATTAGAATTATTTGGTGGGGAGATTAATACACTTTTTAAATGATCTTTTTAAACTCGGCAATTTTCATGCAAACGTTGAAAATGTGTTTTCATTTAAATAGGTACGCAATAATATTCATTGAATTGACTTTTCAATAAATTGGGATAAAATAAATACTTCATTTTAGTTAAGTGCTTTAAACGTAATCCCAATACTAAAATAAATTGTGGAAATCAATTAAACGTACAATATTGTAATAGGCAGTGTAATAAACATTGGTCATTAGTAAAACTAATGGAATACTAATGGTGAAAATATACTTTTTTGGCAGGGCTATTATTTTTGAATATTCAATTGCTGTTCTAAGCTAATGATCTGCCATACATTAGTCATGTCAGATCACAATTAATAACCCTGTATTGATCAATAATTTCATAAAGTGTTATTCTATGCTATTTGAAATATATAGGCATACGAATTAGTTGCTTTTATTACTGAACGATGAAAATCAGCTACTGTATGACAACGAAGAAAATATATTTTCTTCTTTCTGAGGTCTTAATCCTGCATGATAGGCAAATAATACAAACGTAAAGTCCCGGCAGCAAGGATTTAGTTTTGAAGGATTTATTTGATGTTTCTTGCAAGAGATATACGATTCAAACACTCGCGGGCTCATTTAAACAACAAAACGAGAGACGGCGATTCATAAAACTGTTTTGTTAAAATTTATAACATGTCAAATCACGTTGCTTTCTTCATTTGTAATAATAAAACAATGTTGTATAGCAAAAATGAGTTCGGATTCCTTTTGAAATATTGAATATTTAATCATCTCTCAGATAAAGAATGTTATAGCTACATGTAACAACTTCAAAAAGAAGATATTGAAAAAAGTAGTATTTAACTGATTAAATCTAGTCACGGAGCCACGCAAGGATGTAGACATTGTGAATATTTTATATGGTTTGTGTATACGCATGGTGAATTAGACTTTGGACATCGACGAACAGGATCAATACAGCTGTATGCAAAGAAGATATTCTTACCTGAGGTATACTGAAAACTGCACTCAGTCCCCAAACGAAAGTCACAAGTCCCGTTCCTCTGCTTCCGGTTGATAGATTTTTCATCGGATATCGCACTGCTACAAACCTATCTACACCCACAAGCACAAGCACAAATGTACTCAGATACAAACTAAACATCTGAGAAAATTTAAAGAGTTTACAAGCAAAGTTTCCTGCTAACCACGCCACTGTGTAACTCCATGCCGCTTCACCGGCAAGACAAAACACAGTCACCAACAAATCGGCGACGGAGAGGTGAAGAATCAAACTGTAGATCGCACTGCAAGAAGTCCTGGAGAACCTGCGTGCGCGTTGACTTCGCCTGATGCTGTATATTGTAGCAGAATTTGCAATGAGAGAGAGCACTGCAAGAACGCCAAGAACGCAAGCCCTAATTAAAGCGGCTTTCGTTCTTACTGGTGCATGATCCAAACAAATAACGGTACTATTTTCAAATAAGAATCCTGATACGCTTTGATTCAGAGATAGTAATTCAGATAAACTTCCATTCCTTTGGAGTTCTTCGCATTCTTCTATTCCTAGAAAGAGTTCTGTTCCACTTGATCCGACATCCATTTTGAAGAAATATTTTTTCCTTTTCTTTGCAATCTTTTACTTCATCCAGATTTTTCAATACTTCTTCAAAAAAGTTGATAAGAGCATTAAAGCATTATACTATTGACTCTTATACTGTAGGATATATAACATTGTAAGTTTTTTCGAGAAAAACTTTCACTTTTGTTGAATTACGCACTATTTATGTTCACTTTGGTATTTTTTAATCGTTGTCCATGGGTCGTTTAAAAAATATACCTGAAAAAAAAAGAAAAACACATAGATTAAAACTCTGTTCACAGTTGACACAATGATCTATGTGAGGTGAAAATTAAAAAAAAAAAATTATAATTTGTATAAAATTTAAACGGAACGTAAAATGCGCTCGCTTGCAAGCGTCGCATGTATTATTGCATAAACAATACAACATTCACTAAATTACAGAAGCAAAACTCATGATAATAATGTGAAAAAATGTTTTTTGGCATGATACCAATTATTTATTTATGTTAAATATTTAGTCATATTATATCTTTCATATAATTTAAGACATCGACTGAGGGTGCTTGATGGAATTTCAATATCAAATTTGAATTATTGAGATTTTGTACACTTCCATGTATTTTGTCATTAACGACCCGAGTTTCACCTTTCAGCATCTTCAGGCATTCGAGCGCACGAATGGACTTGAACTGACTAGTCCTGAACTAACCAGAACTGACCAGTCGAGTCCATTCGTGCGCTCGAATGCCTGAAGATGCCGAAAGGCGCAACACGTTTCAAAGATCTCCGATCTGTCGATGGAATCGAATGTGACACGCATCATGAAGGACACATATTGGGATTCACATTGAGACTACTCGATAATGACAATCAATACAAGACAGCTGCACATATTGGGATTCACCATTAAAAAAATGAACACTCTTTGCAGTAATCCTCTCATTTTGTGAAAGCTCCAATTCAAAAACACTTTGGGACAATCATAAGGACTGCATGTCTGAAGATATATTATTTTGAATACCTTGCGTCGAAAAATATCCTCACTTTGCCTTGAACTCTACCCATGGCATCTACAACGAGGCACCCATCAAAGGTAAAGTTGGGGAAGTTTTTATCTTTTATTACTTCAACTTTTAAGATTATTGTTAATTGATAGGCTATATTTTGTGGGTAATACAAGAGGTGCAGTCCACGGTAATATTTTGAACTTTCAACCAAATTTCGATATAGCGAGCCAACGTCTAAATGAACTAATAAAAGCGTCTTTTATCTCTGGCGAAGCCGGGTTAAAAATACTATTCATAATTTAAAAAAATTCAAATTGTCACATTAAAATATTTTAAGATATCACGATTATTTGGAATCCCTAATTATATTTAAAACCGTAATGCAGTAGTCAACTATTACTGCATATATAGGAAAAATTCATATTCTCCACATAAAGCAGACATAGTTAAAAAATATTAAGTCATTAATTAAAATATGTATATTTGAAATTCATCGGAAATAGTTAGGATGATGTTGATTTCCAAATAATTTTCATTTCATTGGTAAAATCTGGTGGATGAAAAAAGCGAATGATTATTTGTTGACGTATAAAAAACGAGATCCATCTTTTGGCACTTGCATGTAAATAAAATTATTTCAGACGTACGATGTTGATATAACTATCATTGATTATTGAAAAATTAAAACGTGTAGTAACGCAGGCAATAATGCGTTTATTCATGTTTTTTAAGCAGAAAGAAAGAAAAATCTTATCCATTTTAGATAATTGTGCCTACTAATAAAAACAAAAGAATTCTTCAGAAAATTATAGCAAAAAAATCAGATTTTAATAATGGCAACTCACGAGTATCGAATTATTTATCAAATATTGTTCAAACAAATTCTATTCGGTCCATGACTCTAATAAGATTATTTAGATGTTGCATTAATTTGCAAATAAGAATGTTGGGTTAGAACCTAAGAATATCGATCACTTGACTCATAAAATAATAAAAGTGTTGAACGGTATGGTGCTCGTAAGTGACTTTTCGAACAACTTCCTGTAAACAGCTGTACAATAAAGTAGAATACTGTGACATAATGTCTAGAGATCTGTTTTAGGGGCATTTTTAAGATGCTCGCCTTAGTAAATTGAAATACATATTATTAATCAATAATCTAAACAGATTTCAATAATAGTTTTTAGCATATTTTTTTTAAATATTCCACCCAAAACGGAGTGGCTTATTAGTCAACGTATGCCTTCGCACTAACTTACTTCTAGATTTTTAAAAATTTATTTTACATTCACAACACCCCCTCCCCCATCTAGCGAACCTAAGATATAATTCTCTTTATCGTTTGGGTACCCGTCCAGTAAAAAGGTTGCCAACCTCTGCATATTACTTCAATTGCTAATTAAATACGAAATAAAAATAATACGCACATAATTTTAGCACCTGACATTTAAATAAATCGAATGAGAGATATCTATTTAAAAAAAAAGCAAATATATTTATATGTGATTGCACGTGTTCATAATAATTTTGAACATAATTATTATTTTATATTATATATTCTGATTTAATGGTAACAACATCATTATTAATTATATTCCATAGAAGTGCCCATCTATTATATACCAGCGAAGACAACTATGATCCACCCCAGAATTGGTGACATTTTTTAGTGCAAGTATTATTAAGGAACGTCTGCATATTGCTTTCTGTGACTTATAAGTCATCGCTGTTCTGGAAGAAACAGGGAGACCTAGGCTCAAAGGGACAAAGGGACCTAGACTCTTTAATCATTTTATTTATGATCTCCCTAACCCCATTAGCTGCCCTGTTGCATTATGCGCAGACGACACAGCAATCACATCCACCCACAAGTACCGAGACGTAGCGTTACGTCGCCTTGAGGCTGGCACGACCCAGCTGACTGACTTATTCAGTCGCTGGAGACTTAAAGTCAATGGCGCGAAAACAGAGGCGATTCTCTTCACACGCAAGAATGCTAACAAATTTTACAAAGGGAAAATCACCGTATGTGGTATTCTTTGTTCTTTCAGCCAAAAGGTCAAATACCTAGCTTGGACCGCTCCCTCACCTGGTCTGCTCACATTGCCGAAGTAAGACGTAAAACCCACGTTGCAATTGGTGCGTTCTACCCGATTTTCAACGCCAGAAGCTACCTCAGCGTAGAGAATAAAAAGACACTCTACAATACTACGTTCAAACCGCGTTAGCTTCGTAGAGAGCTTAAAGCTTTGAGCAGGGGCCTCACCTCGCTGCAACTCTCAAAGCTACGAAAATAAAGAAATTTAAGTTACAACTCAAAGCCTCCATGAATCTTATCAAGATGATATCAAAATATTTATGCTCCCCCTCCGCTTCTCTTACAGGAAATTCTTCTTTAGCGGAGGAGGAAGCGGAAGAGGCCGCCAGTCAAGCCGGTCTTCATTTAATCGCCCTAAGAGATAAATCTTAAATTTAACAAGCCAGACTTGTATATTCAGTTATGGACTGGGCATGTCTAAAAATAAGTTTAGTAGGTTTTTCAAACTTACGTCTACATTACGAGCGATTATTGGTAAGAATTGAACTTTTGTTAATGATTCAAAGACAATCGTTCTCGTATGGCGTTTTTTTATGAAGTGTTTTCCCACACAAAGCCTTCAGCTGATAGAATCTTTTTACATGGCAGTATGTAGCTAGCTTACATGCGGGAAAGAGATATAAAGTCTGTACCCACCTTAGCACTGACTTTAGCCAGGTAACTAGTAGAAGCCCGCCTCGTGGACTCCACATAATAGTTTCAGGAGGAAAATAGATGAAGGAAAAAAAGGAAGAAACACTAAATCGAAAAATGACATATTGAGTTAGTTCCAAAATATTCATTACTTAAAACTCTACCGCATGAAAGAAAACGCTTATTTTTACAAATTACGCTTTTACTTAAAAACTGTTTGTACAAACACACAAAATGAAAAACATATAGCATTTCAAACATTTGACAAACTTCAAAGTCCAATTACTTAAAACTAGTATTTTCCAACGAAGAAGTGTAGGTTTGAATTTGCATTGTTTAAACAGCAACTTCGTCTAACTTTTTCTCGGTCAGGTCAACTGGTAAATGTTTGAGCCAAATAATTGTTTTATATTGTAGTATTATACAAATGTGATAATATGAGTTATATTTGCGTTTTATTATGGTTTATGACTTCTTAAATATTTTGAAAAATATAAAAGATGAGGATTTGTCTCCCACCTATATACCAATGGCCGGGCCCATAGCTGAGATATTTCCTTTAAATTTTTTATGTTGAAACAATATTACTAATGGTACATAGTTAAATTATATCGTTAAAAAGTTTTTAATAGGCTGTAAATTAAGTTCTTAAGAACTTATTTTTATACTATTTTAATGACTATTTACGTGATTTATAATAATTGTTGTTGGTAAAGTTTTTGTTCACTTTTCAGGCAAAATGCCAACACATATCTGTAGAAAAATAGGAAGAAGGCATTTGGCGTAAAGGAATAAATGCCTTACTTAATGATAACATAATAGATACAATCATTGCATCATTTGAATATAAAATTTGCAAAATAATACAGCATTTGATACAAGGAAACGCTCTGAGTTAAAGCGTCATAAAAATTATGCTGTAATTCCAGGTACAAACACATTCACATATTTATAATGATCAGAACCGGTTTCGCTCATTATCAACTGTTGATGCTCGTGATGAGCGAAACCGGTCCTGATCATTATAAATATGTGGAAGTAGTACAAATGAATTGTGTTTTATTTTTTAAAATATAATGTCTTTCCACCAAGAATTGACAGTTAACACCTTAAAGTGACAAACACATTCGCTGATTTTTTCGATCATTTGCGGTTATATTATGTCGCACGCCTAGTTTTAGACTATGGCCAGTCAAAAAATGGCATACTGATATAATTAGATTTTAAGATTCAAACCCTCTAAAAACTTAATGTGAAAATGTATATACTAAGCCAATTCTTTTTCTTAATTTGTATCAGGATGTCTACTTTTGGATGAAATAGTTGTTTTTATATTGAAAATTTTTACAGAAAATGTATTTTTAGCAGAATTTTTGAAATTTCATAGTCTAGAACTTGAGTATGCATACACTATTATTATTATAAACATATGAGAAACAATATAAAATTTCCTTAATATAATTAACAAAGTGTTAATTAAAAATGGTTTTTTTTATTTTTAAGCTATTTTTATATTAAACCTATTTTTTAAATCTTTTTGATCACTATTATTGAATGCTTCACAATAACGCAGTTTTAGTTTATTATGTCTATTCCGGAATTTTGATAATAAATTCAAGATTTCATTGCCTCAATAAAACTTTGATTATTAATATTAGACTATAGCAACTCAAAATAGCATAGTCTTTAAATATATTACGACACACTAAAATGTCTAAAAATTTTAGACTATTCATTCTGTCTTATATTTCCGTAGAATTCATTTAGACTTGTGATAGTCTTTAACCAGGTAAATAATATTGTCAACCTTTCTGTATCATTATTTCAAAATGTAAATTTTTTGACTTGTAATAGTCTAAAACTAGGGGTGTGATATGTTCTTTTTTCTTCTAAACTCCAATACGAAAGTTAATATTATTTAATCTATAGTATGTTTATATAAATACGATAACTGCGTATAAATTATCTTATGTAATACAGAGTACCTGAAAATTTGCGATATTTTTCGAATTTTTAAATCTCTATAACAATGTTAAAAATAAAAAAAACACGTTTTATTAACTCAGTAATTTAATGTTCCTAGACTTGTTTATTTTTCCACTTCCTCAAAACACGTGTTGCTGGTAACGTATCCTAACCATATGACGTAACTTGAGCAGTTATCCCTCGAGAACGAATTATGGTCGCGTTCAAACCACACTCTTATTTTGAATTTGTCTAAAAAAACAAAATCTTACACTTATTTTTCATTTCATTTTAAGGAAATTAAAGGTTTATATGTAAATAAAAAACTTTTTTACACAAATTTAAGGAACCAATTTTAATTTTCCATACATTCTTGACACTTTTAACGCGACTTTTTTATTTGGAACCAATATATCAAATTATATAGAAGTAAGGTATTTTGTTATGTAATATTTTTGTATGCGTCAATTTCTGTAACCAATGTATGGCGTAAAAAAAGGATTGAGCTAACTTTGCTATATTTATCATAATTTCACATAATCTTTTCCAGTTTTATTTATCTATTCCTACCATTAAAAAGGTTTTAAATTATAATCAGTTCTAGGTTTATTTATATACCTTTTGTTTCAAATTTTCCTGCAGAACAATAATAAATGTTGATTTTTTTACTGAAATAAAACAAGAAAATATTTGTCAATTATTTTGTGATTGTTCTCATTAAATGAACCCGTTTCAAAGTCAATTTTATTGTATTGTGCATAGAAATTATGGAAACTGCCGCTCATTAGTAAAGTTCTTTACTAAATGTTTTCATTTCAGTTCGTTTTCAATTAATTCTAATGATCATTAAATTGCAGTTAATACATGTTTTGCCAGTCTGTAGAAATATTTTGTCATCCTTAAACTTTTGTTGCAAGCTTAAAATAAATTAATGTTCGATGTTCACGATTAAATTTCTAATTATTATCTTTTGCTTAAACGATTTCTATAATTATCTTTGTTTATTCGTGAACTTGTTTTACAGTTATTTACGCTGTGGAGCATATTGATAAATATGTCTTCGTGTTTTATCACTAATTCGAGATGAGGTAAGAAGTCGCCTGTATTTAGGATCGGATAGGATGGGTGGAAAGCATTGGCATGCAGTAGATGAATCTCTATCTATATCTCACAACATCACTTGTATATAAGCGAGTAGGATAAAAGAACAAACGCCAGCATTTATATGTGATAGATACAAAAAGGTGGAGAGAGATAAAAACATCAGAAACATCCACGGCGTATAGATTTATAAATTCAATCTGCTCGCTCTTCATATGACGTCGTGTTTATGAATGCATTTTAATCAGGCCTTGGCGCATCAAGTTTGGAATGTCGACTGACTTGAAGCATATTTTTTTAAATCTTTTTTATAATTAGAAAAATCTGACATCACAGCTGACAGCCGTGAGCCAAATATTTTGAAAATTAGAAAATTATATGAGATAAACTCGATGAGAAATTTTATAAGTCACTCATGTCAAAGATCACATATTTAAATTGAAAAAAGCTAAATTTCATATTTACCTTGCTGGGTCTTGAACCAGGACCCACCTGATCGCTAGGGTAAAGCTCTTACCACTAGAGCACAGAGACCGACATATGACAACCACAATTTGTTTCCAAGATTCTCTATTATCCACCAATCATAGCTTCCCTCCCAATAAGCTCAATTCAGGATTTCTTGGGAATCCGCAGCATGTCCCGAAGCCATTTAATTTTAGATGGTATAAGGAGCTGTTAACTCCATTCTCTTGTCTCCGAATCTATAGAATTTTTGAGTGGAATTTTATTTAATGAATTCCAATTGAGAAAAAATAAATTATACTAGAAAAAAGAATGTTCAATAAAATCACACCGGTCCTTAGCGAAGAAAATGTGAAAATAAAACGGAAACAATCGTGTGATACTATTAATGTTATTAGAAAAACTTTCTAAATTCGAAATCCAACGTTCGATATAACACAATGCGTTTCAAATAACAAAATAGAAAATAAAATACAAGGCAAGTTGATACTACCGAGATAGGACATTTTTTGAAGAGAATAGTGTATACTGTATGTCATATAATATTATGTATGTATGCCGATATTTCTTTTGGTTAGGCGTACCGTGTTATTAAGTCAACGTATGAGATAGCCCGGTAAATAAGTACGCCCACAATTTACATCGAACATTTGCCGCCGTATTTTTTGTAGATTTATCTATAGAACAGGTTTAGTTTTTAATAAACAGTATAATGATTATTTTTTACATGAAATATTTATTAATTTAAGATATCGACTGAGGGGCCTTGATGGAATTTCAATTCAAAATTTTAGATATTATCATATAGGTATATATAGATACCTCAGTTAACTACTCAAAACCATAGTTCTGAGGTAATTAGGAAACAAAATTTTGGGCAGGTTTAGTCTTCTACTGAATATCCATTTTTTGAATATTGTAATGAAGTTTTAGAATTATCTGAAAAACGTGTATATATTTATAATATTATAAACGTAATTTTGTTTTTTTCTAGTACGGTTAACAATAGGAGTTTTCATCAATTTCTCCAGCGATCGAAATAATTTAATTTTTACAATAATACGTCATATCATATTTATGATACAAAATAAACCCACCATCTAAAAACCAGTAGGTATTTGTTTGTTATAATCTCTGTCAATTACATTTTAATGATAATTTATTGATTCTTGTTATCACCTGCAATAATTGTAAAACATTCAGAAATTAATTGTTTATGCGACTATTTTCCTAATTTAAATTTGACGTCATTAACATAAAATCAGTATAAAATGAGTTCAGATTGACATTAATATAGTTCCTAGACTTGATGATAATATTTTTTTAATTATTCTTATAAATAAACCAACTGTCAATTCATCTGTGCGCTTAAATGTCGGTAGATGTCGAAAGGTGAAACCCGGGTCGTTCGGTAGTGACAAAACTTATTTCAGTGAAAATAGTTTCTCACGATGAGCAAAACCATTTCTCCTCTTTGATCGCCGAGAAAAGTTGAAATAAAAACAAAATGCCTTTTATCCAAGAATTGACAGTTAGCACCATAAAAGCTGTTATTAATTTCCAAGAACTCTAAACTTTCATTTTTCATCGTTATAGCTATCAACAATTATTAGTAAATAACATTTAAAATATAATGGAGGATCTAATTTAATTTTATTTGAAAGAATTTTCCTTAATTTGTCCTCTGTCCATTGGGCGCATAAATTTAAATCTGAATTCAGTAAATCGAAAAGTAAATCACGAGCTGGTTTCCTAGCAAATATTTGTCGGAATAATCCTTCCCAAAGTATATTCAGTTAGAGTTAGTGTGGCACGGATACATTACTGTGCTTGACAATTCGGGGACACTAAGCTTCCATATTTATCACGATGTGACGTTTCAAGCGTCATTTAATAGCGCCACATTTGCGGATTTTGTTTGTTTATCCAATTTAAATTGCTTTTTTACAAGCACTCTTCCAATCAACTAATTACCATTATTTTAGTGCAATCAATTTTATATAGAACATACAGAATATTTATCTCTCGATTTAAAGAACTCATACGTGTATTAAAAAATAATTATCGAATGTCAAATTTGAATAGATTAAATTTTTACTTAGTAACAGAGTGCTAACATTTTCACAACAAAGTTCCACGCTTAAATGACGTGGAGCAGTTAGAGAAAAAAATATTTACGGTATTAATCTACTTAATGATCAATGTATTGCTACACCATAAACCAATGTGAGAAGCTCACGTAATTACCTATGATTAAAAAACCTTAAAAAAATCTATTTCTGCCATTAAATCACTATATTTTAGTAAGAAAAGAATAACAAAGGGCTTAGTTCTACAAAAACTTTAAAATCATAGCTATTTCATCTTTCAGCTATCGTCAGAACTGTATCGTCGAAACGAAGTATACATCAACTATATCTTATGCTTCGTATAGAATGAAATACTATGACCCTATTTCACTGAAGTACATGTCAATTATAAAAATAAACTGTTTTTTTATTTTTAACTAAACTATTTGTTTTTCTATGACAATTTTAACCAAGATTATCACATTAAATAAGATTTCAAGGAAAGTAAGACGATAAAGAGTATATTTCTTCATAGTACTTAAAACATAATAAATAGGTGAACGAAAATCTGCTTAAGCATAGTTTTGACAACGATATGGTGCTAACTATTGTATAACAGTAATATTGAGAAAAGATGGAATATGATAACATACACTATTAAAGTAGCCACACAGGTGAATTTTTATCATTTGCAATAATTTTAGCTGCTCTTCGAAATGAGGATAACTGATAAAAGTCTGTTAAAGATGCTTTGTATTATTTCTTGTTAATTTTCTAATAGTCGGAAAATTAAAGGTATTTTTTAAATATTATTTACGTATATATTATGTTTTATTATGAAGATACTTGACGAAAGGTTTATAAGACATTAAGAATTTAATAAAAACACTACTGGTTTTGCAGCGTTTCTTTGGCCTGTTGGAAAACCCTACGAATCACCAAAAAATGCTACAAAAAGTATAATGGATCGAGATAAAGTGTGGCCGTAAACAATGATATATAAAATTAGGAAAAAAAGCGAGTAAAAACGCGCGTCCTTTTATAATGAATGTCTTTCTTCTTTCATTCAAAGAAATATCACATAAGAAACCTTATGGTCATATAAATACACCAGAATTATTTAATATTTCTTGCTCAAAGCAATAAAACTATTATTATATCAAATAAATACAAAAGTTTCTATGAAAGCGTGACAACTTTTCAAACATTGTATTTATTTTAGCTTTATATAACGATGGTAATGAAATAAGTTCTTATTACCGTTGTTTGTGAAGTTAATTTTTTAGTTGCATTCGGCTTAATTATGCTATATTAAATGTAATTTGAAAAACTTATTCACGGTACATACCCTTCGTTTAACATTGTAAATTCGTTGCTCGAAAGAACCGCGTCATTGATGATCATTTATGTGCAAAAATATTTCTTTATTTATTATACATTATAACTATGTAAATGTTTAAAAAAACTAATTTAATATTGAAGTAGTTAACAGACCGAAGAAATGAATGTTTCTGATTTTTTATCAATTTTTATTTTACCTAATCCTGAGATTAATAAGGAGCGAAGAAAAAACGATAAGCCTACAAGTCCTATTCTGTCATCAGTTAAAAAAAAAGTGAAAGTTTCATCTTTAAAACTCTATGCTTATTTTGTCATTTGCATGTTTTTAAAATGTCTTCAATTATAATTATTCAAAAAATTTGAATAATATGATGGGTGAATTCTTTGAAAGCTTATTAAAAAATTCGAATTATTGGATATTTTTGCAATAATGCGTTTAGAAATAATCGATTTACGAAATCAAAACCAGATTAATTTGTGATTAAGTAGAAAATTATAACCTCATATAATATTTGCGTATACATATTGGGGAGTTTGGGGTTGACGTAGTTTTATTGAAATGTTTCATCATCTCCATTCCTACCACGCAACATAATAATATGATGAGAATACCCGGTCGAAGAGTGGCGAATGCTTGGTTATCACCATCCAGGATGTATAGGATCTCAATCAGAACAGCGCTCCAGTTCAGTTAATCTCTTATTTATTGAAGATGCAATGGTTTAATACACAAAAATTACCAGTAAAATATAAAATTGAGTCTACATTTACGTTTACTTAACACATGAATTTATTACTCTGAGATTATAATATATTATTGTATCTTATAATCAAAAAATTAGTACAATGGATGCTCTATCGTTATAATCCGGTTACCAAATCTGGCTCACAATTCGGACATCAGTAGCACAATATTCTACCTTTATCATTATTATTATGTGTTAAGAATAAAAGAAATAAAGGTAACAGAATTTCACAATAATCACAGATTTATCTGAAATCTAATGTAGTGTAAATAATTTATAACGTACGTAATTTAAATTGGAACCCGCGCTTTTTTCGTTGCTTCATTTCCCGCTATATTATCCAAGGTTTTAGAAACAAAAGATTATTCCTGTTTTATAGGCTTTTGTTCGCCGCCGAAACTTCAGCGGCGTACATAGTGACTTCGGTGACAAGTAGGGCATCCAATCCCTGACCCTTTTTATGATCCCGAGATTTCAGGATTTAAAATTTTTCAATCCCGGGATTGGTCATTAAGCTTAATTTTATGTTTTAAATTGCATGTTTAAAATTAAATCTGTATTCATTATTGCTTCAATTGGAATGAGTATATGATTTCGTATTTTTTTTGTGCATAAAGATGGTTTTTTTAATTATTAAGAAGATTTTATTCATGGATGAAATTGTTTTCTTTATAAAATACTGTGAAAAAAAAAAGAAAAATATACTGTAGTCAAAATTTTTTTTTCCTGTCCACAGCAGTTACAAAATATGAGAACTAATGAGACAACAATACACATAATATATGTATTAATAATGTACGTTTATAACAAAACCGAGGTACACGTCGTATTTAATCCGGAAGTATATAATTTGAAATATGAATTATTTTTTCAATATTTATAGTGAATCCCTAAATCCCGGGACGACGGGATTGACTTATTGACCGCGATCCCAGGATTGGAAACCCTAGTCTAATTGTTGTATTCGCGAATAGCTTTTGTCTACCTTGTCAACGAAAAAATATTTATTGCATATCAGCGACATCGTAAAAGCGTTATTTGCTTTGTATTATGATGGACTAACATTCATACAGATTTGGGCACGGTCGTATGATGTGGTTTCATAATATCGAGGCTTGATAGTCAAAAAGGACAATTCTCATTGCGTGTTCGCATTATGGAGAAATAAACAATGTGGAGATCCAAAACTAATTATTTTTATCGCAGAATCATTATTTGAATAAAACATAATCTGAATCAGATAATTTTTGTGCATTTGTTTTTAATATTTGACAGCATGGTGGACATTTTTGGGGAGTGGCAAGCGAAATTTTTCCGTACCATGGCTCAAAACATAGCGACGATTATTTTTTTAAATCTGGATTTTCAAAAAGAACTGAACTGGAAGTTCCACATATAACGCGAAACATCCCTTAAAATTTTGGCGCTTGAAGGCATTGGAGCATCACATGATATAAATCGGTGTGCGAAAGGAAAAAAGCGCAAAAATTGGCACTTTCTAGGAGAGCCAAAACAAGATTTGCATTTGTATGAAATTTGAGGAAAAATGTGACGCTTAAACGTAAATTTTACTAAATCACCGGCACTGATTCAGCTTGTCTTTTTCTCACTCTATGCATGTATGCATTAAAGTTATTTTAGAATATTCAACTCGCATTTCAATTAACTCGACTTAACTGGCTTTTAGTATCGCACACAGAAATATATCCGTGCATTTGGATTTAAATACATATATCTACCAGTAAAAATGTTGATTCGGGGAGTCAAGTCCTTCGCCGGAACCTCAATAGGTTACGGCAATCGATTGTAAGCCATATTCAATTATTGAGAAATGTATTGATTTGCAGTAAATATGCTTTAATTGAAATTCGAAACAATGTAAAGGTGGAAAAAAGAAGCGATAATTTGGTATTTATTTAGCTTATTCTCAAAGAATTCATAAGACTACTGTGATTGATCGAGCGAAAAAAAGAACAACTTGAAATTCAAATTAGGATTATGGTAGGTAAATTCTGATCTATAGGTCTTTCTGAATGAAAATTGGTCATATATAAAATCTAAATATTATGAACTTAATATGTCATGTAATCTTATATAAGCATTTAATGAAACGATCACCTCATTCAAAATAAAACCCAAGATTTGTTGCATAATAATTTATATATTGTATTGAATAAACTTTTTGTACTGGTTTAGCGTTCACACTGACCGTAATGAAATAGTAATGTTATTCATTGCAAATTGTTATATTAATTTTAAAATCTTTATTTATGTCTATTCATACTGAAAAACTTCGTATCTGGGATTAAAATAATTAGCTATTGCGCACACAGCTCCAGTATTCGTAAAGTAAGTGTAGTACCTAAAGATAAAAAAAAAATGGTTTGGGATATCAACTATAATATTTTATGATACTAAATGCTAGAGTCTATTTTTATAACTATTCAAGAATCTGGACATAGTTTTACAAAAATCCAATGACAGAAAAATGGAAATTATTAGAATCATAGGGGTCTAACTACAAAAATGAATGTTTTGAGTTAAGCCCCGCATCAGAAATGTAATAATTAGATTCATTATTGAAAAAAGCGCTATTTCGCACAAAATATGTAAATGTTTACAAGATATAGTTAGACAAATCATCTACAAATAAATAGCTATAAACACAAAGGCATATTACATGTATTTCTTTTTGATTATATTTTATGTTATGTCAATAAATTGTGATTAAATACGGGTGCTTTAAATAATGTTATGATAATATATATTATGTTCCTTTGATAACAAATTGTTTTGGAATAACATGTATTCTATTTTACGAATAACATGGCACTAAAATATTATTTGTATTTATCTCAAAACAATGTTTTTGTTGGTAGGTTTCCGTGAACCTAAGCCCCCGAATAAATGATTGATATTATAAGAAAATATAAGAATTTGTAACATAACAGTTTTAATAAAGCGCATTACAAAAAAATATGGGTAATGTACGTCTTCCATACTTAAAAATATGCTTAGAACATGTTCCTTTTAGTGACATATCATTTAGGTCACAGAGAAAAATCCTTCATGATTATAATTATAAAATTGTGGATTAACTACAAACAATTAAATTGTGATTTATTATTAAACAAGTAATATCTTTAATTTTAAAATTGATTCCTTACAACCAGGCTGTACAAGCTTAGGTAGTCCGAGGGCCGTATTAAAAGTCAAAATGTATCTATGGGCCAAATTCAGAATATTAAATACAAAACATAAATTAAATTTCGTAAGAAAGGCAATTTATAAAAACAGCTTTAAAGAATATCCAAACAAACAAAATACAGTAATGTGTTCATTTCATTTCATTTACATACATGGTAAATATGTTGATAAAAAACAATAGATTTTTTTTAATGCGATGAACTTGTTTGTATCACACCGGAGATCATGTCTCCTCAATGATACATTAAGTCCACAATAAAATTACCAAAATCGACATCATCAGAATTAAAATATCTGATTTAGTTTAGATTTGATTTTTTGTCCGTAATAATTCCAATTTATTGGAGGGCCGCACGTAATTGTACCGAGGTATGCATGTGGCCCGCAAGCTTAGTTTTGGACAGCCATGTTTTACAACATTGAAATGATCGAAAATAAGTTCGTTTCATTAACAAGTGTTGCTAAATATTTTCGAAATGATTGCGGTAAATGAAATAGAAAACTTATGAAACGATTTGTTGGTTGAGTTGGACTTTTAGTGTATATTTGCTTTCTCTTTGTGAATATAAAAAAAAACTTTTTTAAGTTGTTCATGTATTTTTCTCTTAAACTCCAGTTATTTTTCGAAAGTACCACTTTTACTAATAAAGGACACTGTCTACTGAATAAAGTTTGCTCAAATTAGAGAAGATTGGAGTTCTTTCTTATATACATATATATATTTATATACACAATGGGAATTCGATTAATGCGTATCTTTATGGAAACGTGACAAGGCATTATCTATAGATTGTGATTGATTTTAAATTGAATTTCTCGTGCGAAAGGCGATTTTTTAATCTAAAAGAAAATCCGTACATGCAAAAGACGAGAGGAGGAAATTAGGTAAAAAAAAGTCAGATATTCTCGCTAAAGTGTATGTGAATCTGTTTCTGAAATAAGAACATAATTTATACCTTAAATTCAGTTTTGATACTTATAATAATATTATATCAAACAGTTTACGCACTGAAATATATTTTGGTAACAAAAACTTTCATTAGACTTGTTTCATTGATTTCGTTGGATTGTCAGCGTCTCTCCATATTTTTAGAGGAAATTTAGTTTTCAAAGTTGTTTTATTGTAAGATTCTAGTTGGTATAGAAATTACATAACTATCGTGGATAACTCCAATGCTTGATGAAATTATTTTTTTATTAATATGGACAATGAAAGTTCTCTTTGTAGGTATGAATATATCAAGGCCGTACTGAAAGAACGTATTAAGTCAGTTTCAAAAATCAAAATGTATGCAATTTGACGCTCTATTTACTGGTAGAACGCTTTGAAAAAAAAAATAGTTTTAAGTCATATTGTTATTTTTTTTATATAACAATAACTTTTTTATTTATATAATATAACAATAACTCATCACTCATCGATAACAACTTTTATGAATTGTATGCCAAAAAGAATATTCTTTATAATGTACAAAAATATCTTTTAAAATCATTAATAATTATTGTACTTGTGAGAGATATTACCTACATTAAAAAAATGCGATTGTCTCAGAATTTGTTTTCATGACTTAATGTCTTCCGTCAGTATAACCCCAATATGTAGAATATGGATTCCTAAGGAAACACCTCAACAGAATTTTTTTCTACTAGAACTGACTGTTTTTCAATCGCACAACCTCTGGGGTAAGGGTAAGACTAGTAGTCAGCTTATCGCTCTCGTTACGCCCGATTTTTAGTATAGTATAGGTGAGAGAGAATAAAGACAGAAATTCATATTTTGAACAAACAATTAATTATTTATGAAATTGTTATGGAATTTTTTTTTTTAGAATCAATCTATCGAAAAATGCTTAAAATACGTGTCTCTGAAAACATCCAATGTTTGTTAGCGCTCTTATGTTTCATTTGTCCGTTGTGGAATCCAGACTGGTCTCGTCAAAACAATGTTTCTAAAATACATTAAAAAATAAATGGAATATTCGGAAATAAGTTTATAAAGTAAATTATGTATGCGGGCTGAAAGCAACTGTAAATTTCATGTTGTGACAGTCAATTTATTCATAGTAAATATGATCGTATAACAAATCTAGATATTAAATTTGACAGAATAATAATAAAAGTAAAGGTATATTTTTCCAAAAACTGTTGTTGTGAATTTATATTACGATAAAAATATAAAATATATAGGATAATGATGATATTATATTAAATATCTGGTGAACAGCAAATAAGTGATCATAACAAATCGCTTTTAAAGTGTTTACTGTCAATTCTTGCTGGAAAGATATAATATTTTAAAATATAAAACACAACTCGTTTGTACTACTTCCACATGTTTATAACCGGTTTCGCTCATCACGAGCATATGATCATTGATAATGCTCGTGATGAGCGAAACCAGTACTGATCATTATAAACATCTGGAAGTAGTACAAACGAATTGTGTTTTATTTTAAAAAAAAAGATCATAACAAAATTAAAAAAAATTCAAAGCCAAAAATTATTCAATTTTATTTTTCTACGGCTTCGACAATAAAATTGGATTCTTAAATTTATGACATTAAAATTTATAACGTTAATATTATGTATACTGAGATATAAGTGTGACATGTGTAAGTCTTTTTATGATAGAACAAGTATTTTTTTTTCCGGCTGCGCCCAAGATAGAGGAAGCTTATATAAGTTCATTTAGACGTTGGCTAGCTAATGTCGAAATTTTGTTGATGAATGAAAATATCACTGTGAACCGTGCCGCTTGTAACACCCATGAAATAAAGTCCATCAATATATTATAATGTTAGTTGAAAATAGTAAAAGTAAAATAAAATTACCCCACTTTCATAAGTGCCTCAAGGTACAGTCAGAATTTTCTGGACGGAAGATATTCAAAATAATACATTTTCAGACATACAGTCGTAATTGTTCTCCCAAAGCGCTGGAACGGGTCGTAACTTTCATAAAATGACAATATTACTGCAAAGAGTGTAAAATGTCTTAGTGGTAAATCCTTATATGAAGCTTTCTTCCATTGATTGTCGTTGTCGAGCAGTCCCAATGCAAGGCACACTTCACGATGCGTGTCACATTCAATTCCATCGACGGATCGGAGATCTTTGAAACTCTGTTGGACCTTTGACTTTGTGCAACAACAGTCGTAGGTCGTAGGTAATAACAATTAATGTTTCTGAAATACACTGTGTAGTCAGTGTAGACACAGCACGACAACATGTTGGCATCAGACATCTTCAGAAAAAAGGGATTGCAAGGGACCATTCACCGATAATCAATACCGACATTATCAGATTTAATTTTCACAGTTGCTTCACCAGTTGAAGGTAAAATTACCAATTTTCCATGATAAGCTGTATCGGTATCATTAATAATCGCATCTCTCAAATGAATACATTCATCGACACCCGATTTCTTTTGATTCTGTTTTGATAAATAATAATTGCTACATCTCAATATTGGGATACATGTCAACCAAATATTGATGCAAAATCAAATTAGTAAGTATTGTACAAATCTGCGCATCGTCAATACAATATGATGTTTTTTAATTTCATTTCCAGCCCAAAATATGGAGATACTTACAAAAAATTCTGTTTTGTAAGTCTTTTAATAAAAAGATTTCAAACAAATTAATAATAAATAGTAACCACTTTTCGACGATTTGCTATTATTTTTTTCTGTTGCTTTTCATTGAGACGTCAAAAATATAGCGTTTTTAGTTTAAGGTTAATAGCTAAAAGTTGAGAATAGTATTGTTGATCTAGAAATGGCAGGCAGAATTACATGTGGAAATTTCACGTAGTTACTGTACACCATTCAGGAGGAGTTCTTGTGACGGACAGCCAAACAAACATACAAATTTATATATGTATTTTGTGCTTTATAGTAGAGATTTGTCATCTCCGTACTAAATGTCAATTTATTCCTCCATATCTATGTCGGTTTTCAATATTCTCTGATTAATAAGTCAGCATTAAATCTTGCATGCGGATGTTTTATCAATATATTAGTGAAATTCTAAAAAAAGCAAATGTTTCATTCAATATATTTTTGTATCAATGGAAATATAACAAATGATTACCACAATAAATGTACTGAGAAACAAAAAAAGAAAAGGGAACCGTTGTTTTGTTTGTTCTAAAGTTTTTCAATTTAAATATATCTCTATTTATTGGAAAAAGCCTAAAGTGAAATCAACAAACCTGAATTAGAAAACTTTCTCAAAATAAGTAATAGTTTCGACCTAGACACAGTAATTAGCAAACTCGGTAACATTTTCAAACATTTAATACAACATTTAACATCAATTTGCTTAATTATACGCTTGAAACTTTTTATGATAAAAAGTTTAATTTCAAATATAATAGCTAAAATTTGAATATAATATTTTACAAGGCAAATCTTTTCGTAATTGAAAAATGGTCGTTAATTATTCTGTAAACGTTCGAAAGGAATTGATTTCTCGAACCTTTTTTAAAAAAAAATGCAGCTAT
The DNA here is from genome assembly GCA_022494535.1 of Himalopsyche phryganea. Lineage (NCBI taxonomy): Eukaryota > Metazoa > Arthropoda > Insecta > Trichoptera > Rhyacophilidae > Himalopsyche > Himalopsyche phryganea. The sequence goes on along the minus strand of JAGVSL010000136.1, from coordinate 1,879,424 downwards.
TGCTACCGAATATAAAAAAAAACACGGATTTAAAGCAACTTTTCTCAAATTCGTTTGCATAAACTTTACCAGAAGTTTAATAAATTCAATCATGATATTAATAGCATCAGTAATTCTTTAATTTACTAATCAATATTGCCATTTGAATATTTTTTCTTTTTTATTCTTCTTCTTTACAAAATATTTTTTTACTTAAACATGTCTCACACAGAAGCGAATATTATTTGATAAATCAAATGAATCAAACTTAATGAAGCAAATATTATTTCACAAATATGAGAAATTTTATTTTTAGCCAAAAAAAATATTTTTGCTCGTCTTGTTGAAATAATATTTATTTTTTATTAAAATTGGAAGCTAGTCAATTACAATATCAATTAAGTTTGAAAGTATTTTGGATGTACATAATTGAATTGCCGAGTTTCAAAACCATCTATAAGGCATCTCCAGTTTTTCAAAGTAAAGGTAGATAAAAAATGGTAGCCGTAAAACAGAAGTCTTTTTTTGAAGAAACATATTTAAATGAAAGTGATGATTAAAAAAAGACCAGTGAAGGGAAACTCTTTTGGACTCAAAAAATATTCGAAATTATGAATTCGAGAACCTTGGATTAAATGTTTAATTTTGAACAATTAAAAAGATATTTCCATCAAATTGGTATCTTTTAAGGACTAGTGAAAAGGTTCAAATTTTGATCCAGTGACATCTATTAATGAAAAAAAAGTTTTTTTTCATCTAAATGTTTTACCTTAACTGTAACTTTGACAACAATTCAGTTGTTAAGGCATTCCTTATCGTACTGTTACACTAACCGTTTACTGTATAAGAATGATAGGGTGCCAGCAGTGGTACTTATTTTTTTTCCATGTCCGCTCCTAATGTAGAGCATATGGTCTCCTAATGGAGGTATCTTAACAGGATTTTTTCTAAGAGAGCTGCTTGTTACTCAGTTGCTCAACCTCTCTTTTTTCGAAGAGAGTAGGGATAGAAGGATAGGGCTAGGACGGGACTAGTGGTTAGCTAATCGCTGTCGCTACGCCTCGTTGGGATGAGATGGGTGGGAGGGAAAACTCAGACTACAAACAGAAATCCATAAATCGATTGAAAGATCGATCTATGAAAACCGAAGACAAAAAGAAATAGATTATCTTCATCGTATCGTTAAGAAATCATCGGTAAAAAAATAGTACATAATGGCAGATTATATTAAAATAAAAATAAAATATTGCAAAATATTAATCAAGAAGATATCAATGTCATTATTGAAATTATAACCTGTTGAGGTCCCAAAATTATCAATTTAATTAAAAAATAATTTGAGTAGATTTAACACTTATCTTTATTTCAAAATACAATTTTATTTCAATCAACATCTGTAGACTTTTTTTGTCAATGTCGCAACCATTATGTGTGCGAAAGGGAAAGTGCACTAAGTCTTAAAAATTGAAAAATGAGAATCAAAATTTCACCGGCCACAAGAAGAGATAAGCAGGATTGAGACTCTCCAAAGGCATCCGCGGCACGTGACCCAGACAGTTACAACGTCTCTCCATGACCGCTGATGTAATAGGTCGTTGCCCAGTATGTACCCTAATCTCAGAGTTATTTACAAAATAAAACACAATTGGATTAATACTACTACCAAATTTTTTTTAATGGTCCACACCTTAAAAGTAATTGCTTTTTTATTATTTAAAGTCCTTGTTTGGTGGTTCAAAAATATGGATAGCTTAATTCAATTATTTTTTTCAGAAGATATAGGATTGACAAATATAAGTTTATGTGTGAGGAACGAAAAAATACGAATGGCAACACAGACGAGACACTGGCACAACGCGCAATACCGTCAGAGAAGCTGGACTACCTCACACACGGACTGACAACAATCATTTCTCACTGGCCTTCGACCGCGTTAGGTTGGCAGCAGATCTATCCTTAAATTAAATTTCTGTAATAATAAAAGTTAAATAACCGATTCCTAAATATGAATGTCCAACAATTCATTCATAGCAGTTCTTTTTGTCCCTCAGTTTCTCAACCAAGGGATTAATGTCAGAAAAATACATTGTAATTTTGAATTTTTCACATGTGCTTCCCAATTTCACTCCATTGACTTTTATGCTTGTCTATTGATACGAAAATAAAATAAAACGCACGAAAACACATGTAAATAGAAAAGAATGGGTTCACTTAATCGATATTTCAAAACCTCCACTTACATGCAACAATAAAAAAGAAAATATCGGAGATATTATTCGAAACGTACGGCTTAAAAAAATTGTAGAAAAATATGTAAAACTATTTGATTTAAAAGATTTTCGCGGTGGTTAGTGGTTTTAAATTTTTGTATTCTTATTATGTCATTTTAGGGTTACGGGTAGATTTTGGGAAAAGTTGTCTCAAAATTTATTCATGTTTCAAATTTATTAAATAATATTTATAACATTATTTAAAAATTTAGGGGCTTGAACCATTGACCATGTTCTATTGGGACCGCGTGAGAACAGACCACAGCAAACATTCTGCTCGTTCAGCATTAATCGCTGGGTACTCGCACAATACGTTATTAGATTCCTGATGTTTGTGTCCACAAGTATAATAAAGCGTGTCAACCAACTTGCCTAGCCTAATAAATTACTGCGATGAAAATACTGCGATGAAAAGACAACCAAACAAATTGTATATAAACGAAATTATATAGTGTTCAATGAAAATGTTAAGGACCTCTTACTAATCAATAAATACATATCTGAAACCAGAAATGAAGCCACATTAAAAATCCATTATCTGAGCTAAATATAATGAGTTTTAAATAATTCGTAAATAAAAAAAGTTCCTTTGCAAAATGTAGTATTGCTAGAATTTGACAAAGACGTAATAGATAATGCAAACTTTTGATTTCACAACTACGTAAAAACTTTGTTAAGAGATCTGAACATTATTTTTGTATTCGTATCTTTTAGTTTGAATAGTAAACTAGTGTTGTTTGAGATACTTTAAAAATTGAAAAATTGTTTTCGTTTAGTAAGAAAATAACGTGGTTTAATTTAATATTTGTATAGAATATAAGAATTAACAAATAAGCTTTATCATTTTGAGGGTTATAAGATTTTTGAGAACATGAGTAATATGATCCCATATCCCTTCGAAAACAAGGAAATCGTATATTGAACACGATATAACTCAGTCAAAATATCTGCCCACTGTTTCGAGATCCCTGAAAACGAGTATTATTAAGTCGGCGGGAGTCTTTGATAAGTTTCTGTTGCTTTACTTATTTTTAAAGAATATATCTTCGTATGTTCCGATAATAAATTCACTTTCCTACGAAATGGTTTAGATATCGAAATAATAAAACCATAAAAAGGGTGAATGTTTCATAAATATAAATTTTTATTTACTTAGGGATGTTTTATTTACTCGCCTTGTTGGCTGAGTAAAATATTACGAAGAAAGGAAATAGTGTGATAAATTATTTCATACAAATAATATCGAGAGATTGTATTCTATTATATTCAGGCACTTTGAATATAAAATGAAAGTAATACGCTTCTTCAGGAACATATAAATTATTTAATATTTGTTGCTAAGATTAATTTAAATACCAAATATTTCTTTATTCACTTACAAAGTTTTCAATGGTGGAATTGCATTCGCATCGATTTTATACTGACGCATTAAGTCAGTTTTTGTTTAAAATGTATGCAATTTAACGCCCGACGTTACTGGTAAGTCATAAGATATAACGATACTAAATAATAATTATACTTGGGAGAAAGTACTGTGAAAAAAAAATGCTTTTAATCTCAAACATTAATTTTAAACAAGAAGTTTTCATCGAAAAGCTTCTGCTGTGATACCTCCATTAGGAGGCTATATGCTCCTCAATGGGAGGGGACATTAAAAACAATAGATTTTGTCTGAACTTACTCGGTTGACTTCCTTGCCAGTTTTTTATCATGCTCGCTCCCAATGTGGAGCATATGGCCTGCTAACGGAGGTATCTCAAAAGAAGTTTTCTACGAGAATTGCTTGTTACTTAGTTGCTCAACCTCTATTTTTCGAAGGATATGGCTAGGACAGTACTAGTGGTTATCTCATCACTTTCGCTACATCATTTTTAGGATCGGATGGGTGGGAGGGATTTTTAGACATCATATACATTAATGCGTACTACGAAAAATCAATTTACGAAACTGTCCTTACCGGGACTTGAACCAGAGATATCTGTAACTGTAGCCAACCACGTTAACCTCCACTCCACTTTGCCGACCTTGCCATTTTACTATGTAATGAAATTAATTCTTTTTCGATTATTTTTACTTGATCGCATTGTATGAAATTGGTGTGGTATTTTACTTAAGCGTGAACGGTACTAACTTATTTTCCGCGGAATTATACATTATATACTTCCTTACGCGACATTATATACTTCCTTATATCTTCACGATAATATGGAAGATTCCTATTTAGGAAGTATTTTTAGGATTAAAGACGCTTACAGAAAGATGGTGGAAGCCTAACGAACCTTGACGACGAATGCTGAAGTCGCGCATTTCTCACGGATAATCAATCACCAGAAAGATGACGCTAAAGAATATTGCGAACTTCGTTTCAGGTTTCAGGCACAACTTATCCGAGTGTTTCGCCTTTTTAACAACTAAAAGCTTCAGAAGTTAAACTTTTATATTGCGAAAAAATCTGAATATTTTTGAATACATTTACAAATATATAACACACTTTGTAGAAGGTACTTATTGCATACTTTTATTCGATTAGAACCTATTTTATTTTCAGAAAAATACTCCTCAACTTGTTTCATTATCAATTTTTTTTGAAATAAATTTTAACTTAACTAACAACAATATTTAGGATTGGAATAAATTAATCTAGTTTATGAAACAATATATTTTTTAAGCGGCTTAAAAATAAATTATGTTTAAAAGTTGTACGATCAAAATGCACTCTGTTAGGTCCATGATCCAGTGGTTAACGACGTTTCGTTCGGTCAGGGGTTTGAATCACAGTACGGAAAATTTCATAAACTGATTTTTCAGTTTGTGAATTTCTTCCCGAATTTCTCTATAGCTGTCTAAGATTTCCTCCCATCCATCCAATCCTGAAAAACTAGTGATTAAATAATCACTAGTTGTATCTTAGCCTTATTCTTCTATCTTTATCTTAAAGAAAATGATAGGTTGAGAAACTGAGTAACACGCAGTTCTAATAAAAAAACCTTCTGATGAGATAAGCCCCACTAGGAGTCCATGTGCACTACATAGGAAGTGGACATTATTTTTTGAAAATAATAGTGACCAATCACATTTAATTTGATGTTCGAAAATATGAACCGAAATGTTAGAAAGTGCCCTCAAGCGTTTCAGTGATAATAATATGCAAAGCAACATTTTATCAAAATGATTTTGTCATTTCACTTTTCTCCTGTCGCTGTGGGACCCTTGATTATGATTTACAATGTCATCTGGTTGAATTTCTTATTACGCAATATATATTCAAATCTTTATTTCCCAATAGAATAGTACCTACAAAGAGTTGAGACGTGCAATAGCTAGTCGACGTGGTTTCTTAAGGTGACAGTATAAAAATTCCAGAAAAACAATTTTATGTTCGTAGGCCGCGCGAATGACATGGAATTAGACAAAAATACTCGTGAAGAGCAAAACCAACCCTGACCATTTTATAGATGTATGCAACTAGTAAAAAACGATTTATTATATAAAATAAACAAGGAAAATTTTAAATATTTTTTTAATTAAATATATTGTTTGTCGCCTTAGGTGAATAGGATTTATCCATATCCGTTTGCGTGGTCAATCCTTTGAATCCTTGTGAACACCGCTATAAATTTGATGGATTGATATGGTAATTACTTGGTATAAACCATTATTATTAAGGTCAAAAATATCAAAGTGTCTAGTTTCATACGAACTATACTTGAATGCTTTATTATAATATGGTGCGATGCTGAAATAGCTATCAACTAATAGCGGGTTTTACACCTAGGCGCTTCCACGCGCGATTGGAAGTTTGTATGCTTTAAAAGGACAAAGAGTGTTCGTGACTTTAAGAGAGTTTTAATTTTAAAGCATACTAACCAACCAGTCGCGCGTGGAAGCACCTAAAGGTGTAAAGCATGCAATTGTATTTGATTTTTAATACCTTTCCAACAAAATTATTCAACCACCAAAGAGTGATTCAGAAAAAGCAACAAGTCTTCCCCATTCTTTTGTAGGTATTATAACTCTCCAATTATAACTTGAGCAATTGACTTTCATTCATCATCAGCTCATCATCATATCAGTTCCCATTAAATACCCTCTGTTGAGTCAATATACCCATTATATTTTAAAAAATAAAACACAATTTGTTTGTTAGTACTACTTCCACATATTTATAATGATCAGGACCGGTTTCGCTCATCACGAGCATTATCAACTGATGATCAGTTGATAATGCTCGTGATGAGCGAAACCGGTCCTGATCATTATAAATATGTGGAAGTAGTACAAACAAATTGTATTTTATTTTTTAAAATATAATGTCTTTCCACCAAGAATTGACAGTTAACACCTTAAAAGCAATATACCCATATTTAAAGATCACATTTAAATAAAATTATATGAGACAAAAATTAGTTTTTTAGAAAATCATCGCTTTTTTGACTTTTTGGACTAGATAGATATTTCGTTTCGCTTAACGGAATATTATTAAAAAATAATTTGATAATATAATTATTACAGTAGTCTATATAAACAGTCGTCTCATCTAATGTTTGCAACAGTAAGATTTAGGAGCTTCTTTGAACGGTACAAGGCGTACAGTTTATTTTATTTTATGTAGTTATTAATAGATTTTGTCTGAACTTACTAGATTGACTTACTTGCCAATTTCAAATATTACTACAATACTGTATTTTATATATTGGGATAGAACAGGACTAGTGGTTAGCTAATCGCTCTCGCTACGCCCTGCTTTTAGGATCGGATAGGTGTGGGGGAATTATAAACCATAAAAATCCACGCTTATGTACAGAAATTCATAAATCGATTGAAACATCGAATTATTAATCTGTGCTTACCGGCAATTGAACTCTACATATCGGTAATTGAAGCCAATGACGTTGACCACTATACCACTAACCCGACAATTATCCACTAATATGAAGTTCGTCAACCAAAGTATAGATACGCCATTCTTAATAGCAAAAAATTGAATAATGCGTTTTATTAATTCTTTTCAAGTCAGTCGCCAAAAAATCTTTTAAAATAAGGCGCGAATAACATTTTTGAATAAGAAAAGTTCATGATTTTGAATAAGCATCAGAAATATCCTTGTTTTATTGTCACGAATTCAAAAATCATTTGAAACAAGCATATAAAATCACTAAAGCCTTACCACTCGACTACGGCGATCGCATCAAGAACAAGTTAAAAAAATACTCAGAATGCAGCACAATATAAAAATAAGTAAAAGGTATTTTTAGAAATCTCGCTTGACCAAGTTAAAGAAAGAATTCTATAAAACGTATTCTATGACATAAATTCTAAGTACAACTGTTTTTTGAAAGTGAGAACTTTCCCACGTATGTTTTTATGTGTACGCTTTCCGTGTAACAAGTGCGGTTTTTTGTTTGCTCGGCAAATGGGCCGTGTAAGTATTCCAACAGAGGGACATTTTATTTCATGCGGGCGCGTTGTTTAGCTTTTTTACCATTGTAAGCTTTCACATTTAGGACCAATGGCGTGGCATAAATGAATATAACAGCCTAGGCCTCTAATGTAAGCAAATATTGACAGGTCTAGCATTTGGTAGTAATGTGAAATTTAAAATTGGACTTTTTAAAGGTATTCGTGTTTTGAACAGGGTCCACTCTCCAAATTAATGACAAAAGACAGATCAATCCAAATGCGGTTTGATGAATTGAATAATTTAATTAGTTTTATATAATACATATTATTTGACCGGGCCTGGAGAAATAAATAAATAACGGTAATATTTTTTTATGAATATTGTATTTAAATATGAAGGTTTGCTCCCGTCTTTGAAACTTAATTTCCATAGGACAGTGTTTCTAAAATGACGTTCCGAGAAAAAGTTTAAAACAATGTGCAGATTCTAGATGCAAGAAAAGTACGGTTTTGACAAAGGTATTCTTAAATAAAGATTTGCCTATATCACCAAAAAGATGAAAAACTCATACCACGGATGAAAACATAAACTTTATCAGTGATTTTATGAATACATACAGCATACGTTGGGAAACCTGTCGTGATGTGAGCAGTGATGGTATCAAAATATATTGAACATATTTTATGGGTTGCCCCATGTCGTACACAATATAAAAGGATTCTGCGATTAAACACACTTAAAAAACTCTCCATCAATGTAATCAGTAAGTCTTTCCTCTCTCCACCTCGTATTATTTATCTAGTAGATTCAATATTATTTGATGTATTACAATTCTCAAAGAATCAGAATAAGTGTCACATTTAGTTAGTTATTCTATAAGTAAAAAGCAAAATATGTAGTAATTTCAACAAACTAATACGTAATTTCGATGAATTTGACATAAACTTTGTAAAACCTATCATAACATTATCAAAAATAATAATATAGAAATACACCAGCGAATAAGTTTTACCTCTCTTGATTTGAAATCGTATCTTCTATTAAATAATATACCTGGTGAGTCGATTATTGGCGTAGCTAAAACACTAATTCGTGGAATTGATAGCACATCAATGTAATACCGCAGTCTTAATTTAAATTACAACTAACTACTTAATCCATAAAATTGAATTTCCGCAAACTGCTATGTTTGGTATAATTGATAAGGTTGATTTTTATTCGAAATATATGTCACCAGATTGCAATGGAAAGAAAATTTGGTCATAGGATTTGGTTTCAAGGACATCGCCACGCCACCGGACAGATGTGGCATGCAAGTTTGGGGCCTTCACAGTACATGTTCTAGCCAATTCCAACGTCTTTCTGTGATTAATATATTAACGTAGCAGAAGAGAGAAACTTGATATTTTCCTGAAATCCAAAAGTATGCCTTAAACACTCAGTACAGAGAGTACTCATTGGTTTATTGTTATCAGTTTATTAACCTTTTTCTTATTCAACAAATTAATCAAGCAAAGAAGAATAAATCAATGAATAGTGTCAATTGTTCGTAAGGATTTCCTTATTAATTTGAGAGTTGAAATTTAAACTAAGAGTCCAAATTCAATTCATATAAAACACATAAAACTAGCTAGGTACATTTTTCATTTATTCTAAGCAATATTAAATTAAACACTTAGATTAATCCACTTCCAGATGTAATGTCATTATTTTAACCCATGTTTTGAAGAAAATGCATCAGATACATTATAGATATTGAGCTTAAAAACCTTTACATAATATAGGGTTAGGTTAGGTGATTTGACTTTGGGATGCATTCGGAGATAAGAGAGCGGATGATATAGTAGTTTATTACGTCAGTAAACGTGGAAAGTCGTAGGAACTATGTGGAAGACGCCATGTGTATTTCTTAATAGAGATTATCTTTCTATCCCTACTCCTTTCAAAAGAGAGGTTGAGCAACTGAGTAACAAGCAGTTTTCGTAGAAAAACTTCTGTTTAGATACTTCGATTAAGAGGCCATATGTTCCACATTGGAAGCGGACATGGTTATACAAATATATAGGAGCCATTTAAATTTTTGATGAACCAGTCTTTATTTTTATGCATAAAATAATGTATTTACAATATCGTGACCTTTGAAGTAATTTGAATTGAATATACGTCTGAAGTCTGAAGGGATTTTTATGTCTCGCTTCTTTCCTGCTAAACATTTTGAATTGTTATACATTAGTAGTATTTGATGCGTGGGCTTTTGGTAAAAATCGTGACACACCTCAGTTTTGCAACGTGCCTAAAACCATACCTTTAGTCGCCTTAAACTATGGGAATTCATTTTTGTACGGCTTACGCAAATAAATATTGTTTAATTTAACTTAATTAAATATGTAAATGAAAAGGTTGTATACCTAAAAATTACAATGACGAAATATTATTAAATAATATTATTAAATTATGATATTATTAATTATGAAATAATATTACCTAACCGTGAGAAATGTTACGAATTACAATAGGGAAGGATTTTTGAGTCTCTCGTTCTTTATCCCTTCGACCATCACATCCTAAACATTATTTTTTCTCTCCGCCCGTCGGGCGGGGCGGTCTATTATGTTTGTTTGCCAAACGCGTCGTTTCCATTCGGTTTTTTTTTGTATAACGTGTTTTAATTTCGTCAGCTGTAAATAATGTTAAATTATTTTGTATTTGTAATCAAACCAACTGCATCGATTAGAACGGGAACGCGGAAACTGTAGAGATGCAGAAACGGTACACAGAACTGGTGTGTTTTTCTTGAGAATTGTCCTGGAAGGTGGGATCCTGTCATCCTCGAGCAACCTCACCAGGGCATTTCGTTTCAAGTATCATTCATTTAACATGGCGTTTATGCAATGGCATGCTTCAAAGTATTTATTCAATGTGCATTCTGCCCTATCTGGACTATTTATTTATTTATTGTAAGAATGAAAATGACAATATATGGCAATAAGGAAAAAGTCAAGTAAATGTCAATGTAATCATTATAATACATTCTATATATTTTACTAGATTGAGAAAAACAGAAAATAGAAAACGATACCAAGTTATTTGTATACAAGTTGCATAACAAACAAAATAACAATATAAAAAGTTCGATGCTGAATATATTCACGTCTCTAGGCAATGAATTAATGAGATGAACAGCTCTTACAACTGGTGTTTCATACGACCTACGAAAATAAAACAAAATAATGCATCAGTAATTTCACTACATTTTTTTTTGCTTAGTTAATGGACTTTTAGTGTAGCTATATTTGTGATTTCAGATTAGTATTTATAGATTTGAAAGAGGTCCTTAACATTTTAATTGTAGACTATTTTGTTTGGTTTATGTATAATTTGTTTGTTCATCACTAATTTTGTGTTCACGAACCAACTGTTTTGTATACCTTCATTTTAAACACTCAATTTTATATAAACAGCCCTGATACGTTTGTGTTTTTATCAGTTGATAATGCTCGGTATGAGCGAAACCGGACCTGATCATTATAATGATGTGGTAGTAGAACAAATGAATGGTGCTTTATTTTTAAAATATAATGTCTTTCCACCAAGAATTTTCAGTTTACAACTTAAAAGTGAAAATAATTCATATAAAGAAAAATATACTTCAGTAATGGTTTTGGCCCTGGAGATAAATATTAGCAACATGTGAGGTTAGTCTTGAGAACTTTAGAATTTTTAATTTATTAATTGTGTAATCGGTCTCGTAAAAGATGAAAAATGTATGTTTTAAATTTGAAAATAATCTACAGAGTGAAACGATAGCATTCATATAAAATAATTGAATGGGAAATCTTTTAGGGAACCACCAAAAGGAAAATATTGGTATAAATAAATTTTAAATTAAAATATTGCGGAAATTTCTTGTGCGCTTGCTTAAATTACCACTTGTAAGAAATTTCATTTCATATGTATTCCAAATAATTATGTGTAAAAATGAGTGAAAATTTATGAATGTTAAAATTTGTTATGAGTAAGTATAGACATAAACTAACATAGTGTGTGTTAGTGAGAGTAAACTCTTTCTTTACCTAGTTTTTGAAAGTGTCTGTAAAAATTTCGAAAATGCATAAAGTCAGGTAAGGGAGGTTTACCTCTATAAACTACAGCCTACTGTCTATATGAGGGCTGAAACAGTTTGATTACGGAAGAACCCCAATTTTTATTCTGACCGAAAATAAAACATGCCAAATCGGAGGATAAAAATATGTAAAAAAAAATTGCGAAGGATTTTTTCCAAATCGGAGGTATTGTGCAATAGTCTTATTAATCATAAAAGTAACATTAAACCAAGGTTTCAATCCTGCAGCCGAGGTGGCATCGCCGTTGAGTTTTTGTTCTCCTAAAGATATCGACTTTCTATGTGCACTCTGTCTGAAGTCCGTTGGTCTGTTTTATTCAATTCGGTTGTGGGGTAACCATTCTGGATTTCCGATAATTTTTAATCGATTAATTTCGATTTGTATTCAAAGGTGTAGAGGACTGTGATGTTTTTATATATCTCAACTGACTCCATATTCGGTCTTAAACGAAACGGTGGATATAGAATGATTTGCTAATTATTGGTCCTTTATATACGCCAATTTTTTCATTCATTCCACTCCACAAAGAAAGTTTGAGCAATAACACATAACAAGTTTTCCTAATTATTTTAAATAACTTTTTGTACAGTCCATATCTTCCACGTTGGGAGTAGACATTGTTGAAAACCCCAAGAAGTTTAAAATATTGTAGCAATATTTTATGAAACGCTTTACTGGAAAATAAAATTAAAGTGACTGATGAAAAACATAACTACTCAAAAGTGATGACAGTACAACAGATTATTTTTGAAAATTTTCTTTCGAAGAATTTAATTTGGACTGATAATCTCCGATTTCCTGATGTTCATGGAAAAATGTCCAGTCAAATGTGAAAATCCTTAATTACATGTTTAAATTCAAATGTCACGCGCTTGTAAACAATGTTCTACGCATGATAATCAGAGCATATCTCTCGCAATCGAATTATCATCCTGTTCGAAGTGACAATTTACGTAACTGACGTTTGCGTAAATTGTCACTTCCTTAAAGATAAACAAGGAGAGGGAAAAACGAAGAATTTTCGAAGTAAAATTAAAAAAATATAATTAATAAACTATATTATCAGCAAGAAGGGTATAAAATATCTTGCACCTGTATATGTAAATATATTTGTCTTTCTAAATATTACGGATCCAATAAATTAATATATACATTCTGGTATGGTGATAAACGTTTGATGGATTATAGATCCTGGAGAGACCGTGTGAATTGTCTTATTTTTAACATATGGAGAAGCCGGAAAAGAAGAAGAATATGTAATTTAGATGTCTGAATGTGTACGAAATATCTGCACGGTGTTTTAGAAATGGTATGATAACATTTTCCAGTCACGTCATCGAAAAAGCAGTTTACACCTGTGCAAAGGTTACAAAATATAGTACCCTTGTACATACGTTATGATAAACGCACATGTATATCATGCGTAAGGGCTGCAGTACCGGTTCGTTTTTTCTATTTCGGGATTTAAGAACATAAATACCGAGGTTAGAAACTAAAAATATATTAAAACTATTTATATATTGATGATTAATAAACAAGTGTTTTCATTAAGCGCTTTATGTCTTGTTGTGGATTGTCATCATTATTTAAAGTAGTAAGTAAACGCATACGGTTACATTTATGTTTAAGAGCTTGCATTTTCATTATTGTTGCAGTTAAATGAGTGAACTATCAACTGATTTTCGTTTCATCAATATTTACGTATATTAAGATTAAATATTTAAAGGAATTTGATATTCCAGCTAATTAAAAATAAACACAATATTTTTCATTCGAGATAAATTCAAAAAGAAAAACACATATCTACGATATCAAGTCTAAAATTGAAAAAAGCAATGTTTTCTATGATCATTCAACAAAGTTACACGTAGCGCAGTGAAAGAAAAGATTATCAATTTATATTCAAAGAACGGCAATTATCAAAAACGTGATGAGTGCGAACTTTGAGGAAATTTTTCAACTCTCAAATAAAAAAAAATTGAAACCATTACATTACTATTCAGCCATATATGTTGTAAATCGATTGAAAAAATCAATTTATGAACCATTCCGTACCGGGATTTGAACCCGAGACATCTATACCCAAAGCTAACGATGTTGACCATTTCACTACGGACCCGAGTTATGAATTTCTCTCCGTAGGCATAGATGTTTGTGATGTCTAAAAGCTTCTCCCACCCATTCGATCCTAAAAATGAGGCGTATTAAGAGCGGTTAGCTAACCCCTTGTCCTGTCCTAACCTTATCTTTCTATCTCTACTCTCATCGAAGAAGAGAGTAATCAGCAGTTCTCGTAGAAAAAATATACTTAGATACCTCAATTAGGAGGCCATAAGCGCCAGATTGAGAGTAGACATGCTAAAAAAATGGGTCAAGTCGTCTAAAAGTAAAAGCCGATATGTTCACTTTGCATCGGTAGTTAACGACGTTTTTGTGTTTATTGGTTAAATTATTACTTACATCGATAGTTTATTTGTTTCATCGTATTGTATTTCAAGTTAAGACAAATAATATGTCTATTTTAATTCGCCAGTTATATCAATAAATATAATTGAAATAAAATTGGAAATATTGTCATTGAATTTGTCGGTTTTCGCGTGCTATTTTCGTGATATGCGAAAGAGCTTCAACGTTTTTTTCAGGTTTTCCAATTTATTACATTACATAAATTATAGTATATTTAAGTAATTTTTATTGGATTTTGACAAAATGTGGACTTATCGGCTTTTGTTTGTAGACACCTTGCATCAAGCAATATTTCATTTGATTTTATTTTTGTTAAAATGTACCGGAACTCTCTTTGGCCCTTTTTACGCGGCAACCTCAAAAAATACAGTGAGGGTTTTCTACCGTTTTCTATAAAAGTTTGTCCCTAATCGCACAACTGGCTGTGCCGCAAATATTAAACATTTTATGAGGGAATTTTTGAGCACGTCGCTCTATAATTATTGTCCTCTTCGTTGTATTAAATTGGGGGAGATATTTGAGCATAAAAGCAACTATTGATTGAATATGCAATTACTATGCAGGACTCCATTATAGATAACACAACAAAATATTTAGTTCTAAAAGAAACATTAGTTAGCTGATATATATTTCGGCTTGACACCACCGTCATACTGTTTTAGAAGAGATAGGCAATATTATATTATATCATTTATAACAATATCATAATATTTTTTTAAAACTAGTGAGTATCCGACATGCGTTGCAATGCCACTCAAATAATGAAAGTGTTTGTGTTTTAATTCTGTTAATTGAAATGCTTTTGGATAAGAGGTCTGCACGGGTCGAAAATTTATAAAATTGCCCCGTCTGATCCCGACATCTTCAGGCCCAGCCCAGCCCGAGCCCGAGCCTCAATATCACACTCGTTAGCCGAACCCGACCCGAAAACCAGAGTTATTTTTTTCAGTCCGAAAAAAGTCCGATTTTTTTCAATATAGAAATTTATTTATACTTTTCAAACAATATTTATTATTGTTACCATATTTCCACCGAAATTCATAACACATGTGAAATAAATTATTTCAGTTATGGATAGTATTGCCTTATGGCTGAGTCATGACACGACTAAGCCCGGGCCCGTGCAGACCTCTATTTGGGATACACAATAATTTTCCGTGTGCGTACACGAATAAATAAGAAGGTTTTTCCAAGATGTCGGGTGTGCCTACAACAACTCCCCAAAATTTCATCGAAATCGGATGAATGGTAAAAGAACGCGTAGAGGACAAACTTTCATTTTTTAATATATACATTAAAATGATTAACGTACTAATTGTGTTTTTGGAAAAGTAACATACACGGTATTGTTATTAATTATTAAAGTAAATGCGTTGAAATGTTATTGATTATACGTATTTACGTGAACTTCTTATAATACATTTAAGGGTGATGAATTAACGTTTGTTTGGTCATAAGATTATTGCCTTGATTATATCTATTAATTTCCAGATGTTTTAATAAATTATGTCAAATGCTTTTATGACACAAATGTAGGCATACCAGGCCTGAATTATAAGTTATGCTGTGCGATTCTTTTAAAAGGTGAATCGCGAATTGAGAATCTGTCGGATCTAAATAGAAAAAATTTGTAGGACTTAATACTTTAATATTTCATCTTTTTTTTAACTTTTAAATTCCTCCAAGCTTCTCTGTCTCCCACCAGTCTCCTCGCTTTCTCCCAGGTCATGCCAGCGTCCCGTAGCTCCGCCGAATACATCCTATGGATGGTCATCAGCAGCTTTCCAGAGCGACGGAATCCATCTGGTTGGTAGAAGAGACAGGCATGATTCAGACTACCCTGGGGCATCCGCAGCACGTGTCCAAGCCAGGTCCATCGTCGCTTTTTTATTTTGGACGTAATAAGAGGCTGGTCCGTCCGCTCCCTTACCTCCGAGTTCCTGAAAAAATCAAACCAACGTACCTCTAGTATTCGCCGCAAACATCTGTTGTGACTCGCAACCGTAAAGCAACGCCGTCAGAATGCATGCGTTGAATAAGTGGCATTTGGTTCTCGTGAGTCTCAGACTTTCTGCATTGAGTTAAAAGTTGCTCCAGCTATCCCTTATCGGATTGCGAGATTTTTACGCGGATTGCCATCTCCCGTGATGTGTACTCCCAAGTACCTGAAACCGTCAACTCTCTCGATGTCTTGCCCCGCGCTCGTCAGAGGGTAGTCTGGGTCTTGACAGAAACTGTTGCAGAGCACATTGGTTTTAATACGAGTTGCTCTGCAGCCTGTCCATTGTTTCCTGAATACCTTCTGACAGATTTGTCAAATATGAGAGCGTCGAGGTGACAACTCGAGGTCGCATAGCCTCAGATTGGAGGCAACGGCTTCACCTCGGTCGGGTGGAATTGACTTCCTTAGGATGAAGTTGAGGATTATTATGAAGAGGAACGGAGCCAGAACACCACCCTGTCTGACCCCGGTTGAAATCATCTTATTGAAATGAAAACTGTTTTACACAAATTTTAATTTTCTTTTAATAAGTAATTTCTGGTAAAGCGATTGGCCTTGATAATCAAATAGTTATACTCTAGTCATTAGTCCTTTCATCCTTCTGGGTTGCTTGACAAAGAGTTCAAATCTCCAAGTGAACTCTAAAATATATTATATATTTATTTTTAGATCGGTTTATATATCTAAAGTAACATTCACCAAATCCCATCCTGAATGCGGTGGGGGATACAGAAAATATTTGTATAGTCCTTTCTTAACCAAATCATATTGTCTTTGTCATCTCTTAAAAGAGAAATTGACTGACTTGTAGCAGCCAGTTCTCATAAAGCAAAACATTTCGAACTGATCTATTCGAGGTTGGACCAATTTTAAAAAGGATTCTAATTAGATTTGAGTTCATCATTAAAAAAAAGCTTGGGTTGTCTTTTCGTTAATTCTTTTGAAATAAATATTCACCATCACAGCAGATTCCCAATGCGATAATTATGTTGGACTTCAATCACATAAGATTTTAACCTCGTCGCTTAAAACCAACTCAATATGAAAATACAATATGCACGCATTCAATATACAAAATTTTCTAATTAAATTACTCTGATTAATAATTATTTCATTTTACTAATTTGGGGAGAGGTTTCTTTATAATAAAAGAAAGACACGTAATTATTAAATCGACATCAAATTCTTTGGACGGAATGTTTTTGATTTGACCAATTAGGAAACCTCAAGCAAATAGATTTTATTATATTTATGATCAAAAGCTTTCAAGTACGAAGAAGCTTTGAAACTTTTCTAAAAATCTTACTTTTATTACCTTGGTGAAAAAATACTTTTCAGCGGTGTAAAAAAATATTTCTTGAAATAAAAACAATACTAATGATTTGTTTATAAGGTGCCTATCTCAAAGGTAAAATCGACGAAATAAATATTGACAGGTGGTGTAAAAAAGGTACCTTTTTATTTTGTTATTATATTTAAGATGGTTACGATCATTTGAATTAAAAAAAAATGAATAATTAGTGTGTCTTTTTGTCTGTTTTATGAAGCAGAAAATTAAATTCCTTCCTTCCGTGTTAAAATACGAAATGATTTATAAAATAAATATCCATTGGGCTGAAAAAACTAGGTATAACTGGAGAGTTTGCTATCTCATTATCGATTACAGCTATTCTAGAAAATGATCCAGATGAGTCAAATTTTTGAAAATTTAGATCCGCTTGCCAAAACTGTAAATGAGAAATAAAAGGAAACGAAAAAAAATTAGACATGTTTATGCGAATGTATCGCGAATAACTATGCAAAGCGTTTGCGCAGCAGCTAGAGTAAGTAGCCTTCCGAAATTACCAGAAAACATCCAAGGCGTAGGTCGCTTGTAGCTTGTAGCGTTAGACTTCGTGACACTTCAGTGAATTCTGGAAAAAGTGCCGCGTTTTGAATAAGTCTCTGTATTTTAATTATTCTATTTTTGTGAATCGCTTCCTAGCCACCCTCCTGAACGGTTATCCGTTGAGGTGAAGGGCCAACCGACCCCGTGGCCGACTGAATCGCCACCTTTAGCTTCACTTCGCTGAACGCTCCTATTTTAAACCTTGATGTTTTTTGTCAATTGTTTAATTGATAATCGTGTTTTTAAAGTGTAGTAAATTCGTGTGTTTTTTATTAAACACGGCATCAAATAAAATATATTAATCGGACTGAAGCGGCTTTGTACTGAGTTTCAGCCGCCTATCCTGCATGCATTGGCATGCAAGCCTGCATTTAAATACTACTATTTAAATACTGATACTATAAATACGTAAACAATATAATGTTTTGTTGTTCTATTTTTTTAGAAGTCAATATATTTAGTATAATTCTACTTTGAATATCAATCAGAAGATGTGGGAGAAAACTAACTTTTTGGTACATTACTAAAATATTTATACAATCGTTATATTCAATAAATTGTAAATTTTGTTTCAATAACTACATATAACAAATTTTTTTCTGCGATTTTTTCTTATGCATCAAGTCTTGGTAACTTAAAATAAACTCCAAAGTAGTCACGGCGTAAAACAGTTAAAAAAATATTTGAACACAGGTGCCAACTCTTTGCTACACAGGCTTGAAAACATTACTAATTCCATGAAAAAAGGCGATAATGTGGATAAATACTCAATCAGTGTGAAAATGCAATTATTAAAAAATCTTTTATTTGAGGTCCATGAGATGAGAGATAGTAAACGATTTTCGCTAAGTAAAAAAAAACCTTCTATATCCTCACTTTTTTCCGTTCTCCTAAAAGTTAACATAAATTAGCTACTGCCTTTTTCGTTTAGGGTGTTGATATTTGTCAATCCTTTTTAACCTTTCGATCGGAGAATTCTTTTAGGTGAATGCAAATCCAATCAGCCAAAAAACCATGCATAATGGTAGAGTCATTTCTAATGGACTATTAAGATCGAACTCTTGGTTTTTCATTTCATTATAATAAAATAATTTAGTAAAATAGTAGCCCAGCTTCCAATTCAGTAGAACGAATTCGAATCACATAATTGATGTTTTTTGTTTTCAATATTTGACAGCTTCATGAACGTGTTTCATTAATCTACTATTTTTGCTGGTACTAAGCAGCATCTTTTTCTACCAAAGCTGCATTGCATATTATTTGAGTTAGCTCAACAGACGATGTAGAATATTTTATATATATTACGCCGCATGTATGAAATTGCTTATTTCATGTAATGGGAAAATTTTTGCTTAAACAAATTATCTGCCGAGTGCGAGAATTCGACAGGGTATGGAAATCTTAAACTGTCAATATTTCGGTGGAAAAGGTAGTTTTAATATGTATGTCAAATATATAGCTTGATTTATTAAGATTACTATTAAGATGCGCGTTAGTACCGGGTGTAGGTTGTGTCATTGATTGGAAAATATTACAGTTTTAGTAAATTTGCTGAATGTGGTGTCATTTAAGTAAATCTGCATTAATTATGGTATATAAAATTTGGATGTTTCCAAGTATGAATTTTACGAAGCGGTGACGGGTGTCAACAAACTGGCGTGGTGAAGACTGACGACTGTCAAATAAAGTGCACATACCCACGATATATGAGCGCCATAAGGTATTAAAAGCGAACATTGCCTGAAACCCACGCACGATACAGATCGTGAGAATACCTTTTAATAAAATTCGTACTTTGTCATATTATAGTTCTAAATATTTTGGGTATGGTAAATGGAAATGAACGTCATTGCAGTTATCGATTGATATATTTTTATGTACGATTGAAATTTGGTTTATAACCACCAGAGCGCTACTATCTATTTCGCTTAATTCATGAACTAAGCAGAAAAAATTATGTCGAATTCACGAACTCGGCAGATGATTTTTAATTTAAAATTTAATTCATGAAGACCTACCGCCAAATATTTAACAAAATTTAAATATATATATGAAAGTACACAATACCTATGCAGATCGTCCCTAATGCCCCTTTTTATGAAAAAATGCTGTTTTGTAGACATAAATAAAATTGTGTGAAACAATTTTGAAAAATAAAAGAACAAAAACCTTAAACGAAAGATACAATTATGTAATGTAAAATTCGTTCAAATAATTCGCTTCATTATAAAAAGGTCGGAAGAATTTAAATCACAAGAACTTAAACACGTGTTTTAAATACGAATCTACGAAATACCACAATTTTTATCGCCAAACATGTTGAATTATTAAACAACAAGCTTCTTCAAATCTTGTATTTAGTCGAAATTTCGTGATTTTTTTTATTTATTACTAGTATTTTTTACCTGGCTTCGTACGAAATAAAAAACGCTTGTAATAGTTCATTTAGATGTTGGCTCGCTGTATCAAAATTTGGTTGAAAGTTAAAAATATTACCGTGGACTGTACTTCTTGTATTACCCAAAAATATAGTCCAGTAGTAATAAAAGATAAAAACTTCTTTGACACCTTTAAAAAACACCTTTACTCGTGATGGGTGCCACGTTGTAGATGCCTTGGGTAGAGTTCAAGGCAAAGTGAGGATTTTTGAAATCAGGAATGGAATGATTGTGTCTTGCTTATTTTAAAACTTACTTTATATTTTAACGTACATTCGCATTACTCCGTTAGAACGAGGTATACTATAATGGCATTTCTCTAAAGCTACGCTGTATTGATATATGGCGTCATAAAGTCAGACGATAAAAAAAGGAAAATATGGAACATAACATATATTATGCAATTTCAATTGACTTCTTTCTATCTCGCTGTCAAATAAGCTAACCATTCTAGTTATATTAGCACTTGACGTAATGAGAACTCGAAATTCCCTGCTGAATGAGTGAGCTTACCGAGAGTTTCTCGAAAAATAAAAACGGTTTTAAATAGATCATGTAGAAATGAGTTACCGTCGCAAACTTTGGTAAATTTTATTCTAATGCATGTTAATTTTTATTTTGTAAAACCTCCTTTCTGACACAAATGATGTTCATAAAGAGTTGGCATAGCCTTTTGTACGCCTGAGTCTTTTTAGTATAAAAAGGGTATAAACAAAATAACGTTATTTGAGGTATAATTGTAAAACTCGAAAAGCCCATTTTATTAGTAAAAAAAAGTCTGATTGTAATTTGTGCTGGTAACTCACCATCATTTTTAGTGGTCATTATTAATTGAACAATTAATAATGGGTTTACTGTTAGTCAAATATAATGACTAATCACTTTTTTTATAAAATTCGAAAAACCTCATATCAGAACGTGTTTTGCCTGTAAAGTCACGAAGGGATTCCGTTTCATCGAAGTCGAATTTAATACAATATAATAACACGTATGTATTAAAAAAAGAAATGATTTAATTTCTGATTGTTCAATAAACATATATAAATAATTTTAAACCTAAAAATCATATATTTATAAGCATACTAATTATTCTATAGTATTCTCATCGTCAGTGCTTCTGATTTCCATTGCTGACAAATTGAAAGCAATGATTTTGTTTATTTAAAAAAATATATCTGGCATTACAGTTGACAGCTAATGCGCCAAATGTTTTGAAAGTTAGAAAATCATACGAGATAAACTCGATGAGAATTTTTAGAAGTCACTCATATCCAAAATCACAAATTTAAATTTTGTATTGACCTTGCTGGGACTTGAACCAGGACCCACCTGATCACTAGGGCAAACACTTACAACTGGAGCATAAATGCTGACGATATTTTTTGTGTTATTTGTCGTAAGTGCAATTGGTTGTTAGTCAAGAAGTAACTGAATTAGTATTTTTAAATGATAAAAAAACGAAACATACTGGACTAAAAATACATATATTTATAAACAAAACACAAAGATATGAAGTCACCCTTCGAAGGAAAGGAGATATTTATTATTATATTATATCTATGATGGGCGGACTTATGTTTATAACTATTTTTGTTCATTTAACGATAAATTCGAAAAAACGCAAACAGTACACGTCTCAGATGCTCTACAAAAGTTATAGTAAATTTATGCGCCTATTAGACTTACTTATATGTACCTGAAATAAATGTGAGGTAATTATTATTACTTTCTGGTGCTAATATTGCAAGTTTTCTCGTTAAAAATTATTGGTACTGTCCTACAAGTACAAGTTCACTAATAGTTCTTGATGACATTTTGTTATATATCTAATCGCTGCTCATAAGAATAGTAAAAATGATAACTTTATGAAGAGGATAATCATTATTGCTGACGAAATGACTTCAGAATTTGATTTTGTTTTTGATTTCATTAAAATATCGTCTTTTTGGACTTATAATTATAAAGTTACCCATTGTAGATATTGTTATGTAATAGTTTGAGTTGAGGAGACTAGTGAAGAGGAGTTTAAGAGAATATAACGGCCCAAAATCAAAAAAGTGAAATAAAAAACTCATGAAAATATAAAATTTCACTTTTGTACTTTTAAGCTTTAAAATCGTAACTGTAATGTTGATTATTAATCCAAGAAATACAATTTTAAAAATAAATAGATGGTTTTCAATCACGCCCGTTGCTAATGTGTAG
This sequence comes from Himalopsyche phryganea, assembly GCA_022494535.1. Classification (NCBI taxonomy): domain Eukaryota; kingdom Metazoa; phylum Arthropoda; class Insecta; order Trichoptera; family Rhyacophilidae; genus Himalopsyche; species Himalopsyche phryganea. The sequence continues at coordinate 1,856,651 of JAGVSL010000136.1, read as the reverse complement.
CATAGGGACGCTTAACAGATTTTATCCCAATATAAGTTTTTATACGCTTGTTACTCAGTTGCTCAACTTCTCTTTTTTAAAGACAGTAATGATGGATGGATAGGACTAGTAAAGGTCTAGGGGTAAGCTAATCGCTCTCTCTACACCAGGTGTTTTAGGATTGGATGGGTGGAAGGTGATTTCAGACATCACAGACATGTGTGCCATCGGACAGAATTCCATTAATCGGTTATAAAATGTATTTATGAAACTGGGATTCGAACCTGTGAGCACCGCGACCGAAACCAAGGACGTTGAGCACTTGACGACGGATCCGGTAAAATAATAAAGGTGGCTTAATTATTTACAAAAGTAGGATTTACTAGTGTCACGTGTAGGTATGTTAATTTTAAACTCACCGAGGATATTATTTTTTGAAAGGCAAACATTTGCGTAAACAAAAAAGAGACGCAAAAGAAAACGTGGTTACTTTGCAGTCGTTGAAGGTTGCTTAAGACTTAAGACGATTTTTTTTTAATTTCAGCTGTGTTAAATTTAAGATAAAAAAAGTTATTCGACTGCATTTATTAGTATACAAAGCAAAAACGTGTATTCAATTCCGGTATGCTTAATGAAATGGTTTTAATTTAATTTTGGACAAATGACAATATTTATATGATACGTAACTCCTATTTGAAAAAAAATGGTTTTAATTTGTTATTAACATTTTTTTTTAATATTTAAACGCAAGTTGGTTGTCCGACGCCGCCTTACATAATACTCAATAAAAAGACAGATTTACACTTGCATTCTTTTGGCCCGATACAGAGCCTCTTGAGAGCGACATTTTAACCATGCATTATTGTGCTTGAAAATTGAGAAAAAATAAAATGTAACTTTCTCAGTAACTTAGCTAAGGTGATATTAAATATCATGTGTATGCGTATACTGAGAATCCGCCGAAGCGCTAGAGTTTAATCTACTCCGCGTTGAACCTAAAGAGGAATCGAGAATATCCCGTTCCCCATTCAAAGTCGGTCTTGGCTAAGATCAAGTCAGCGAGGCATATTGGGCCCATATGAGGACGGACCTCGTATTTTATCGAATGCCTCAAAGTTGGTCTTGGTTATATTTAAATATGGGGTTGTTATTAAGTACTAAGTGGTTTTATAATAGTCAATAATTGCTTAATCTTAAGTGGTGGTCAGTTTAGTGACACATTATTCTGATTCTGATGCAATTTAAAACTTATTTTCTAAAAAAATAAAAGACACACGTAAATAATGAATTTGTACTGAAGATAGGAAATAAGTTCTCTTTAAGAATATTTGAAGATTATTTAAGGTAGATTGCTAGTAAATATAGTAGAAGTAGTGGCATCCGGTGACTTTTGATGCAAGGCATACCGTGAGGGAGGAAAAATAGGAACATTTCATTTTTGAAATTTTATTTAGAGCTTTTTTTTAGAAAATTCATCAATTAACATCATTTAACTGAATTATAGCGACAAATCAAACACCCTTTATTTGATAATCCGAATCAGAATACTAACAATAGCATATTAATATAACAGCAATGACCTAAACGCATGTATTCGCATACTAAATGTTCGCGCGATTTATAGCAAAAATTGGATTTAACATTAGTGCGCACGCGCGTATAAAACAAACTATATACTCGCATGCAAGCGAACAAATTTTTTTCAGAAGTCGTACGTTTATGGAATCGCTCACGGTTGAATAAAACGATGAACACTTCAGTCGGGACGCGCGCACACTGTCTGAAATTGGTGTATAAATGCCGAATTTTGAAGCAGTTTTGTTTCATCACTTTCACAAACATGGGAAAAAAGCCATTCATTACTGAATTTTAAGACATGCGTTGCATCTACGGCATGTATTGACACGTCACGTCACTACTAGTAAATGTATTAATACATGTTAAAATTATAATTCAGTTTGGCCTGTATTATTGACGCAATACAATTATAATACAATATAAAATAATTCATTCGAAAGCTATGGATAAAAATAAATAATATACGAGTTTATTGATTTTGCAATGTGATAAAGAAACAAACATGTATTATTACAAAATTGTTATTTTTTCTCGTCTAAAATAATACCGTCTAATAATACTAAAGCTCTTACCAGTGGCATCACCATTGGAAGGCTTGCTCTACTTATTATAAGAAAAGTAAATATGCTATACAACAAGTTACTCTTTTCTGCCTGACATTTTAGTAAATTTCGGCAACTATAATGAAAATGTCGCCATAATATTTATATCAAATGGTCGTTCATAGAACCAACCATCGAGAACAACTTTAAGTACGGCCATTAATTTATGTCAAAATATTTCGTAATTCGCATAAATTATTATCGGTTCCTTGATTTCGATTTTTAATATTCTGACGATTTCTAATCCATAATTAAATTTCTTACAGAACTACATTGTTTTCTGCAGTATAAGACAATTTTTCAGGCAGAAAAAGAGAAGTACGTTTTAAAGCATATGTTCACTAAAAAGAAACCATATGTAATCAATTTATATCAGATTACTGTTAAAAAAATGGCGCTTCTTCCATTATTAATCATATGAATATAGTGACCTTAAAAAATTGTCGATTTTATAATGATATCTAATGTAGAGTAGTGTATTGAGTAGATTGCAATAAGATCTCCGGTAAATGAAAGTAATTTAAAATTAATTTTAAGGTGTTAACTGTCCATTATTGGTGGAAAGGTATTATAATTTAAAAATAAAACACAATTCGTTTTGTACTAATTCCACATTTTTATAATGATCAGGATTGGTTTTGCTCATCGTAAAAATGTAAAATTAGTATAGAGCAAACTTCTAAAAAATACGTAATTTTTACATATTACATATTTTTACAGTTTTTACATTATTACTTTAAGATGAAACAGTAGATTTTTCCCACTTCGTGAAAATCGTTTTTTTTTATACATTCTCAGAGTATTATTTGATTGCAAAATGAATTAGTGTATGCCGATATTCTGAGAATGCAATTACTAAAAAAAATCGAAGGCTTATGAGATTTAGGTGACTGGAAATTACGCTAAACGATTTTCGCTAAGTGGGAAAAAAACCTACTAACTCCTGTTAAGAGATATGTCAAATGAATAATAATAACAATAATAAATACGCCACCTACGAACCCAAATTAGTTGCTTGTTAATAGTACAAGCTGTGATAATAATATACATGGTTCAAAAACCAGCCACAAAATCAGAAAGTTTTAAAAAAGTCAATCATCAATGCGTTAAAGCTATGTACTATATTTAACGTGACAACCGACATGTACAAAAGAGTTATGTACTCTTCTATGAACGAAGAAGTAAAAGTTCGTGTTGTGAACAGTAATAACAACTTTTAATACTTTCTGCCATGCTAGAATTAACATGCCCCTAAATAACCGGCTGTTTCTTTGTATAAAACTTTATTTACTACTTTGACTTTTACAGACAATTATTTTTAGAATCTTTTGTGCTTTTGGCGGTTGCCATGGTCGATTGATAACGCTTTTTGTTTCCGTTCTGCGACCCGGTTTTCAAATACTCAATTTTAAATAAACAATATAAATATTTCAATCGATATATGAATAAGTTATAAATGGAGGAATGTACGTAGGTCGTGGAAATACAAGATACGATGTAGTACACAATTATAAAATGACTTGATATACTTTTGTCTGAATTCAAACCTGTGGGCACAATTACCGAAACCAACGACGTTGACCACAGCATCACGTAATTGGTTAAATATCCATTTTTTCACATCCTTCATGCTTATATCTACCATACGTTTCTACGTACGTTTCTGTTGACAGTCTGAGTAGAAAACATGTGCCTAAAGTTAAATCAATCTCTCAGAACACCAAACTTCCATGGCCAAAGAGCCATGCTTATTTCGATACTAAGTTCTTCTACCTAGTAAGTAGATAATTTACAATGTATATGGCACATTATGATTTAGCATGCTGATCAACGAAACGAAAAAAACTACTCAAGATGATACAATAGTCGGATCTATCTTCGTCGGGAATTTAGGCTTAGTTGCATCTAGGACAAATAACAAGGCATTCAAAAAGGATTAGGTGTCCGATGGTAGCGAATAGATCTCAACTGTTTTTCAAGAGATTTTCCATTATCCACATCTATTTTTACTTTCTGTACACTATAATGCTTGCAACCAGGAACGTTCCTTGAACGATTCTGACAACATTTTAGAACATGATATATGTTGCTACGATGTGATATACACGCTGTAAGGAAAATGTGAAGCCTAAGCCGATGGTGGTGGGTAAGCCATGCCATTTCTTTATGTCAGGGTGTCGCTTCCGGGATGATTCTCTTGACTGATAAGATGCAGGAAGTTAAAATATATCTAGATGTCATGTACATTCAGTGGTCAAATATGTAGTCAAATTGAATCCGCCACAACTATAAACCACTTTTATTCAAATCCATTACGCCCAACATTGGGTGCGTATGCAACTTAAAAATAAAAGTTGTTCTATAGTATTCCCATTTGTCAAAAGTATATGAGTTTGAAATTTACATACAACGCGTAAAATTCATTTTACGGTGTTGAATAAATTTGTAGAATATCATTTCTGTTCTTTTCGTTCTCTTTCGCTTCAATTCTAATTTTATTTAAAATATCACGCAATCTATCATGCGTTATCAAATATCTGTAGATCAGAAGGATATATTTTTAATTCATTCAATCAATTGGATTTATTTAAAATTGAGAGCAGAATAATAGGTCTATTTTTATAAAGTAAAATTATATTTTAATAAATTTAATAAAACATGAAAATTCACGTTAGTGCTTTTTTGTCGAGAATGGTAATTTGATAAATTTATGGTAACTTATGGGTCCCTTGTAAATATTTTTTGTGTTATTTATACTGAATGTCATATGGTAAGAAGAGAGTAGGAATTTGGAGATTGGATCAAGCAACTCCTCGTTACATCAATGATTATGAATGATGATGGAGCTGGTTGTGACACTCGCTGCGGATACTATAAACTTCTCTACATATTCTATCAATCGGTAGTATTATAGTGGTGCTACATGTTGTTGGGTATTAGTCATATGATTTATCAAGAAGAATAATAATGTGTCGATACGATTTGATAAATTAAAGTAATTAACGCATGAAAGGGCATCCAAATGAAGAGCGGTAATGGTCTCAGTAGAAACTATAAGGACAAAAATCTTGTAGCTTGATGTCTTTATTCGCCTTCTTTGATCTCTAACTGTTTGGAGCATATGGCTAACACTGTGTGCCTTCAAGATTTTCTGTCGCCGTAAGACTCAGTTTCGCCTAGCAGATCTTTTAGACGGCGATTTGTATTTTTTTTCAAACGAAGAAAACCAGCCGATTGAAAGAACATACGGACGGAATTCAGGCTGCTTTTAAATTCTGCGAAAGAGTATAGAAAATATTTTTATTACGTGTAGGAGATAACCCCAAATATTAATTTTATTGTGATAAGCAAGCTCTGATGCATTTTTAAGCCGGCACATTTTCGCGACATTTGGTTTACTCAAATCATACATAATTTTAATTCTTATTTTTTTGCAAAATTTTGTTTTTATTTCATGGGCTGATTTGGTTTATTTAAAATCAATAAATAAGCTGTTAATAACATAATATAAACATTTGTTGATATGCGTAAGAGCTGATACGCATTAGGATAGGTATTATCCAATGTTGAATTTAAAAAATTGAAATATGTAATTACATTACAAGAAGCAATCAACACATTGTTTGCGATTTTATCTTAACCTAAAATTCATGATTAAATATGGCGTTGGGTAAAAATATTAGTTTAATATTAGCTCACTACAGTAATTTCTAGACTTACGATCACCTCGACGAAAAGAAAAATATGTATTTAAAAAAATATAGCTTATATTCTTTATGAAAAAAAGATTTCGATGAAAAAGACGTTAACCAGACAGAAGCGGGATTTACAAAATTAAATGCGGTTGGCGTGATCATGGACAGACATGAAGGAGTGTTTCAACTAGATTTAACCCTTCGTATTCATGGTGTAACAGTAGTCTACGTCTGCCTTTTAAACCTTTAATTATGTGTGAAATAAGTTAAATAAGTCATAAAAAAACTGAAATTTTGCTCTTTGTAAATAAAATGGTCCTACATTAAAGATTGAAAATCTACAGTAAAATGTTAAAAAAAAATAATTTAAGTCTTACTGCTTGCGATAGATATATGAGCAAATAGCAATATGAGCATAATATATACTCATTAAATAATAAAAGAAATATTCTCAATTCGCAAATCACCTCTTAAAAGAGTCACACAATATTACTTCTAATTCAGCTCCGGTATGCATACATTTGTGTACTAAAAGCCTTAGGATTAATTTTTGTTGAGCAACTGTAAATTAATAGGTACAATCAAGGTAGCAATCTTTTTAATAACCAGACGAACATCAATTCATCTCCTTTACTTATAAGCATGTATATGATATCAGTAGAACTTCAATGCATTTATTTTAACAATTAAGTAATAATAACATGTATGTTCCTTTTCCAAACACACAATTATTATGTAAAATAGAAATCATGTTAGAAAAAGTCAGATATAATAATGTCTATTTCTTCTAAAACACAGTGTATATAGCATAAAGATAAGCTAAAATTAGTTGAAACATAGTCCTGACGATGGCATTTAGCCGAAGTATCTATCAAACAACTAATATTCTTTTTTAGAACTGAATAATTTTCTGTTTTATCTTATTATAATAGAGTTCTACCAAGTAAATGACAAACTAAATTTGTAAAATACTCGTTGAACGAGTAGTTACCTCCTGCGGCATTCTGGGTCATTTTACCTATAATAAAGCGCAGAAGGGAAGGAATTACCATTTACATTTAAGAGAAATATGTTGAAATTGGGAAGCCAAAAATCCAAATTATAAGCATTTCTTGCTGTTCAGACGTTATCCGTAGTTAAAAAAAAATAAAGAAATATATTAAATGAAGCCTAGTTTTATAGGCGGTAAGCATTTTAACCAATCTTTTTTTCTACCCCTGGCACAAAGCTGGAGGGTAGGTAACAGATAGCACGCAGCTTAATGTTTGTATTATAAATATTTACTACTAGTAATAAAAATGTGAGTGTTTTAATAGCTCTTTCCAGAGAAATATAATAATAGTAAGCCTAATAGCAAAAATTAATGCTGCAGAATAGTGCCATAGTTATATTGTCAGTAATTATTGCCATAAAATAGTGCACATTAAACTTATACGGTCTTACTATTAATTATTCGCGAAATTGAGGGACTTTCTAAAACCGTATTTAATTACATGAAATTCAAAACATGCATATGTTTTTGAAGCTCGGTATACCGCTACCTTGAGCTTGAGTGAGGTACTACGAAACGCTATCGTAAAACCAAAGTATCCGAGAGGACAATTTTTTGAATTGCTCCACTCCTGTATCAAAAAACTTGCTCCAGGTTCACTCCATGCTAAGAATTTTCTTTTAGAAAGGAATGCTCCGGGTAAAACTCCACTGCTCCGAGTTCTTTCTCCAAGCTCCGTTCCAAGTCTATACGTAAAACAGTAACGTCAGAGGTAGGAATTCCAACTATTCGTTATTATCCACTATTCGGATATTGAATATTATAACTGAAACTAATCGAATATTCGATTAGTTTCTGAAGTATGAAAGTACTACTAAAAATTCGATTTGAATAATTAGAAACATAGCATTATATAAATTGGTTATTTAAAGCATTAAAATCATTACTTAAGTTTTAAGTGTCAATTCTTGGTGGGAAAGCATTATATTTTAAAAAACAATAAGTTTGTTTTGTACGAAAAAAAAATTGAGCCAAAGAGGGTGATGAATAATCTGCTTTCCATTTGTTTGTGAATAAACATATATTCGTTTGAACAAAAAATGCTGCATTTGAATAACAAAACGTCTCAAAAATTAGACAAACAAGAAATATTAGAAATCAATATTCACAAATTCTTGCCTAATCCAAATTTATTGAATGAACAAATTATTTTCACATCTTCACCTTTCTTATATCCGTTTCCTATGCAATTTTGTCTACAAACTTATTAAACATTTATTTTAATTTTACTTTTAAAAATTGATTTCGGTTTTTTTAAAAACAAAAGTTTTTCAGATGTTTTGGATGTACCTGAACGAAAAAATCTTTATTCCCAACTTACCATGTGCTGCTTAGTGTCGATATTAATTACATATTTATTATATATATATCCATCAATTATTATTAATTATTTCAATTAATTTTTTTTTGGTTTTAAATTAAATTATTAAATTATTTAAGTGGTTCATGGTTTTGTTGAGTGTTAATAATTGCTTGAACCGATTGAAGAAATAATTAACCTTAATCTATTTAGTATTTTAAAAAAATTAATGTCTGTTTGTTTGCTTGTTTGTCCTTTACCATTCATCTGATTTCGATGAAACTTAGGTGAGTTGTTATGCGCACACCTGTGAAAGTTTACAAAGAAAAAAAATTAAAATCTCTAAAAAATCGAAAAAAAAGAATCAATACGTGCGAACACCGACATCTCTGAAAAACCTTCAGATTTATTCGTGAACGAAAAATATTTTGGGCAAATGTAAGAAAAATATTTTGTAGTCTGTTAGGATCATGAGTCAGCAATAGGTATTCATAACTCAAATAATTTATTTCATACGTGCTATCGTTGGAAATATGGAAACAATAAAAGATATATTGTTTGAAAAGTATAAATGTTTGAAAACTATATTTAAGAAAAGTCGGGCTTTTTAGGTGATGAGAAAAATAAATCTGGGCTTCGGGGTGGTTTCGGGTAACAAGTGTGATATTGAGACTCGGGCCCGGGCCAGGTAATTTTGCAAAATTTCGGCCCGTGCAGACCTCTATTCCAAAAGCACTTCAATAAACAGAATTAAAACACAAACCCTTTCTTTCTTTGAGTGGCATTGTACTCAAAAGTTTTATATATTTATATAGCTTTGTTAACATTTTATCAGGTTATAAAGTACGCGATCAGCAAAACCAGTCTTGATCATTACAGAAATAGTACAAAATAAATAATGTTTTATATTTAAATTATGATGTCTTTCTACTAAGAGTTGACAGTAACACCTTAAAAGTGATCAATAAAATATTTAATGGGGAAAAAGCATAGGCACGTGTTAAAATATAAAAGATTTTTATTGAAAGATCTAACCTGTTCGACTATAAGTACAGCCAATTGGGCGAATTCCAATGTTTTGAGTTCATGATGATGATTTGTTTCCGAATAGTTTCTTTAAGTTAACTTAGTTACAATTCATATAGTCTTTATAATAAAGCATTATCAACTGATAATTTCTTCTTAAATAAGGCGTTCCTGAACATTTATAAAAAATACAAAAGAGATGCTGTATTTTATCCCCAAATATAATGTCTTTCGTGAAATATGTCACATGCTGAATAACTTTTATATTGCCATAGAAAACGCAAGACCATATTGTAAGCGACAATTTAAATAAACGTTTAGAACGATTTTGAAGTTACTTAACTGAGTCTAGTGTTTTACAAACAGCTCAAAACCAATCGGTTACTCGTAGGAATGGAAGATCAAAAATTTTGTATAAATAAAGATAGTGAAGGCGATTAGCTGACTACTTGTCGCTTCCTAGCCCCATGCTTTTATGCTTTTTTACTAACCATGTCCGCCCCCAATATATGAGATCTTTAATAGAGCTCACGTAAACAGAACTTTTTAAGAGAAATGCAGTACTCAGTTGCTCAAACCTCTCTTTTTCTGAGAGATTAAAAAGGATATGGCTAGTACAGAACTAATTTTTATCTAATCTGGTGGGTGGGAGCTAATAAAGATATTATAGACATCCATGCTTTCAAACGTAAATCCATTGATCGATTAAAAAATCAATTTATGAAACTGTCCGTACTGGGATTCAAATCTTTGTGCATCGAAAACGAAGCCAACGACGTCGGACACCGACAGTATCACAGATCACAGCCCTTTTTGAAACAGTGTTAGAGTGACTTAATAACAAGTAGTTTTAGACATCAACCGTGTAATTAGACATCAACGCTGAACGGCTCGTTTGAGATTATGGGGGTTGAGTTTACCCCCGGAAAAGGTTCCCACATTTAACTGAGCATGGAACGAAATTTTTAAACGAATATTCGAGCTAATTATGAAGGGTTAGATATCGAAACGTTTTGTATTTACAATTTAAATCTGTTCGTTGCTAAAAGCACAGAAAATTTGTAAGAAACGGATGTAATTGCATGACGTATGGCTTAAATTTGTCCACGGTAATATTATTGGCCACATGAAAAATATTCATTTTCTTTATTGGGGATAAAAAATATTTTTTAAATATTCAGAAAGCCAAAATATTATTAAGAAGAAAATATGGTTATTGTCATAATATAATATGTAATATTTACATCATAATATAAATGATTAGTTTTTCTTTGTCGATGACTTGTAAACGACTTAAAAACGGAGTATAGTGAAAGTGACTAGCTAAAGTTTGTCCTACCCTTCTATTCCTATTCTTTTCGAAAAATAAAGGTAGAGCAACTGAGTAACAGGCAGATCTTGTAGAAAAACTTCTGTCGAGATACCTCCATAAGGAGTTCATGGTACAAAAAGCTTTTAAATGATTTAATAATGTAGAATAGATATTATATGCAGAATGGTTTATTTCAGAAGACTATAAAAATACTTTTAAAAATTTTATTTTTTTGAAAAACTACGTTTGTTGTTTATGTCATACCTAAGAGTTATCTACATACCATATTTAATTATTCCTCAAGCATCGATCCCATCCTTTCCTCTATAATAACTATATAAGTATAATAAATACATAGTAGGTAATGCAGTGACAGCAGATTACGCGAAACCAAGATTGTAAAAAAATATGGATAGTGAAAAGAAGAGTTGATTTTTTTTTTACTTTGTCACGTGATTAATATAATATAATCAGACTGCGGTTGGGAGTCATTTTTTTTTTTTGGACGTAATAAGAGGCTGGTCCGTTCGCTCTCTTACCTCCGAGTTCCTGACAAAATCAAACCACCGTACGTACCCCTAGTATTCGCCGCAAGCATCTGTTTTCGAAGCACAGTGTACGGTTACTCTTTGTTTTGGTTAGGTGCTATGACTCGCAACAGTAAACGAGGCACCATCAGAATGCATGTGTTGAATATATGGCACTTGGTTTTGACGGAGTACAACCGTGAGTCCCAGATTTTCTGCATTGATTAGAAGGTTGCTCCAGACATCCCTAAAGTCATTAATTCTGTACAATATACACAGACTAGAATACAAAACAATGATATGAAATAAAGAAGATACTACAAATAATTGTCTTTGTCTGTTTTGTCAATCAATACAATTTCAGTAATGATAGAAAATGTTTGTGCGGTAAAGATTTTATATAAATATTAGTGGCCAAAATTCTCATACGTTACCCTTTTTATGTATTGTTAATTAAAATTATGACATCGTTTTAATTAGCTATTTCTATCAGGTGTATCTTGTAACAATGCAAAAATAAACGAATTATATCTACAAAGGTGAAAGAGAAAAGAAGCTTTGAGAATATATTGGTTTAACATACGATGCGACTTGATGGAAAATACATGTTTATTATAATTACTTCACCACTTCTTGTTTGGAATGAGATTTCCTCTCCCAATTCAGGCCTCGATTACTTTGGTGACCACATCGTTAGGTATGTGTTCTGCGGTACTTAACTAATCAAATGTCAGACAGTAACCAAAAGTTCACTTTAAATGACTTGGAAAATGTTCATTGGGAAACCATAGATCATTTTAAATTTTAAATAATTATGCTATTCTAATTTTGAAGAAAAATTTGAATTTTCAACACTAACTCGATGCTAACTATCGTTAAAATACTGTATTTCTGACATATTTGCACTTAGAAAGGCCAGAAATAAAAATTTATGTTTTTAGTATTGACACATGTTTTCGATACCTCAAATGCATGGTGTACTATAGAAAGTACAAATAAACATTTGAACATTTAGTTAAGTCAAAATTATTTTAACAACTATATTATCAAAAATAATCAATCAGCACGCATCTATGAACCCATTAATATTTTTCCAGTACGAAAATCTAATATTATTTGAATTAAAAATTCATTTGAAAATTTCCTAAACTCAAGAATTAAAAAAACCCGCCTTGCTTTGTTTGTTTGCAAATAAAAACCAAAAACCACGTGTCACCACGATATCTGATTTAAAAAATTGAATATTGATATGTGTTATACTATTGAATACAAAATTAAATGGTAAAATCTATTTCAGTTTTGCAAAAAAAAATAACAAAAGTTTTTACTTTACAAAGTGCTGTATGCAATTAAGGGTTAAAATTTCTTCGAAACAATGTTTATTTTCAAATAAAGCATAGCATCATTGAAGCCTGTTTTTGCAGACCGTAGATTTCCTTTTAAATATTTTATAAAGACTGTGCGGCGTAGGTATTATAGTCTAATTCATTATTAATTTAAAACTACATAATACAGTTTTTCCACCATCGTTTTACTTCGTTCAAAAAAAGATCGGTAGTTTTTATGAAAAATATACAACAATACAAAAATGAAAAACGGCAAAAGTATGGTTTATTTTCTTCTATATACGGCCTAGAAGTATCTTTTCTTGCATTCCCATTCATATTGTCAAGTTGAAAGGTTTTTTTCAAATTAACACAGATACCTCACTCAATATCTTAAAATCCTATCCTTATTTGAAAAAAACTATTCAAACGGAACATTAATATTTTTTTCTTAAGGCGTATATCGTCAGAGATATTAACAAAATTGGTAATTTGAAACGACTACTTATAATAAAAGAACGAATTTGAAATTATTGAAAAGGTATTTTTTAGATGATGTAGCACTAAAACTACATTTTTAATTCCAACTGAATAAATACCTAAAACATAAAGGACCCAACTAACGTTTTTAAGTATTTTAAGTTATGAATGGGAACTAGTCCTTGCTTAAGAGATCCAAGCTTTTTTTAACATTCGTCTCGTGAAAAACATTTTTTTTAAAACATTCAATAATAGTGGTACTTGCTTTTTACTCCTCTACTACGTGAGCGATAACTTATATAAAAAGATTTTATAATTCAAGATATCAACTGAGGGTGCTTGATGGAATCTCAATATCATATTTGAATAGTCGAAATTTAGTACATTTTCATGTATTTCCGTCAGTTCGAGTTCATTCGTGTACTCGAATGCCTGAAGATGCCGAAAGGCGAATCCCCGGCCGTTAGTGATGAAATTCATGTAAATGTACAGAGTTTTAACAATTCAAATTTGAAAAAGATTATCGTTGCGAGAAAAAGATATTATTTTCTACTCCTGTATATTTTATACGATCCGTAATGAAAGAATATGTACTAAAAGTAACAAACTAAATATTAGATTACTGAATAAGCGTGGATTCAGAACAAAAATACCTACGGTCCCCTTTGTTTGTTCAACCCTAGGATATATGATTTTTAGTATAATATGCAAAATGCTATATTTAGAGTGTCTTTATCCATTAAGTCCACTATACATATAACGATATAACAGCTCAATCGTTTTATTTTTTAAGCTGTATTCACACTTTCACGATTGTCGTCTTTTACGTTATCACAGGCTTTAAAAAGATCAATTCCATACAGTACAAACAAAACAATAAAAGAGATAAGTATTTTAAATTTATACGTTATATTTTATAGCATATTCATCACTGTTGATCATTTGTTGCCTATATCTGTTATACTAGTATTTAATATGAAATACCAAAATACCAGTAGTGTTGTATTCATACGATCATATGGCAATCCCTATTTCTGAATATACATCAGTAGAGAGTGTCAATGTTAACTTAGGGAAACTCTTAAATCATACCAGGGGGGTGAAATTAGTACACTTAAGTACTAATGAACGTGTCTTTTAGCTCAACTGATAAAACATTCTTAGGCATAAAAACTTTGTGGATACGTTGAACTTTTGTATAATTTAGTGAAAACATACTGTGGAAGGATGTCATTTCATACGGAAAATTTGCAACCAAATTACATAATGTCTCCGATGCAGTACAGTAGCCCAAATTTGGAGAAATATCAATAGATCTCCTAATTATTTAAAATTGTTGTCAAACACAATTGGAAAAATAATCTTAATTTATCACTGATTTACGGTCGATTGGAAAATTTTATAAACATCCTTATTATTTTCAACAAAACTTTCTATTTTCAAGCGTGAAGTTTGTAGTTCTAAGGCCCATGCTACACAATTTTTGGAGTGCGATGTTAACTGAATCATTCGAATGAAGTTATCGTGAGTCATACAAAATGCACTAGTATTGAATAAACAGAAAGGTTAATCAAAAGGTTTAAACAACGATAGGCCAGTATTTAAGCACGCCGCTGGCGCCTTATCCACTAACATACAACAAACAACTATTTGTGCAATATTATTATAGAAATACATTATTTTTAAAATAATCGTAAGCTAGATTTAATCAATTACACGAATGTTTGCCAAAATATTGTTTCATTACTTTTTTCCATTAATAGGTGCCACTGTCTCAATAATAGTTGTGCCCTCGGCACAAAATATTTACCACAACAGCGTTTTAGAATGAAATATACACAAACCTACGAAGTGTTTCGTGTAAAATATGTATCTATGAGTGAACGATTTCGAGGTCATGGATTCACCACGTCGTTTTTTTTTTTTTGGATATCAACTTGATGGAGCGTTAAGTCCTAAGGCGCGTTAGCGTCAGGGTTCTTTGAGTCTCCTTCATCTCTAATGTTAATTTTTTTATTTCACTTCTATCGTTGCAGATAGAAAGGCGTGATCGTTATAGAGCTAGTTAGCTTCTTGCTGTAAGGCTGCCGTCCGCTAAGGGCGGTGGTGAAACGCTTCACTCTTATCCAATTAGACGGCCAGTCTAGTTTGTTTGGAAATCGATTTGATGCTGTTTTAATTTTGTTTTTGTGAAACGTGTATCAACTTGTAAATTCTTTTGAACTGTAAACCAACCGACTGCATCTATTAAAAAGCGCGGGACAATGGAACTGATATTTTTTCTTGAAGATTGTCCTAAAAGGTCATCATCCACAAACTCTTCCAAAATTTTTTGTTTCAAACTATACAATATAAAGTTTTGGTATTTTTGTGACATTTTCAATAAGATTTTGTTTCGGATCTTACCGTATAAAGCTGCCTTTGTAGTCATGTAAAAGCATAACTTAATATCTCATATGGCATACAAATTTTGCGCCTCGAAAAAGTGAAATATTAAATAAACATTAGACTTTTTGGCTAAACATTAGAATTCTCAAGCGTGGGTGCTAAAACGTGATTTACAATTTTTTTAAGAAATAAAAAAAGATTTATTTTATCTCAAGGGAATAAGAGTTCATACTTCAGCCGAGAGAAAATTTGTATAAATAGCTAATACTCAAAGACTTAAGTATAAGCAGCTTTCAATCATTTGAGCTCCTTGTGAAAAGTTTTTCTTCTATGTATATGTCAGCTTCTTTTATGGATCGCATCGCAAACAATGTGTAAGTTCCCTGTTCATCACCACTGTTGTTATAGCGTTCTTAAACAGTGACCTGTTATATTTTTTACAATAAATGACTTCATTTTAACTTAAATGCCTTAGTTTTTGTTTAAGATCATAAAAATTCGGCTGCTATCATTTTTCTATGCGTTCATGAGACAATCCTAGCAAATAAATAATGCCATGATACAACCGTAAAAAAGTATTATTACTTTTATCTAACGTTCGATATAGGTAATAAAATTTAACATATATTATTTGTTTTTAATATCACATTAAAATTGATTGATAAACAATTAAAATTGATAACTGTGATTTTCGTCTGGAGGTGTTATCAGTTGTGACACGAGTCACACAAAGAATTACAAGATTAAAAATTTCAATTTTGTATTGTGGAACCGTCAAAAATGTGAATAAATTTATTAAATTATTAAGAAACAAACTGATTTCACTCGAATGTTAAAATCAATAAAAAGAGAATATTAGTTTTTATTTGTTCCACTCTGTTGCTCTGTATTTATTTTCTTGCATTGTATTAACTTATATTTTCCATGGTTGAAAATATGACTTTTGGATGCAATTTTTCTGCTATTCATAGTTGCTTAATATGATTTATTTAATCTAGTGATATCATATTAAATTAAATTTTATTACAGATTATTTGCATAGTAAAGACATTATAAGTATCGTACATCTTCAAAATTGCCGTGTGATTTACTAAAGGAGATTAATTTCGGATGATAATTAATTATTATCTGAAAAAATTTTGATTCACAAAGACAATTTCTGTAAATCAGAGGGAAAGGCAATTTTTAACTTTTTTTTAATTTTCCACTCGAGTGAGTTTTCTACGACACTAGAATATAAGTAGATGCATTACATTTACTGGCGTATTTCGTATGATTTTAAAATTGCAGTATAAATTGGTTTAGATAAATACACAATTTTGTCGTGTCAAAAAGGGTCATATTTTAGCTGAATATTTAATATTCTGGAAGCATAATTTTTCTGGCAGAGTAGCTATATGATGAAAAGATCTCACCTTTCTGGAAAATATTCAATAAAACACCAGTTCCGTGCTTATCAATAGATACAGTCAGTTGGTTTATAGTTCAAAAGAATTTACAATTATTTACGTTTACAAGTTGATACACGTTTTATAAGAAACAAAATTAAAACAGCATCAAAGTGACTGGCAAATAAACAAAACTGGCCTTCCAATCGGATAAGAGTGAAGTGCTTCGCCCCCACCCTTAGCGGACGGCAGGATAACAACAGGAAGTTAACGACATCATAAATGCTAGACAAATGAAAGACACAAGAGTGAGAAATTCAAAAATGCGTCATAGGTACGCGACCGTCAGTTAATGTAACCTCAGGACCTGGGATGGTCAATGAGCTGGTTTAAAACGAATACCCAAAAATGTGGTTCACGATTCTATTTTTACTGAATTTACTCCACGGACTTACATACATGAGGTAAATTAAGTAATATTTGTAAAGACGACTCTTGGGCACGCTGTAAAACAAGGGTGTATTAAAGTTACAATAATGGTATAAATAATTATTAAACACTTGTGTGTTAACGAAACATGTTATTCTTATTATTCAGTAAAAGAGTTTAATTCTCTGCTTCCTCTTACCTAGAGACGCTCTCAAAAACATTATTCCACTACCATACCTAAATCAATTAAAGTGTTACAAATATTTTATATAGTCAACAAAATTTTAAATACAAATAATTGGTTTTCCCTTTTATCTCATTTATTATCTGCATTTCACTTTGAAGAGGAATTTAGATAGAAATGTTTTACATGCGAATAGTAATATATGCCAAGGAATATGTAACTAGTTGGGGGTTGAAAACTTTTCAAATATGTTTGGGGTTGAAAATCAATGGGTATAAAGAGTTTTACTATTAATAGGTTTTATTCAATGAACTATATTTATCATGCTTTGAGTCACTACTCACTATCAATATAATTTTAATAGTAAATAGTTACATTCAATTCTCTATGACTAAAGTAGAATAGTTTTGTTGCCAGGAGTTGGGAATTTATGGAAAAGAGAAAGAACTGCTCCCAATGTGGAGCATAATATATAAACTCCTGACGGAGGTATCTCAACAGAAGTTTTTTACTAGGATAATTGCTTGTCATAAAATTGTTCAACCTCTCTATTTTGAAGAGAGTAGGGATAGAAGGATAGGACTGAAAAAGGATATCCGAATAAATAAACGTTTTATTTGATTTTTTTTGCAATGGAACGATGCCCCGCGGCACACCTAGGATCACCTCACGGGACATTAGTGTACCGCAGCACAACGGTTGTGGAGCTCCTAGTGCGGTAAAGGTTTTGAATCTCTGCAGAGAAACTTTCACAAAATATTTATTTATAACCAATATTTGTATGGATTTATATGCAAAGGCATGTATTTTTATAATGTTTACATTCCTAACCAACCATTCTGGCGGATTATAATAACTAACTACTCCTCGTCATTCTTCACATGTTGCCATTTCTGAGACTAAAATGATATCGAATCACGCACTAACACACGATTCATGTTTACGTTTACACAGACACACTGAACGTTGGTAGTGAATATTGCTTCTTAGAAAAATAATGTGAACTATATAATATACAAGCCATTCTTTATGCAGACTTTATAAACGGCAAATGAGGCAAAAACAACTTTTCGGAAAATAATTAAAATAATCATTACAATACTATAAGGTCGAAAAAATCCGAACAATAGAGAAAACACATTTATGAAATACATGTGGATGATGAAAATTATTCAGTTACTTAAGGTGGATACAAAATAAATATAACATACCAATGGTGCGATCTAGTTGTTGTTTGGGGCTTCAGTTTTGCGTTCTTGCGATCGTATTTCCAGCTGAAAAAAATATTCTATGTTAGATAAACTACAAAAAAATAGGTATTTAAAACTGTAAGTATCTAGACGATTTTCAACTGTTCGGCAATTAATCGGTCTTTGTGTATTGCTTAGGCTTAACGGTTTGTTTTTATTACATTACAAGTTTAACCGTACTCGCCATAGGTGACGGTATTGAAATTGAAATACTGAATGTCTAAAGTAGATAGTACCTCGAAACTGTGTGTGCATTGTTTCAACGCGAACGCTTACGTCATGAGAAAATTTCATACCTGCATGTGATAATAATAAAGCGTCTACAGAGCGGTCTGGGCTATTACATATATTGAGATATTTTAAATACACAATTTTCATTGAATTATATTTCTTACTGTTGTAATATTACATAGATGTGCTTTACGGAATAAAGAACACGGATGTAACATTTTCCAGTATTACCTTTGCTCCCAGTTACTTGCGATATTTAAGTATGTAGACACAGAAAAAAGCAGGCATGGAATACAGCGGACGCGGAAAAAACCGAGTAGACAAAAAAGTATTTAAAACTTTTAAATATTTCAAATGTTTCTTATAGTTTCATGAGTTTTTCAGCTTGAAGAAATGGTAAAATAAGATTTTTAATTTTAAATAACGTCAAATAGTGTTCAGTAACTCAGAACGTCTGACAACGAAAGATTCATTTTGTTGCGTTCTATCTTTTGTTTGAAAGTGTTTATTTGTGGATAAGTTGTATTAAGAACATTTTAATAGGTTATAGTTAGTACGTATTTTTAATGTGAATACTTGTTTTTCTACTCTGTGTGCGGTTTTTTCCATGTCCGCTTTTTTCCTGTACGGTTTTATCCGTTCACCGTAATTTTTATCGGTAGGAGTGTATTTACTCTTGCTTTTCCATTCACAAGTGTTTGAATCGTAAACTTTTGATAGCCAAGCCAATCTATAAGTTGTTAATTGATATTTTAATAACATTTAATCAACTTTATTTGATTATGTATCTTATCATTTAAAATACCATAATTGACAATTTATTAATTACTTTGGAAAAAGTATATAAGATGAGGTACGAAACTAAATCGCTGCTGTGGAAACTGTTTATACATAACATTTTCTTATAAATCGAAAAAAAAACGAAATAAATATCGGTTCGGATTCTGTTTTCGTTCAGGCAAAAATTTACGATCTTCGGTTCAGTTTCGGTTCAGGTTCCTGGTTATAAAAGAAGCAGAGCCAAAAAAATTGTCGTGTAACACACATCGTACACTTGTAACACAGTGCTACGCAAAAGTTGGTCCGTGTTAAGTAAATATGTAGTTTAAAATAGGAATTATATTTACTATTGATGATGGTTCATCTCTTTTCTCCAATCTTTGTAACAAAACACGAAGAAGTTTCTGTAGAAATTGAGAGCGAAATTCCTGGTGTCCACTGAAAACTATTTAACCGTTTACATCGATTTACCTATGGTGAAATTTCATTCTCGCAAATAAATTAAATCATTATGTTTTACGTGTAGCACTGTTAAAAATAAAACTGACACTTGATGGTTTATAGAATATAACATGAAACATTAGTTTTAAGCGTATCTAAGTACATCCAGTAGAAATTTGATGAAACCACTGGGTATGTTGGTAAATATCAATAAATAATACGTACAAATATTTTTTTTATTTACAAAATGAAATCGATACCGGGTTTAAACAAAAAAATATTATGTAGAAATATGTGGAAGTAGTACAATTGAATTGTGTTTTATTTTTAAATTATAATGTCTTTCCACCAAGAATTGAGAGTTAACACCTTAAAAGTGAAAAAAATATTATATAATGTATACCGATTCGCACACTGAAAATTTTTGAGTAACACTAATGTAACAAATTCAACGCTCTGTGATTTCGTTACGCCATGTTCGCTTATGCGTTGTAAATAAACTAAGTAATGCATAATATACTAGGTAAATATATTAATTTGATAAAACGGCATATTAAAACACTAAACTTTCCATTGAATGGAATAAGTAATAAAATTTATGTTCAGTAATCATACTATGATATAAATAAGTATGTTCGGATAATCTATAAGGCAGGGTAACTGATATCTCTTGGCGTAATCATCAAACAATTTACGCAAATTTCGCAAAAGATAGAATATCGTTTTCTCAGGGCGATAAAAACGTTTGAGCGAAAATTTCAGATAAAATTTTATACACTTTGAGTCGTTCTAGCTGAAATACGGGATGTTTCGCATGGGGCATTATAGAGATAGTGTAAAACATATGTAAAAATTGCGACATTATTTCCATGCTGCGCTTTATTTATCACCTCGGAAAACTAACGAGCGTTTTCGATTTCATCGCCGTGTAAAACGTGCATGAAAATTTATTTTAAAGTAGTTGTTAATAGCATACAAAGTTACATAGTTATGGTAAATCGCATACAGTTTTAATAGGTTTATTTATTTTTTATATAATGACACATTGGAGTACACTCAAAATTTGAATATTATGTATTATATTTAATGAAAATCGTAAGGGGTATTTCCAGGTACATGTAACATAACACAGGTTTTGACTATGTTCAGTTATTTTTTTTTAAAAATTTTAAATGATAGATAATTTCTCGCTCTTGTTTTGAATTTAAAACTTTCTTATTAAATTTACGATTTTAGAATGTTAATTTCTTATTTATGTCATTTAAAGTATTGTTTATTTCGAGATTCTATTCTAGATATTCTATCAGCTGCAAGGTTTCTTTGATATAACGTCAAATAATTTGACGATATATTACTCGATTTAAATGTGACAGTGTTTCACAAACGTTTTTTCATTACGAACCCTTAAAATATATACTAAAAAATCAAAAACATGTGAGCTGCAGCCACTATCGCCAATAAAATATCTGGCGTTACAGCTGACAGACAATGCACCAAATATTTTGATAATTAAAAAATCGTGCGAGATAAATTCGGTGAGAATTTTTAGAAGTCATTCATGTCCAAGATCACAAATTTAAAATGAAAAAATCTAAATTTGATAATGATCTTGCTGGGAATTGAACCAGAACCCACCTGATCGCTTGGGCAAACACTTACCACTAGACCACAGAGGCCGAGAATTCTGCCACCATAAGTAAATGAGACAGCAAAGCTAAAATACATCGAATAGTAATATTTTTTCATATTATTGTTGTAATAATTCCACAATTGTACATAATGATCAGAACGGGTTTCACTCATCGCGAGAACTTTCCACTCATGATAACTATAATGCCTTTCGACCGAGAGTTGATAGTTAACACATTAAAAATGAATAAGTAAATAGAAAGTGTGATTTGAGAGCAAAGGCTATTTTTTTTAATAAAATTTTAAAATTTAATACGCAACTTTGTTTAATTGGACGGTAAAGAAACTAATGACGGCAGCATAATATAAAGACAGATTTTAAATTGACTAATTTATTGGATAAAGAAATAGAATACTGTCAATTTGTAGTTTATTAGTTTAAATTCACTAGTTGGACCCATGCATATATTTGGATAAAGGATTTAGAGCTTAATAACACCCCTAACAAACAAGGTGTATTTTAAGCAGAACACCTAACGGTCGTAAGTCAAATACCAGCTCCAAGATCGGTGACTAGACGTCTTGAACAGTGATAAGAAGAATGTCGGTATACATTGCCATAGGTAATAAAGATTGACAATATTTTCGGATTTGGTTAAGACGCACCTTAGGTCCATTATTAATATATTGGCAGACAATTCAAAATTCTTAATTTAAAACAGGGGCCTAATAGCTCGTAATATTAAAAACTGTCTCGATTGAGAGCCGCTGATGCATGGTTCTTCGAAAGATTGATGATCTTTACGTTTACAAAAAGATACGTGCAATGATAAAATATCTATAGTTAGAAAGCTTATGGTGCGAAATGATGTTCAAAGAATTCACGAAAAAATATGTTCAAGTTTTTCTCATAAAGTTGATGATTTATTTGAAAAATTGAAGGATTTTTTTCACACAAATATTTCAGACTTGTTAAGAAAAAATATTGATAAATCATTGGAAATATGAATGCAAAAAATACTTTTTGACACTATTGAAAGCGCTTTTTACTCACGTTAATACATGATATTTAAGCACGAACATATATATATTTATATCTGAAACAATCATGCGATCTAAAAAAAAATAAGTATCATATATTGCAATAATTATAGTCGACGACATACTTTTTTTTTCAATCATCATGTCGCGTTTATTATTGGAATCTTTTTTTATCTGAATATTTATGTCGTAATGAAATTTGAGTTCTACGATTTTATAGTTTTGAAATTATATTGATAGTTCAAAAAAATATTTAAGTTAGATAATTTTCAACACGCTATATTACATATTTCAATATCAAATCACTTGATTAAGCAAAACACAAAATCAATAGTCTCGTGACATCAACCCTGTCTGGAATTCATTCGCAACCTTCTGATCGCTAAGGTGAACACTTGCGCCCGGTGTTGTTTTTGTATTAACGGCGGTTTTTGTTTATCAGAAATAACTTTATTTATAAATATAGTATGTATTCAATGAATATTTATTCTAATGACAGACAGGTCATAACAACAAATTTTCATTGAATAATTAATGCCGGGTCCTTGGTGCAACGGTCAATGTCGTTGGTTTTGGTTACGGCTTGAATGCTAGTATGGATAGTTTCATAAATTGTTTTTTTCCATCGATTTATGGATGTCTGTTTATGGATCTATGGATGTTTGTGATGTCTAAAATTCCTTCACATCCATCCGATTCTAAAAACGGGGCGTAGCGAGAGCGATTGGCTGAACACCAGACCTGTGCTAACCTTATCCTTCAATCCCTACTCTCTTTGAAAAATAGAAGTTGAACAACTGAGTGAAAAACAGTTGTCGTAGAAAAACTTCTGTTGGAATATCTTTAACATTAGGAGGCCATATGATGTACATCGGGAGTAGACATGATTTAAAAAATTGTATTGAACTTTTGACACCGCCTTTCTGGTGAACTAACCTAGTTAAAATTATATAGATTTCTAATAAATTTGTGAGTTTAAAAAACGTTTTTATTTGATTTTTCTAAAGCACTGCATTTTTAAGTGACGAAAAGAAGTAAATGTTTATATTTTGAAATAAAATTGTTTTGAGTTTTATATTTACTAAATGATTTAACATACATACTTGAAACATCTGTGGAGAGCTTAGAACAGTTCATTGTATTGTCAAATGTGAAATGAAATATCGTGAGAATACTTTTGTAAAAAAACCTGGAATGTAAAGTAAGACCTAAAATTTTCACATCCTCAGACCCTAGACATTTATATAAAAATGTGGATTTGGTTATTTCAAGGCGACGAATGCATGTAACATTTATTGCATTTGTATTAAATACATATTGACAACTCTATTTATAATGATCAGGACTTGTTTCACTCATCGCGAGCATTGCTGATAATACATTGAGCATTGATAATGCATGTGGAAGTGGTACAAACAAATTGTGTTTTATTTTTAAAATAAATATAATTTATATTGTTGTATAGTATTTTTCTCCTCTACCATCATTTATTGGTCCAGATACTATATAAAAATACCTTACAACGTGCAGGTCATGACTTATAAACTCAGATTTTTAGCAAATACGTCAAATTTAAAAAAAAATATAATAAAATCTAAATTGAATTACGTATTTGTCGAAAATAAAAATAAAACTAATAGAAAATTCACAGTATTTCTATAGAAAAAAGCACAATTACAAAGAAAAATGGTATTTGAATTTTGTTTGTTGCTATGTAACCGTAGAATTGAAGTTTGTGACAATGTAAACAGAAATTATTCAAAATGTCACTTCAATGACATGTTTTAGTTGCTGACTGTCAAAAATCTACACCGAAATTTTTCCTCGCTTAGGATTGCTTTCGGAAATAATTGCG
Organism: Himalopsyche phryganea; assembly: GCA_022494535.1. Taxonomy (NCBI): domain Eukaryota; kingdom Metazoa; phylum Arthropoda; class Insecta; order Trichoptera; family Rhyacophilidae; genus Himalopsyche; species Himalopsyche phryganea. Next base: position 1,832,160 of record JAGVSL010000136.1, on the reverse strand, counting down.
AAAAACACAAAACGTAACTTTGTAGCTTTGACGACATGGAGTATTAGTTATCAAAAAATATAACAAGCAATTTACTTTATTCAGAGTCATGGTAAATTTTTTTTTATTTTGGTGCGTTAGTGGAGCATGTAATTATTTCAAAAGCAATTATATTCGTATGAAGATTTGAAGTGTCGCTAGTTGGAAAGCCTGACTGCTATATTTATGAAGATACGTTCTTGACATTGTAGACATTATCTTAGCAGTTTTATCGATTTTATTTTTTAGAAAAGATATAGTTATAAAAATGTTGGATGGAAGACAATTAACTACAATACATTAAAGGTGACATCAAGAAGATTTTATTTCAAGATGATTCCTGGCAGGTTAAATATTGTTTTTTTCAAACAATTTACGATTTGTGTGATATTTTGAAGTCGGGGTTTGTTGTGATTTCATGTCTCGAGTTAATCTCGGTTGCCTTTGCTTAATTCATATTAGCTTTATGTAAAGTGAGTTGAAATCGAAAACATAAGGTACACCCTCAAATAGTTGTATGTTTAAAGAAATCTTAGTATAGGGTAAGTTAGTTCTAAGGTCGGATTGTACTTGTCGGCAAGCTGGACATGACGTTAATCACGATCAACCAAAGATAATTTCACGGAATTTAAAAAAAAGTGCTTATTTATTTAGGATCGCCGTAGCCTTGACTCTTGACTAGCTTCAATAAACTCATTTTAAATGACGGATTTTCATTATGCGTATTAAAAACATGACACTTTATCAACATGATTTAAGTGACTGAGCAAGTTACACCTTTTTTTTATTTTCTCAAGCACACTAGTGCATAGTAAAAAATCAATTATGTGTAGCTCTGCTCGGGCCATTCATTTAAGGGGTAGACTTCTTTTTATTGTCGATAGTATTGTGGAAGGCGGCCATAAGACATTCGCTATACATAAACAACGCGTGAAAGTGGAAAAAATCATCTTTTAAATCTTAGTATTTTTTTCATGTAAAATTATTGTAATACTTAGAAAAATACTTTTTATTCTAGAATTTATAGATGATAAGTTCACTACTTTCACTATATCAGTACTTAAAATGAATACCTGTAGTATCACAATTATCGGTCTTTCTGGAGATACATTTCTTTGTACAAAGTTTCAATATCAAATAACACATAAATTCATTGTAACATGGTCCAAATGTATTTATGTGAAATGGAAAAAGCTTATTAGAGTGGCAAAAGTGTTGTACTGAGCTTTAAAGCTGGTCACGTAGAAAGAAGCTGGTCAGCTTAATGAGTACCGGAAGTTATTCGAAATTCTACCCTCGATTATAATAATAACTTTCGCTACATGATTCCTTTGGTTTTTACTTGAGGGAATTCACAGTGGTCCTAAAAAAGGTTTCACTGAGCGAAAAACAAATTTATTACAAGAACACATATTCGAAAATTTTCTGGTTTGTAAAGAAGTTATTATTTGGCTGCAAATTACTTATATTTATAAAAATATAATATAATATGTAGTAATTATTCCACAATCTACATTTAACATAATTATTTAATGAGAAAAAACGGCCTAGATTATTATTTCGTAAAGAGAGAAACAAATTTCAATTGTTATAATTATTCTGTTGTAAAAAAGTCGAGCTTCCATGGTTTGTTTAGGTAAACTAACTGTTTTATGCGTAGAAAAATGTATGTCACATCTTAAGATATGTGGCGTAGTACAAAAACATAGAACTGATCATAATATCACTTTTAAGGTGTTAGCGTCTTGGTGGAAAGGCATTCTATTTAAAATAAATTAAAATACAATTTGTTTTGTGCTACTTCCACATTTTAATAATGATCAGAAGGGTTTCACTCATAGCGAGCATTATCAACTGATAAAATATAATTCTTATGAAGTCTATTCATATGAAAATAAGTGTTAATAATATTTAACAGTTATATAATATAGCAATTGGTTCAAGATCTATGAAGGAATTTACAGGTAATTATTAAATTCTACATAAATGAAATACAATAGTCCATAATTAAAATGTGACTGATTTGTTAGAGGTCCTTAACATCCTATATGAAAACCATTTAAATATTTCGTTTATCTATAATTTTAAATGATTAAAAATGTGGAAGAAGTAAAAATAAAGTGTTTTATTTTTGAAAATTACCATAATGTAAGGAGGTAATTTTGAGAATGAATTTAACTGGCAAAATATATTCCAGGCTTTATTTCAAAAGCAATTTTATGTGTCATTTTTTTAAAGGTTAGACTTTTTGAATTCTGAAAAGGGATAAAAAGCATTCTATTGGGTAATTCGAGATACATCAAATATTTTTGAAGCCATCGAATGAACCACTCAGTTTTTTATACTTAGTTCCGTGGATGGCGTGGTACTGCAATACCTATGAGTTACATACTATAATCCCGGTTCAGTACGCGAGGTTTACCACTCTGTGGTAAACGTCGTTGGGTTCCGTTGGAGGTGTTAACGGGCTCGAATTTCTTTAAATGCATATTTATAGCAGTGATTTTCTCTGGGGATATTAAATATAACACGAAGCCATTCCAAATAAGCTCAACGGTTTTACCGTCACGGTTATATAGTAATTTTATTATATTATTAGTTCTGTTTAATATATTTAGATAAGATACATAATATTGAATATCAGAAAACCACGCATCTCATAATTGATACCACAATGAATATCCTGGGGTTGTATACGTAACATAAAATGTAATATTGACTTAATTGGATTTCTTGATTGATAGAAAGATGGCGGTCATTTTAAGTTCTGATCTAGGGATGGCAAAGAGGGTTATTATTGTGGAAACTGACAAACCATTCTATAAGGATCTATTTGTGTGACTTTGTAGGTAAGTTATAAAAATCATATTGTTATACAACCATCTTTGCAATATGTTGTACAAACTACTGTAAAAAAGGTTTTACTATTTTTAATAATATTTGAAAAAAAAAATGCGTAAGTTTAAAAGCTTTTAACCAAACCTGGACGATGCAATCATTTTTATGCTGTTAGCTGTAAATTCTTGGTGGATATACATTATATTTTTATTTAAATATATAAAACACAATTTTATAGTTAATTCCACAATTATATCGAATGATAATGTGAACGATGTAATTTTTTCTAGTACCTTTCGTAATGTATTCTTTAAATTTAGACTTGTCATAATATTTATTTCTCAAACCATAATAATTTATAGAGTTTGCTCGGAAAAAATGGCCAGCGCCAATAATTCGATTTTAGAAAGGGAGAAGAATTATAAATATATTCAGCTAAGTTCTTATGATTCGAAAGGCTAAGTAATGGAGTGGTAACAAAAAAACCGGTACGTAATAATAACATGTAATAATTTGAAATCCTATAGAACTATACATTATATTATTCAAATCATTATGTTAAGCTCCCAGAAGATTTAGGAAACAACATAAAAATAAATTTGAATTTTGATTTGAATTGTTGAGATTTTGTACATTTCCATGTATTTTGTCACTTATGACCCGGGTTTCACCTTTCGACATCCTCAGGCATTCAAGCTCACGAATGGACTCTACGAATAATATAATGTATAGTTCAATAGGATTCATATTCATTCATATAGGATCAATATTTTCTTGTCTCAGTTCATGAACCATCAGTTTTATATACCTTCATTTTTTCACTCAATTTTATATAAATAAGCCTGTTATGTTTGTATTTTTATCAGTTGATAATGCTCGTGATGAGCGAAACCGGTCCTGATCATTATAAATATGTGGAAGTAGTACACACGAATTGTGTTTTATTTTTTAAAATCAAACTATAACCATGTTCACTCTCAATGTGGAACATTTGAGCTCCTGATGGAGGTATATTAACAGAAGTTTTTCTTTGAAAACTACTTGTTACTCAGTTGCTCAATCTCTCTTTTTTCAAAGACAGTGGGGATATAAGAATAGAGTTAAGACATGACTAGTGGTTATCTAATCGCTTTCGCTATACCCCGTTTTTAAGGTCGGATGGATGGGAAGGAATTCCAGACATCACAGACATTCGTGCCTACAAACAGAAATTATGTTAATATTAAAATATTATTATTAACACGATTATGATTCCTACAAATGAAGGCTCGACGGGCGGTGACTTACGCACGTATTTGACATATCTCGACTAGAATTTACAACGATTACGTTAAAGTCACCAAACCATTTAAGATGTGAATATAGAAGTACAAATAAACGCATTATATAGGTTCAGAACCCTCGTTTCAATCAGCCCTTATGACATAGGAAAAGTAAACTGTGTACTTTCAGAAAATACAAAGCCTGTCACAGAGATATATTTTTGTCACAAAACTATTTATTTATCGATCCACAAGAACTAGGGTAAATTTAATAAGCTATATAAATGACTACGAAAAAAATGCATTTCAGAATATTTCTTGATAAGAGTCATCATAAGAATTACATTCGCCTTGTATCACATTATTCAGGAATGTTGAGAAAGAATGAAAAGAGACCGAAAAAACATTTTGTTACTATACTTTTGATTTGAAAAGATTTGCTTTCGAGCTTAGAGCAAAGTAACCAAAGTCGCCCTCTTCGTTGGCTGTGTCACGGGCTTAATGATGAAAGCTTTCATGATTTGATTTTTAAATCAATTTATGGATTCATGTTCAAAGACATTTAATTTTAATAGTTCCCTAAAAGAGTACTACCCAACCAAATTTCTTTTAGGAATGCTATCTTTTCACTATCTTGAAGCACGAAGATCGTTTTCTATTCTAAAGCATTTCTCTCGTCTTCTTCAGGGACGAGTTTATAATCCTGAAATTGTCAAAACTATTAATTTACATGCTCCCAATTGTTATCTACGTGACCAAAATCATATCCAGATAATTTTTATTCTTAAAACTTTTTCTTCGCGTCGGTCATTCGATCACCAGTTGCAAGAGCCGTTTGGATGATTAATGTACTGCCTAGAGAGCTGGATATTTTCAGCACTAAGCTCTGGGTATTGTTTACTAAATATTTGTTCCTTATAAATTAATAATCTCTTGTTTTTTTTTGTATTTAATAATTTAAAAAAAATGTTTTTATGCTCATTATTGTTTTTATTAGTAGTACTGTTTTCAATAATTATTACTATTGTTGTTACTGTTATTATGTTTGTGAAATGCATGGCGCATTGGCGTCAGCTGTAATGCCATGCATTTCAATTTTTTAAATTAACGATAAATAAATAAATAAATTAAATAAATACATAATATATGATATTATTTATGTCATTTTTTATACTGCTACCCATACGACGCTAAAATGTGGCGTAGCTAGATTGATAAGCTAAAATGTTCCTTACCTAGCTCTGTTGAGATGCATATAAGTGAATGTAGCTTTACGTACTCTAGATCAGCGGTCACCAATCTTTCAGACCTCATGGATCAGTAAACTCGTAATATTGAACTCGCGGCCAACTAGCATGTTTTTTTCCTAAAAAAAATACGAAAATTTATAGAATAATGAACATCAAGATTACATTTGTATTATGAAACAGTATTTATACTTGTTAAATTATAACAGATAAATAAGAGCCATATTTGTTGCTGTGTGCTTAAAATAACTTTATGGATTCTTGTCTAAATTATTTAAGCGTTTAAGCGGACCATCAAAATGATTGATCGGGTATAGTGAAGCATTCCTCTTCATAAGTAATTCAATAACTGTTTTTGATTTTGAATTTGATTTTTTTTTATTTATGTTTATCTCAACTGATAAAAAATTCTAAAATATATGTCGTATTGTCAACTTACTGTGCTATCTAATAAGTATTGTAAAATGTTATGTTAATAAAATGTTAATCTATATAAATATATATCTTGTATCTTACAATTGCAATACGTTTTATAATTTAGTTGTTACACTAACATTTCTTATTAGTATTCTTGCGTTGTAGATTGTTCTTTTGGTGTCTCAACTACATGGCCAAAATCATAAAACGCCAATGGTAAAATAATAAAAAAACTACGTGTAGAATTTGATATTAGAAATGTGCATCTAAAATATAGCCCAACAAAGCATTAGCACGCAGGTAGTTATCTAAATTTACAGGTCATCGGCAACTTGTTCGTAAAATTAATAATTAGTTTTAATAAGTAGTTTTTCATTGACCCACAAATCGTCACGTTTTTTTGTAGGTACATAGAATTGGGCACATTGATTTTATTGTAATATTGCATAATTAAATAATTTACATATTCAATTAATCAAATTATGAAACTATTTAGCGGGGAATGATTGTTTTAATGCTCTCGAAATTTGGTGGTTTGAATTTATATGATTACAATAAGAATGTCTTCCTCTATTTTAATAGTTTGTATGTCAGTCACGTCATGCAGTTAAACAGTTTAAAAATGATGCCAGGTTAAGTAATGGATTCGGGAGAACCGCTTTTTTTAAAATATACTCTTAATAACAAATTGGAATTGTTGAGATCCTGTACATTTCCATGTATTTTGTCACTAACGACCAGGGTTTCGCTTTTCGGCATCTTCAGGCATTCGAGCACACGAATAGACACGAATTGACGTTCATTCATGTGCTCGAATGCCTGAAGATGCCGAAAGACGATACCCCGGTCGTTAGTGACAAAATACATGGAAATGTACAGGATCTCAAGAATTCAAATTTGATATTGAAATTCCATCAAGCACCCTCAGTCGATGTCTTAAATTATGAAATTCTTAATAACTATGAATGTATGTTACCAGACCAAAATAGAGAAGTTAAAAGAATATTTTGATAAAAGTACACAAACTATTAATTATAGAATTAACTTTTCTTGACAGAATGAAAGATAAAAAGGAGTGTGACAGTTTTTTCAAATAACAGTAATGCCAAAGTCTCGCAAATCGTCTTTAATGAAAATATATTTTCTCCATTATTTCATTTCGAGCCTTTCAAGCAAAGACCTTTTTCCTTTGTTTTAGAATATTACAAGTACCGCCAAATTTTTAAATTCGGGAACAACGAAGAAAATAAATAATTCAAGACTAAAATTGACAATTTTCTTATTTCACTGGTTGCTTCTATTCAATCAGTGGATTAAAGAGGTATGAATTTTAATTTTATATAAAAAAAGAGTTATCACAAGGTTACCGCCAAATCCATCAAAAATTAATCATTACATAAAATGCGAATATTTACCATTTAAAATTGAGAGAAATTTATTTTTTAGATTTTACTGTGCTATTCTATTCTATTATATCTATGATGGGTGGACTTATGACGGACTGTCCAAATATGATATTATGCTCTAGGGGGAAGGAGTCTGATATAATGTGATGATTGGTGATTTTTTCTTATCAGAAGTGTTGAGATATATAAAAAAAGTGTCCTTAGAACATGAATTAATGGACCTGTACTTCTAGGACCATAAAATATTTATTTAATGAGCAAACTGATACTATTGGCTAAACATATATTATTGTTCTTACTCCTTATAGTAAACTGACAAAAAAATGAGTCGAAATCATAAGTCCGCTCATCATAGATATATTCCTATGCTATTCTATTATATTGGATCTATTTACTGTAAGTAAGAATTTATTACTATAATCGAACAAAATACGTTAAGAACAATCAATTTAATATCAAAGGTATTTAGATACATATTCTGTAGGCTAAGACTTAGTATACTATGTAACTAATAAACAGCAATAGAGCCTACACAGTCATTAACTCTTATCTCTTATCACAAGACCAATGATTACTTTCAGTAAAACACCGAGCTCTGTAATAAACCTTATATTGGTCATTCAAAAGTTAACTAAACTTCAGTCTTAAGTTTATTTAAGTTGGAGCTTTTGTGGAAGTTTATTGGATTTTAAATGCTTCCCATCACCAGAATGCGAGCTTTCTCAACTTATGAGGGTGCTTTATAATCTTAGTCGAAACTTTAATTGTAAATAAACATTTTTACATTGCAATCTTTTGTATGCCACTTTTATTTTATACTTACAACGAAATTTGATAGTAGCGTGTCGTAAAAAAATACTATTCAAATAAACAGACGCTATTGTACTGAAGCAAAGATAGTTTAAGTTTTACAAAAAAATTATAAAGTGTCATCTATTGACTAGAAGGGATGTTTTCCTCAAGTCAAATATCGATATTATCGACGTATCTGGTGTCGAAGCTTGTAGATGCCACAGGGCTATCACAATTTCGTTTGCTTATAAGGCACATATGCAAACAATTTAATATGACATTATGTGTGTGACCTTCTTGTAAAATCTAAAATTTGTTAGAAAAGTGAAGTTCGGTAGAGTGACTTAAATTCTCAGGTTGTGACATTCCTGTATCTATATTTATTTTTTAGTGTGAAAATTTTTCTGAAAATCTCCAAAACGTGTTAATTCGGTAAATTTTCACAAATGTACATCATTTTATGCTTACTTAATATTTCTCAAGCATTTTATTTTATTCCAAAAATATTAAGGTTTCAAGTGTCCAACAAGTAAAATTTTCCTGGCACCTTAAAAGGTATGAGATAATTAATTAAGAAATGTCAATTGCATGTAATGGTTCCAAATAATATGGGGATTTAATTTTCCCCTATGAGGTAGGTGTAGGGACCCTTTCAGTGAAACGTCGAGTGTGAGGCAAATCACATTATATGGCTCACAGATTTCACAGCCAGGCGGTCGACCACAATGAGATTTGAAAAACATTATCTAGCTCGATTTTCATTAGAGTCTGATATTATGTTTTTACATTTTGACACTGGTTGTAACAACAAGATAACAAATATGAACATTTAAAAAGAATACGATTTAGTTATGCACGGTTTAATATAAAACTTGTGCTGGGTCTGCGGTCGAGTGGTCAACGTCGTTGGCTTCAGTTGCAGTGATCGCAAGTTCGAATCTCAATAAGCTACTGTACAGTTTCATAAACTGCTTTTGAATTGATTTAGGGATGTCTGTTCGAAGCCAAAAATGACTACTATGCTTAAAATTCTCTCCCACTAGTCCGATCCTGAAAACGAAACCTAGTGAGAGCAATTAGTCCTGTCACTCCTAGCCTTATTTTTCTATACCTACTCTCTTCAAAAAAGATAGATTGAACAACTCAGTGACAAGCAGTTTTAGTGAAAGCTTCATATGCTCCACATTGGAAGCTGACATAGTAGAAACACTTAAAATAAAAAATATAATCATTGATATCTGATTCATTCTCTTTCAGCACTCTTTTGTGCATAGTAACCAAATCTTTGATAACTGTTTTCAATACTGCTCTGCATTCATAAGCGCTAAACGCTGTGTTGTTACTGGATAAAACAGATAATAATTACCAGTGCGTATTATATTTAGAATTTTCAAATCATGTGGCATAAGCTCTTTGATTATTTTTAAGTAGCTTAATATTCCGAGGAGAAAATACATCACGACCAGCCACGACCAACATCTCAATTATTGTCTTACCGCTATACCACAGAGGCCAACGTACGGAATACGTTGGGAAAGGGCTGTAAATCCATAGCCTGTGGTGGCGTTAACAACCTTGAGTAACCTGGAAAGATTCCAATACTAATAGCCAATGCTTAAAACAATCGAGATAAACTCAAGCAAATTTAAATAAATTCATTCGAGACCAACGCGTCGACAAAAAACGTCAATCACAAGATCTCAAATTTGAAACTTAAAATTCAGTATTGAATTTAAATCAAAACCTTCTGATCACTCAAATGAATTTTACTAGGGCTTCCAATCCCGGGATCCCAGTAAATAAGTCAATCTCGTAACCCGGGATTGTCTTAATATCAAACTCTTGATTTATGGAGTCACTGTAAATAATTATGAAAAAATAATTCATGTGTGAAATTAAATACTTCCTGATAAACTACTCGGTTTGTTTATGTTCATACTTTTTTATAATATTTCATTATTTGCATTGCGTCTCTTCTCGTATTTCTTAACTGACGTAGACAGGAGCAGATAATGTTTTTTGACAATAATGTATTTTATTGTTTCCTTTTGATATATTTAACAATAAATAAAAAAACCGTTCCCATGCCCAAAAAAAATTAAAATCATAAAATATATTCATTCCAATTAATAATGAAAACAAATTTCATTTTTAATATACAATTTAAAACATGAAACTACGCTTAACTAACCAATCCAAGGATAAAAAAATGTGAATCCTGGGGTCATCAAAACGCCCTGGGATAGGATGTCGAAGTTACTCCACGCTAAACTAATTGCCAAATTCATATTTATGTACAAGTAAAGTTTCGGTTCAAGTAATAAATGTTTTGTATTTCCTGAAGACATTGTGGTAGTGTCTCAATTAAATTCCTGTTAGTCTTCATTAAAATTCATAGGGATGTGACATGTGACGCGTTATGCTAACTTTATTGAGTCGGGCACTAAATTGTACGATTAACTTAGATTTTATCGTTGAAGACTAATTCCCTAGAGAATTTGAATGATTCTAGATTTGATTCCTACTAAAGTTTAATTATTATTCTTGCTCGAAGCACGTATAACCTTACTGCTATGAATACAAAACAGTAATTGTCGAGTCTAACTATCGAAATTTGACAATGATTTATCTATTAATTATGGTGAAGTGTTAACACAACGCCAGATTCACAAAATTCTGTGGCCAAAATTCGAATTGTATTTAATTATTTTAAGGCTTCGTAGGGCTCGAAATCGTAGATCTTAGGGGTCGCCAGCCTTGTACACCTCACAAACTACTAAACTCACAATCTTGAATCACATGGAACATAAATAATGATCCGTTTTTTTAAAAGTACAAACATAATTATATGTGAAATAATCCAAGTATTTCTTTTATTGAGCAATAATAATAAGTGTTGTAGTTGTTTCTGCGTGCTTGAAATAAATTTTGTGTTTTTAGTTAAAATAACCTTACTGAAACAACTCCGTGGACCATCGGTTGGTAAACTACATACTTATCGCTACGGTGTCACATCTTACATCCTTATAACGTTTCTTATTCCAAAGTGTAAAAAGTCATAGATATCAATCAATTCCTAAAATTATTGTAGAACTGAACACTTTAATATGTTTATCTTATAATAACGGATATTTTCCAAGTATGCGAATTCAATGAATATTAGAAAGTGAATCGTGATTCACATTTTTACCAGTAGTTTCTAACAAGTCCTCAAAACACTGTAACAAAAACTATCTTATATTTTTTATGCCCATCCATTACAAATGACTAAATATTTTTTTATTTAAAAGTAGAAAATCATGCATTTAAAGGTAATGAAAGGGTTTTGATGATTTGAGATTTACACACTCTCCAGAGGACGCCGTAAGTCCTCTAAAGTCGGCATGGCTACCAGATCCGACTGAATTTTTCTCGTTCGTTATTAGTATTTAGACATTCTCAGAGGATGTGAAAAGAGCATCTCGGATCAAGTATATCGTAGATTATACCGTATATTTACCGGGCATGAAGGAAGAGCACGAAATTAAAGTAACCATTGTGCGGATAACGAGCAAATTTAAGTTCTTAGAATCTTATTTATAATTAGCTAACTATAATACATTTAAAGTCTTCTCTGATTTTTTTTGTCAATCATTCGCCACTGTGAAACGGGATACGATCAGTATTGTTTTAAAAAGTCGGTGGTATAATGGTCTGGACGGACAAAAATAAGAAAAAAATACCCGATATGAGTACGGCATGTTGAGGCCCGGCCTGACCGAGGCCCAAATTTTTTCAATTAACCATATTTTTGAAACTATTTTTTAGGAATTTTTTGGCACAACGAACTGTCAACCATCTAAAACCAATGGAAAGCAAATTAATAATGAAAAATATTCAGAATTTATTTATGTTCCAAGGAATAATGTAACAAAAGAAAGTGTTGTTTTAGATTTAGTTTAAATTGGCTCACATAATTTTATGGGTTTCTCAGCTTCAACTTCCCGAAAATTATGTATAATGGCGCCATACTTTTCAAACAATATAAACATGTAACACTGCCCCTTACTTACGGGGCGGACAGGGGTCTTCCAGCGATTCAAGACCCGTCAACAGACTCTTCCTATTAATGCAAATTTAATATGTAATGTCCCTGCTAAATAATAATAAAATGCAATAAGTAAATTCATTATTGTGCATTACGTTCATTGTAAATTATAATTTACATAATTCACATCTTTTTGCAAATATGTATGTACCCTAGTATTTTTACCGTTCAAAAATAATTTGACATATTTGTTTTTTTACCGTTAGCAGTAAACAAAAAGCGTGCGACGTGTAGAGAAATGGTCACTTCGCACTCGGTGGATCCGAGGGGCTGAACGTCGCCGGCAAGGCCACAGCGGCTTAGGGTCGAAATTGCATTGTTTTGACGTTAAGATAGTGTTGTATTAAAATATCAACTATAATTTATTTTTGCGAAATTATTGTTTTAACGTAAAGATAGTGTTATACTATCAAAAAAACTTTTTCTTGTTGATTTATAAATATTAAAGTTTAGTTACGTGCATTTAGAACAGTTTTATCCTAGGTTGACACTTTTCCTTAGCAATTGTCAAACACGAGCGAATATGTCAACAAACAAATTTGTTAATAACAGTGCAGCGGATATAAGTGGCCACGGCATGTTAAATAGTTCAAAACGAATCTGTTGGAAGGCCCGGAAAGTATATGTAACGTTTGTCAGTTCTGAAGACGTAAAAATCACTTTCCAACTGCCACCATTACAAAACAATCAAATTTTTAGTGTTGCCAAGCTACTCGTTATTAAATACTTCTGTGTTTTTTATAAAACAAAATTATATATATTTTTAAATATCCTATAGATGCAGCCTTTACTTTGTGAAAAATCATTTTCAATATAAAATATAAATTGGTAACGTTGTAATTGAATTTTTTTACACAATTTTAATTTTTACACTTTTTATGATATTACGTAAAAACATTTTTAAGACAGTATTTAAAATTTCCATTCAATTATAAGTTTTCATGTTTTAATAAAAATATATTATTTAGTATTTTCTTTTCATTTATATCTTTAAATTTTGTTAATTAACAAATAAATTTGATTGAATATATCAACATCTCTAACGCAATAGTGGCGCCCTCTCTTACGGCCAAGTAATGGTAATACTATAGTTCATACCACCTGAAATTCTTCTTTTTTAACCGCTCGTTTTTCGAAGAATGTTTTCACGTTTTGAATATCGAAATTTAGAAATCAAAATTCGAACACAAATCCATAAATCAGCTAAAAATTGGTTCGCAATGGTACTTAATCCTGTGGCCACCACAACCAAAGCCAACGACGTTGACCATTCAGCTAAAGGCCCGGCACTATAATGCATGAATACTTATTGTTTCCGACATTACGTTGATGTTTTCCAAAGAGACGAAGTTTATATTATATACTTCCTAACAACAAAAATGTTATGTTCAAAGCGTTATGTCAGTAATGTTATATTCTGTTATGTAATATATATTAAACAACCTTCTATTTTTATTTATTTTTTTGTTGCTTTCACGTACGAAAATATCACCTTAGTTTTTATTACTTTTGTATGGCCAAACAATATAGGCAATAAACTAAAAATTGCTTTAAGAATTTTAAGCTTTGTTTAAAATTGTTTATGACCCACTGATGAATTATAAATTATCGTCACGTTACAAACGAAATTGAAATTATTTTTTGAATTGTGTGGCAATATAAAATCGGTACGTTACATGATTCTTCAGTTACAAATGATGGATTTTCATGGAATGCCAAATGAAGATATTGGGGAAAAAGTATTTTATATTACCCCGAAGGAAACAATTTCCTTTTGCAATTTCAAATACCGTTTGTCCTATAAAATTGTATAGAGACATCTATTATGACAAGTAGCGATTTTTTTTCAGGTCAAATATCGATATTATCGACATAATCTGAAATCTTGATAAGTGCTGCAGCTTGAGGCTTTAGATGCAACAGGACTACCACGAATTTCTTTGCACATATAAGATACCCATGTAAACAATTTAATGTGGCATTATGCGTGAAACTTTGCTTTGAAATGTACCATTTGTTAGAAAACTATGGTGTAAAAAGTGATAGTGGTTAGTTCGCTAAAGCAATTTAAATTCTCAGGTTGTGACAACCTTATTTATGTATATTTTAGTATTTATCATTCTAGTGTGAAAATATTAAGAAAATCTAAATAAACGTGTTGATTTGGTAAATGTTTACAAATGTACTTCATATTACGCCTATTTCATATTTTTAAGCGATTTATTTGATTCCAAAAATAGCTGACCTACAAGCTTCTACCTAGTAAAATTTTGCCTGGCACTTTAAAGGTTAATTTAAGCTAGGTGTTTCGTCATTGTTACAACGAACACGGTGAAGGGTTCCACTGTGATTTGGGTTGAATTTCTTATAATTATATTTAAAGGAGTGAACTCAAACTGGCAGTTATTAAATGGTTTAAATCGTTCATATGTAAGACCAATTGAGAAAAAATATTATCTTTGAGTCTAGGAACGATATTGACATTTAAATTAATTTTTGTACTGATTTGATAATAATGACTTTTAACCTGACTTGGGAAAATCATCGCATATATACATACAATAATTACAAACTCATAGGATTTTGTAACTGCAGGCGCCCAAGAACCAATTATGGCGATATGACGTTGATAATCACGGAATATTTGGTATGGAGCGGTTGCTAGGCAATATTTCTCGGCTTTTGATGATTTTTTTATTCAGCATTGTAAACGTCAAAAATATCGCGTTTTCAGTTTTAGGTTAAAAGTTAAATGTTGAGAGTTGTGTTATGTAGTAGGCATATAAAGCAATATTCAAAATAAGTTGATCATTCGAACTACATGTAGTACTCCACAAAAAATCAGTAAATTCATACATTTGGTATTGTGAATGAACATAGATTAAAAAATCTCTCGATGCTATCTATTTAGAAGAAAAAAAAATATTATTTTTACCATATTATAGAAGATTGCTTAAATAAACCGAGATACTATTTCTTACAAGAGATACCGCTAGCTCGAAATTGAACTATTGGTTAGCGTTGATTTAGTCGAATCCGGCTATTTTCCACTGAAAGTGTTGATAAAGAATGAATCAAAATTAATTCATCAATCATGAATGTGATATATTCGTTATTTTGTTTATGCTAATTTAGTGGGAACCGGCTTTTTTCATCTAATGTAGTAAATGAATAGCACTCTAAAAATATGCCCGCTTTTACAGTAATTAGATAAAAACAAAGAAAGATTAACTACTGATTAAATATTTAACAAGTGAACCCAATTGAATTATACATTTTTATTGCCATCCTAGAATTATTTTAAGCCATATAACAGAACATTCAAAACTGAAAAGGGTAAAGACGCATAAGTTTCCATTAACAGATCGCATGAGGTTGAATTTTTTATTGGCTCCTAACCCGTTGGGAGATGGAAATCGTATATTTTACGTATATTTAAGTAGTTGCGTTCCGTATATTTTGAGTTCTTGCTGGAATAAAATCATAGAAAATTACGAAAATAAATGTAAATCTTCAAAAATTTAAGCATGTAAAAAAATGTGAAAATAATGATAACAAGACCGATTCTGACGTTTTTGCCCTAGAGACTAGATCGTATATTATTTCCAAAAACATTTTTTTATCTATGAATCTCGAAGTTCATAATAAATTTATAAGTATTGGAATGACGATAATGATTTGATATAATGAAAACAGTATTTATTATGGGTATATAATAAATATAGGGATTGTAATATCGGTATTACCAAAAGCGGGATTCCGTTGTTTCATCTGTTTATTTGAATACAGAAATACCGATTTTGGAAAAAGAAAACGGCAGTATGTCATATAAGTCATTATAATAATAATTATATTATTGAGTCAAAACTTATTTGTTTGAAGATCCGACCAAGGTTGAAAGATTCCAGGATGGATTGACTAGCTTATGTGTACGTTAATTCAAAGAAACAATAAATTTTATATTTTATCAAAAATTAGCTTTTTATAATATACATATCTAAATAACAGAAATTAAATAATTATGAAATGTCGAAATAACAGTATTGACTTATTCTTCCGGTATCGCGATCCAAATCGGCATTGCGTTATATTTTTTCCCCTTGTTTAATTAGGTGTCGTAGCGGTAAATATGCAAAACCAGTATTGACATAAATATTCGCATAGTATTGCAATCTCTATGTACATATTCCACATTTTTTGTTTATAGCTGGATATTTATGTTTCGCAAAGCTCATTAGATATACCTTAAATTTTCTTACTTTTCCTTAGCATTGGATCATTTAATATATTTTACCAAACGATAAGTTCACCAGTTTTAAATTTGAAAATTTATATTTGATTAATTTCACTGAATTACTATTAGCAAAAAAAGATCTTACTTTATAGTATCGCGTTTTCAATTAGTCTACCAAGGCCGCGTTCATTTATCTATAATAATATGACCGCATTCTCGAATATGGATGTACATTATTTTCTAAATTAATTTAAAATTTGAATTCCGTTAATGGCCATAATTGATCTAGAAGGGCATAGGCTGCATTAGACCCCCCCACTGGTTTAACATTAATATTTTTAGCGGGCCCACGGCCATTGTAGAGCAAACTGAATTTTAACGTACATATTTACAGAAGCTGTTGTGACTTCGTCGTTCATCCTTAATCTTTAAAAATGTTTACGTATAAAACGGTGCGTTTATTTAGTTGCTCTCTCTACATCACGTTTTTAATATCGGATAGAGGGTAGGTAAAAATAGTTAAGATCACATTGAAAATTCAAGAGAAATATCCAAATTTATATGATCATATAAAAAATTAACAAATTCATTGATCTCGCGTGAGTGGTTATCAACATTTTATATTTTATTAACCAATATCTTTTCGACAACTTTTATGTAGGTTGACAAAAAACTATAAAAATGTTGTATACATAACTTTGCTGAATAAATTTTTCTTGACAGTTTCAAATGATTACTTATTTGACTTTTTATGTATCTATATAATGAATACATGGCAAAGTTCAAAACATGTCGACCAAAATTAATATATTTTTTCCTAAATAAATTGTGATTACATCAAATTAATTGTTGACTCTATAATATCTTTAATACCCTTAGACCTAAAACGTCTAAGTATACAATAGAATGTACGTACTATAACTTACTACATAAATGCGTGTTTTATAATTTTACTTTACTAATAATTGAAATTAAAGAATATTAATATCGTTAAATGATATCAATTTTAAACGTTTTACAATATAAAATAATTGATATAGGCTCCATATACTAAAGTGTAAGAATAAAGTTTATTATTATAGTAGATCAGGATCCATATACTTAGGGCAATACGAGGTGGGATCTAACCACATCCTTTGAATTCGGTATTTATTGAGGTCGGGCAGCGAAAGCCTCCGGTGAATTAGATATAGCTATATGTGGGTAGTTCGAATAGAGCCTTCGAATAATATTCGCATGGCCTTATCAAGCGGATGTAGGCTTTAGCAAAAAGTCTACAGCATTTACCTGGAGTCAAACAAGGTCGGTACAGTTAATTTAAAATTAACATAACTCCGAGAAATAAATAACCGAATAATGATGTGAGAAGACCCCGGACCGAAGAGAGGCGAACGGCTGGTTATCCAGAGTCCTGGAAGGGCTGTGATCTCAGACAAACACCATTTCAAATCCAGTTCAAAACTTATTTATTTTTCCATCCAAGATGCAGTGGCTTACATTACACAAATATATAAATCCTAACACATAAAATTGATTCTACATTTACATTTACTTAGCAACTGAATTTACTTTAAGTTATAATACAAATGACACAACGATTTTAAATTGAGTCCAATGCCAATCAAAAAAAAACAAACAATTCACATCGTCACGTCACCTCCGCCACGAGAGCGCAGCTCGTCCCGCTAGGCAGATCGTAATCGACTGTCTACAAATACAATTAAAAAAACTCCCTGCACGTCGGAGCTACCTCTTTCCGTCAAAATGGACTCGTCCAGCGGCCGTACCCGGCGGCTATTGAACGCATGGTAACAAGAAATGACCGATTCTGCGATTTTTTGCTGTTGCCGCTGGGTGATTTCAGTTCTGGACACTAATGACACTTATACTTAACTAAAACCAGGGTGTGTCAGATGATATGATTTAACAACGCTACTCTAAAATGTTTTCTAAAAACAAATGGTCGGTTAATCTATAAGAATCAAATTATTATGAAAGTAGCTGCGATTGGTGAATTCCAGAAAAAATGGAAACTTAGTTGACCCTGGCGAAAGATATTTCGAACATTTTAAATCACTTGAGATCAACTTAAATCATAATATTTGTAAAGTCGCATGAATGACGACGACCTGAAATTTTAAATGAAAAAATCTTAATTTTGAAATTGACCCTTCTGGGACTTGAGCCCAGACTCATCTGATCGCCCTGTGATGTCACAATGTTCTATTATTGTTTAACTTGTTTTTATTATATTCAAAATAATAATTTGAATATTTTTTATAAATAGGATTACATTATAATTTAAGACATCGACTGAGGGTGCTTGATGGAATTTCAATATCAAATTTGGATTATTGAGATTTTGTACACTTCCAAGTTCGAGTCCATTCGTGTGCTCGAATGCCTGAAGATGCCGAAAGGCGAAACCCGGGTCGTTAGTGACAAAATACATGGAAGTGTACAAAATCTCAATAATCTAAATTCAAATTTAGGATTACATTAGTCAAATGATTTAATACGTGAATTCTCATACTTTCTAATTCAACTAAAACACTTAAGAAAGTTTAATAAGACGTGCACGTGTGCTTTTTATAATACTTGGACAAGTGTCATATAATATTGTAATCAAACGGCGACCACTCTCGTGTGAAATATATCAACTAATATGTAACTTGGTTCAATAATAAGTTGATGATATTTAAAGTTCAAAATTTCTTTCTTCAATATAAAGAAAAATAAAACTCGTTATCTGAAATAAATGAAGTGAATTAAAAATCTTTATTATGCTTACATTGTTCGTTCCCAGTATAGAGAAAACGGGAAACTAATGGCGCTGGCACTGGTTGTAATTTCGTCGCTCAACCTCATTTTGGTAACGATAAGAATGAAGACGGGGGGAGGGGTAGAGAACAAGCAGGGAAGTTAGCTAATTACTGTCTCTCCGCAGCGCTTCAAATATAGAATAAGACCTGGGTAGGAAAGAATGAACATATGACAGATATCTATTCTTTTGAACATGGATCTATAAATCAATTGAAAAATCAATTTATCAACGTATCTGTTCGGGTATTCGAGCCTATGACAAACAAGATAAACGTCCAAGAACGTAGACCACTTTTAACAGTATTGCATATAACAGTGTAAAAACAATAGTCACTGTAGCGAATTGTCAATAAGCTATGTATATATAAATTTCATTTGGTTTTTAATTTTTTGAAAAATTAAAATTAAGCTCAATGAAAATAAATCTATAGATTGAATTAGTTTTTTTTTTTAATTAGAGCACCATTTTAATAAGCTAATAATATCAAAGTATTTTGTTTGACAAGAATCGGTTAATTGCTATAGTTCTGACAATTGCGTGAAGCCGTTATAGCTATCAACTAATTCTTGTGGAACTAAATACATGTATCAAAGTTGAATTGTTGTGATTTTGTACATGTCCACGTATTTTGTCACGAATGAACTCGAACTAAGTTTGAGCGCAGTTCAATTGTCAATTCGAGTCCATTCGTGTGCTCGAATGCCTAAAGACGCCGAAAGGCGGAACCTGGGTCGTTAGTGACAAAATAAATGGAAATGTACAAAATCTCCACCATTCAAATTTGATATTGAAATTTCATCAAGCACCCTCAGTCAATGTCTTAAATTATATAAATACATGTATATTTTTTCCTAAAAATAAATCAAAGTCACCGAGAACAGCTTGACTTGAAATTACATCACAGATCCCTGTAGCTCAAATCAAATGTTGGGTAATTAAAAAATCAACTTTTGATACTTAAACTTGCTGGAAATTTTATGATCGTCAAGCGGAGAATATACCGCTACGCTATTAAGGCCCACGGCCTTGTTGGTATACGACTTTATTATAAACATCGTAAATCGCTGAAATTGGAGTTATCGGTGTAAATACATTCAGTAAACGTTAAATTAGAGAAAGCAGGATGAATGGCGGAAGTTAAGCCTTTATAAATCGATCTAAATACAGTAGAGGTCTGCAAGGGTCGAAATTTAATAAAATTACCCTGTCCGAGCCTAAGACTTTCAAGCCCTGCCTGGTTCGGGTCCGAGTATCACATTTGCTACCCGAAAACGACCCGCAATCCAGGTTTATTTTTCGCTTCCCGAAAAAAGCCCGAGTTTTTTAAAAATTTACAGTAAAATATGATTTTATATTGTACCGATAATTAGAAAGCTCATTTTTAACGAATCATTTAATTTAATAATAATG
The DNA here is from genome assembly GCA_022494535.1 of Himalopsyche phryganea. Classification (NCBI taxonomy): domain Eukaryota; kingdom Metazoa; phylum Arthropoda; class Insecta; order Trichoptera; family Rhyacophilidae; genus Himalopsyche; species Himalopsyche phryganea. The sequence goes on along the minus strand of JAGVSL010000136.1, from coordinate 1,811,625 downwards.
AATTTTCTGGCACAACGTACTCTCAACCATCCAAAACCAACGGATATTGGATACGAAATAATATTCACACATTATTTTTATCACTGTTAATTAGTAATGTAATAAGTATTAATAATGTCAAATCTTAGTGGAAAAGCATTATGTTTTAAAAATAAGACATAATTTGTTTTGTACTACTTCCACATTTTAACTAGTTTTCTCATGGCGAACACTATCAACTGATGAATTGTTACATATTTCATTTTTGTGGACTTCATTATAATGTACGAATGAATAATGTTTTGTTATTAAATATTAAAGAAAGCTGAAACAATATTAGTTTTAGTTTCAATTTTATGGCGTTATCATTTAAAAAAAATCTAATAAAGTTTTTTTTTACATTTGGTAACTAGTATGATTGGTCGGACAAACTTTAAATTGCTGTATTTAAATTTATATTTAAGAACATAAAGTTTTTCCACAAATCGACAAACGTTATCCGTATTACACAACTGACCAATTTTATCGATTTAAAAGAAAATTTTTTCCATGTTCATTTGTTTTATTATTTGAATGCTTAAAGGCATTTCTTTCGGTTTGAATAAATTGATTTGCTATGTGCTATGACGCGAAAGATGACGACAACTATTTTCTATAATCAAAAATTTCTATGAATGGAATAAGTAACTAAATATGATGATTATATATTATCGTAGTCCTGCTGCAGAAAATATATTTATTTTCGTTACTGACGTGTTGGAGAAACTTTATTGTTTTATATACCTATATCTGGTGTCAACTAATAAATACACTTAATAAATCTAAATCAAACGAATAAGACGTTCAGGCTGCTGCGTAGAAAAGAGCGATGACAACATATAAATCAACAGTCTACAGGCGGTTCAGCACGACCTACCGGAAATCTAGGTGGAATTTTTGCCCTAACGTGAGAAATATATCCTTCTGCTAAAATTTATATCTTACTATTGGTGTTTATTTAATTGGAAGTGTTATTTTTAAAAGTTTTAAAAAATAGAAGGTATTTTAATTAACGAAAAAAGATTTTTTTAATAACAACATTTCAATGGATGTCGCAAATCACAGCCCATTATGTCGGTGAAAGGAAAAGGGAAATGAGTCATAAAAATTGAAAAAGAATGCTAAAATAACAACAATGCATTGCTGAATTAGTAAATTTCACACTGAAACATCGCATTTTTCATCAAAGTTCTTACAAATACAAATTTTGATTTGGCTCCCCTTAAAACTACTGATTTTGGACTTAACTCCTATTTTCTTTGGCACACTGCATTATTTCTTGAATAAATATTCAATAAAAAAGAGTAATGACATGACTCTAACCATATTCGCTCCCAATGTGGAGCATATGGACTCCAAACAGAAGTATTCTATGTGAATTGCGTCTTACTGAGTTGCTCAACTTCTCTTTTCTGAAGAGAGTTGGGATAGAATGATATGGCTAGCTAAGAACTAGTAGTTACTCTCACTACGCCCAGTTTTTATGATCGGATGGGTGGGTGGAAATTTTAGACATCACATAAATACATCCATGTCTTCGAACATAAATCAATAGCTTGATTGAAAAATCCATGAAACTGACCGTACTGAGATTTGAGCCTGTGGATTCTGTAGTCGAAACTAATTTTGTTGATCATTCGATCGCAGACCCGACTGGCTATGACTTTATTTAAGATACAAATATTTATAACTAAGACCATTAGGGAAACCATAAGAAATTAAATTTGAATTCAAATAAATTATTTTTTGCCGCCGGAAATAACTAATACTGACCAATAAATTGAAAAAAAAATGTCAAGGAGGTATGACGCGCGAAGAAGAAAGTTTAATAGAAAAATCATTTCGTTATAGTCTTTTTTACAGTGGCTTTTAATATTTTATGTTGGAGTTTCAAGGAAGTAAGCGATCTTGAATGTTAGACGACAAGGTAATAGATTTATCACAGCATCATTAATATCAAAATGTTAGCTATAAATGACTCTTTCTTATAATTGTTATATTATCTTACATATATTACGAGAAAGTAGTTAAATAATTTTCTCCTATTGATTTGTGGAATAAAAAATTTTGGAAATATATTCAGTCACCATAAATCTTTGACGTTTGTAATGTGATGTTCTGTATTAAAAATCTTTGTAGAATGAAATATGTGGATAAAAAAACACATTTTTTCGTGCTTCCGAGCCTCAATTGAAAGTTCTGGCAATGTGTGAAACCAGCACTGACCATTAAAAAAACTGTTAAATTATTACAAAAAAAGTGTTATATTTTTAAGAATGCAAAACTTTCCACCAGCAATTGATAATCAACACCTTAAAAGTGATACAGTTGTACGAAATACAAATATAATTATATTATAGTAATATTTGGGGCATATATTATACTATTTAGATATGTATTGTATTATTATATACCGGTAAGAAACACATTATAAATAAACATATTCATATGTCGTTATGCCAGACACTCGCAAGTGAGTAATCGAATAACTAACCGAGTGTTCCATAGGGTATAAAATTTTCGTGTTAAGATGATTGATGTTTGAATCTAGACAGTGACTGAAATCTCCAGTCATGCATTACAACATTGTTTCGTGAGACTCTCACACACTCACCACGTTAGCTATTTTAGCGTAGTTGAAAATTTATTATACTTAACCAACCACTTATATTTACGGTGTTTCGATATTTTAAAATACGCCACATATACTTTGTTGATTGACGGAGAGAAACATCGCATATTATGCTACATGGAACAAGGAAAAAGTTACCATATACTAAATAATTTCTGCATGAATGAGATTGATTTATTACAAACGAAAACTTATTGTTTGTCTGTTCTTTCTCATCCGCCAAGGTTTGTATTATATGACAAAGCAATATTAAAGCGTTTTATTAACCTATTTTATTTTTATGTCAAGCCCGCTACCAATATGGAGCATATGAAGACATCTCAAAAGAAAATTTTCTAGAAGAAATACTTGTTACTCGGTTGCTAATCCTCTTTTTATCAAAAAGAGTGGGGATAGAAAGATAGGGTTAGGAAAAGACTAATGCTTAGCTAATTGCTTTCGCTACTTTACGTTTTTAGGAACGGACGGTCGGTAGAGAATTTCAGACATCGCTGACATCCATGAATTCAAATCAATTTATGAAATTGTCCGTAATAAGATTTAAGCCCGTGAGCACTGCAACCGAAGCCAACGACGTTGGTCACTCGACCACGGATCCGACGTACTCATCGATAGAATTTTCTCTAAAGATGTCTTTTTCGAATAGTAGCCCGCACGAAATTATTGTTTGGCATTCGCTCTGGCAAACAACGCCATTTTTGTACATGTTTGGTCTTTGACAAGTTTTAACTCTTTAAGCCCTGGAAAAATCAAGGTAAATTCTTCCTAACCCTGATTCATTTTTGAATAAATTTAACTTTAAAAATATTGAATTAAGTGTAATGAAACTTCTTGCGAATGCTCAAAATACTTTGAATATTCAATTATGATAATATTTTCAGTATTTTCTTTTATGAAAAGCCTTGATGACAATATTTTTTACATCTGCTGAGTTTCACCCCCTTTTTGTACTTTGCACACCTTGCATTTTCCACATGATCTTTTGTTTCTGGAATTGGTATCAATATATTTTTTTATCACCTGCCCTGACATTCTGCGAGGTGGATAGTGCAAATTTCTTTTTCGGAGTGGACATGGTGACATTGATGACTGCGCCAGAATGTGTTCTTCAGAAAGGTAAACGGTAAGTAACTTTTTTTACGAAAATACTAATTGAACGAATGTTTAAGAATGAGCTTCTGCTTTGATCTCAAAATTGTCAACCATGAAATTTTTCTACTATTTATCTATTTTAAGTGATAGAAAATTACCTAAACTCACGTGATAGGGGTACAACGCGCAGTTCACACTTCACACGTCACGTGAAAACACGGGGCCAGGACTCAAAATGTTAAAGTGTGGACAAGTTTTCCCGAGGATTATAACCCATGAATTTATCGCATTAACTTTCGTGGCCACAGTCACGAGTGTCACAACGTACCAAGCAACTTATTTCTTTTAGTATATATTTACGAAGCAAAAATGAGAATTTTAGCATTCTTGAACAAGTTGAACTTTATAACGTGATGCCACTGGAAAGTTCTTAATGATTGTTAAACTGTATTTCTTTAGACGTTCACATATTCCACGTGGAGTGAGTGAGTTCAGACGAGTATTGAGTCAGTTTATCAGTTGAAAATGTCCACAATGAGCGCAATTGGTCCGGACTGTATTTTAAATATTTTATGTTCCTAAACATAAATTAAGTTACTCTTTTATATGTTTAAAAGTAGATTTTTTCGCAACTTACTGGGTAGCATTTCTCGTCGATTGTTACAATTAATTCTACACACATTAAGAACAGTGACCAGTATTGTGGTAGTTAATCGTGATCGTCTAGTTGTAAAAAATAGATTGGCATCTATCGTTAAACGTTTGAAGAAATGTTCTGAATAGAAAGTAAAATGACTTCAATAAATTACCATATATGATTCAAGCAATATCGACACCAATTAAATGATGGTTGTGTTTTTCTAAACAATGAAAACAAAAAGTGTAACATTTGTATTGTGTGCTTTGTATTCAAATCCGTGAAAATTGCTCTTAATACGGTATTTGCATGCGTCCCTGGCATATGAAAATGTGCATAGTAAAAATGATAATTATTAAGTTACATGGTCGTCATAAAAGTGCCATCAGAAAAAGTATTATCAATAACACTTACAACTTAAGCCGCCAAGGTGCCAAACGTAAGTGCAGGAACTTTAAATTAGGCCCTTCCATGGTATTAAATAAAAGACTCTTTAAAAATTTTCTCACTACATGTCCGTCAAACAAATGTCAGTATAATAATATTTATTTCGTACAAGAACTTCTTGGAAATGTCAAACCATAAAATGGGGTTTCCAAGCAACCGCCCGGGGACCAAGACCGGTAGACAGGCTGACTTTATTTTTGTTTTAAATACCAGAGAATAATCATTTTTTTATTGAAAAAATACGCACGATCACTCACTTACTGATACACATAGCTTCTATTAATTTAATATAATATTTAACGTTGCAATAATAATTAATGACATGTATATAGTGGTTTTTTTCCGCTGAGAATATTGCTTGCAATTGCGGATCGAGCTTATTTGTGCCGATTATCAAATCAGACTTTAGATTCTTAATTTAATTTGTCGACATTTTTAGTATCTTTATTTTCACACAGATAATTATTTTTGAATGTGGAAAAAGTTTTAGGATCAAATCTGTACAATTGATCAAACTGCGTTAGTGGAACATTTTTAGAAAATTCTTTTTTTATTTATCCTGGAAAATATCTCTACACTGCAAAGAATACAAAAAATAATTCCTCTTTGTAATACAAATGTATAACAGCAGTAAAATGAGTTTTATTTGCGGTCAAGACATGTTTCGAAAATATTCTGAATATTTTTGTTTGGATTACTTAAACCAGGATCCCGAGATTTTTTTCAGTTTTTTCAAAATAAAAACACCGGTATTTTGGTATTCAGAATTTATCAAGATCGAAACTGTTTATTCTACATACATTGAGTATGAGAAATCTTTTCTGGAGCCCAAATTCATTGCTACGAAGATCCGGTCAAAGTTGAAAAAGCATTAATTTTCAAGCCTTTCTAATGTCATGATTTACAGGTATTTATAAAAAATCAGGCTTTTATGAGTTTGCTTATGAACTTTTAAATATCAGTATTGATGTACCAGTTCGGTATTGCGATCCGTATTGGGCTTAAGTGGACCTCGGTTCAAACAGTTTGACAAACTCTACTTTAAATCATCATTATTCAATAAAAGTGGTATATTTGAGTAATTCTCTGTTATTAATAGTAGTTTTCAAAAACTAATAATTCAAACGACTTTGGCGGTGACCTTAATTCAGGGGTGTCCAAAAAAACGAGATTCCGACTACAACTTCAACTCAGATTACGATTAAAAAAGTCTAATTTTGTTAGATTTTTCCATACCTTTCCTAATGTGTTATTGGTCTTCAAATTAAACACAAACCGAAAAATCTACCAAATAGTTGAATTGTATGTATATTGCAAGACAAGATGTTATAGGCATAAATAAAAATTAAACAAGTACAGTAATACACGCAGAAATTCAAAAATGCAAAAATGCACATTATAGAAAGTCGCTCGTTTTTTACGACTTCAATTCCGACTCCTGCCAAAACAGAGGGACTCCACTCCACGACTCCCACTTTAACTCCAACTCCACAACCCTGCTTTAATTTCAATAAAAAATCGACAATTTTAATTATACTTTCTGTGTATTTATGTTTTGACCTTTTTAGTTTCTTGAGTAAACGAAACTAAAATTAAAATGGATTCATAAACATCGTATGTATTTATTATTTCAAAATAAATTATACGTACTGAAAAATGAAACTTGTTGGTGGACTATACAGGTGATCTGGTGGAATTTCAGAAACTAAGTGTTGTCAAGTGTTTTAATAGGAGTGATTTTTAATTCTCAAATGTATTTCTGTTAGGATATCTACCCTACCGAAATAAATATAAATGAAATTAGCCTTCGCGTCTCCTCTCATTAGCTTGTTTTAAAGATTTGAACTATTGCATTTACAATGATAACTGCTGAAAAAGCTATTGTTTTACAGTGGATAAATCCCATTCGCCACTCTTAGTGTATGTGGTCATAGTTGGATTATTAAACTTTGTTTTGTTCTTCAGTCGTTCGCACAGATCTCTGACAGGTGGAATTCACGAGAGAAGCTGGCCACCGTTTAAATATTGAAAGATTAATACCTGAGACCCACTTTTAACCGAAACTCAAAAAAAGATAGTGCCGACGGAATAAAAAAAGTTGAATATAAAATAAAGGAATAATCAGCATTTTTATGGGGTTTTTGTTGGTTTTCTTCATTGATTTTTTTTCACCTGACTGAAAATATTGAGGTGAAGGGAAACAAAGGATTAGTCTGTACCAATGTTCCCTCTAAGATGATAGGTTAGCTGTGCTGAGAATTTAAAGGCTGCGCAGGCCACAGCAACAAGTGGGCGTCATAATTAAATTTTTCCGCAAACTCAATATGTCATATTTGAATATTTTACATAAAAAAAGTGTTTTTTTTTTTGTTTGGCGTTGTATATTATATTTAAAATTACTATCATTTAACCATTAAAGTTTAATTTGAATTATTGAGATTTTGTACACTACCATATATTTTGTCACTAACGACCCGGGTTTCGCCTTTCAGCATCTTCAGGAATTCGAGGCCACGAATGAACTTAAACTGACTCGAGTTCATTCTTTTTTTATCTAAAAAAAAAACTGTTAAGCTATATTTATGATTTCAGATTAGTATTTATTGATTTGTAAGAGGTCCATAACATTTTAGTGTAGACTGTTTTATTTGATTTATGTATAATTTGTTTGCTAATCAATATTTTTTTGCCTTAGTTCATGAATCATCAGTTTTATATAACTTCATTTTTACACTCAATTTTATATAAAAAGCCTGTTATGTTTGTATTTTATCTGTTGATAATGCTCGTGATGAGCGAAACTGGTCCTGATCATTATAAATATGTGGAAGTAGTACAAATAAATTGTGTTTTATTTTTTAAAATAGAATGTATTTCCACCAAGAATTGACAGTTAACACCTTAAAAGGGACTAAAACGTTATCATTAGTTAGCCACAAGTCCTGTCTTAGCCCTATCCTTCTATCTTTACTCTGTTCGAAAAAAGAGGATTAAAAACTGAGTAGCAAGCAGTTCTCGAAGAAAAACTTTTGTTGAGGTGTCTCCAAGAGGAGGCCACATGCTTCACATTGGAAGCGGTCATGGATAAAAAATGGTTAAAATGGGTGGACATGCTTATATATATATATACAGCTTGCATCTAAAAAAGCTGTGTTGTTATTAGAGTTACCCTTTTCCCATATTAAAATAACTCGTACAGCTCAAAAAAGAGATTGATCACATGTTCATATAGACACCCTGAGAGAAAATAATTGCACCCCCACAATAAAAGAGCCATAACTTCAATTGATAGTCAGTTTTGAAAAATTAATGATTTAGTGAAATCGGTTTCAGTGTCAAAATTACGAAAATTTTTTATAAAACGTAATGGTACGGTTTTTTTTACTTCGCTATTAGTTCCGTTTACAAAGTTCCAAAAAAACTGACTTGTTTACAGCGCCAAATCAGCACACAGCAGTATTATCATTTAACATTCTAACGGTGAGTTGACAAAAACAACTATATTAATAACGTTTTTTTTTTTAAATAGGCTTAGATATTTCAAAAGTAAGGGGAAAGAAAGATCATTGTCACATTGACTCAGTTTTGAGATAAAGTGGAAAAACTGTATAGCTCTACACTGACCGCCTTATTTCTGTTAGCCATGGCGCTCTGTGCATTTCCTGTACGACGCATCACGAAAAAAAAGATTGCCAGAGTTTGAAAATTTAAAATTCCTAACACTCAATACAAAGATTGTACAAAACATTAAGTTGTCTGAAATAAGCTTCGTCGTCTCCAGTATTATTTCTCTTCTTTTGATGGATTGAATGGTTCTAACACATTTTTTTATAAGCCAGGGTTTCCCAAAATTTTCAGTGATGGAACACTTTACGTGTTCCGAAATTTTAGCGCACTGACTTGTTTATTTTGTTGCGTAGGTAATACGTATATGAATATATATTTTTTTTAAGTTTGATGTAAAACGTTTGGTGGAAAACCAGTCAACAACGAAACATAGTTTGGGAAATCTTGATATAAACGAACAAAAACGAAATAACTTGAAGAGCCATTTTGGAAAGGATGCTTTGCAAATCTACTAGTTTATATTAAAAGATAAGTCGACGTTAAAAGTTTTGATACACAAAATATGCGTACAAAAATCAGCTACAATTATTCGGTCACTATTTTTATTTTTAGAATTTATTTTAAAAATGGCAATATAAATTTAACTGATTTTAAAATCTCAGTTTATATTTTTTCCCAAGAGTGGGGATATTTTTAAAGGTAATACAGTGGCTTTTTACTTGTAAATTTTTTGAAAAGTTCGTTTTCTTTGTCTAAAATAGAATTAAGGGCAATCCGTGTGGCTTTTCTTATTCAAAAAACTTGGTGACATTAGCAATGATAGTTTTACTTTGTTAATTTAAAGATTTAGGACTGATTAAAGCGATAATAAGTATGTTGCTGGTACGATGTTTCGATACAGACTAAACGCGTTGACCAAGTGCGGTAAGTGGAATGCTGTGAACGGATTGAAAATTTTGTTTCAACGACGATCGCATTTCCGTACGCACTGGTTACAAAATCAGCGTACACATTGTTTTATTATAGCTCAGAATTAAAAGTGGTCGTGCATGTCTAGCTAAATTATATATTCATCTAAAACATTAAGTTTTTTGAATTGTGACGCTTGTCTTGCGGGCGTGCGAGTCTATGAAATATCTTGGCTGGAAAATTCTTTGTTTGAATTATACGAAAGGATGAAAGTTCCCTCTGAAAGTTGCCGACAAGTGATCTATTATAATAGTTATTGAATTGTTATAGCGTGAAAGGAGAGCGTTTTTTTATTACATGAATAATGTATCTGAATTTGGCAGTTTCAATATAATATATTTTAAACTTTATATACTTTCTAAGAAGGTTACGTTATGAAACACCAAAGACAACTAAACATTATAATTTGTTACAAGCTTGATAGGTACATATGGCCAACTTCCAAAAATCTGGCATAATAATGGGGACAAGTGCACGGTTAACCAAAAATATTAATTTAATAATACGATATCATTTATCTAGATAAGACTTTATTTGTATTGTTAGGTATATAATGAATTGTTGATTTAATTTGCATTGGCTAAGAATATTATTATGATATGTTAAAAAATTGCATTTAAGTAGATATGTAGTTTCAGAAAATTTTTTTGGGTCTATTTGGAGCTTGCTTATTTTAAAACAAGTTATTCTTCGAGAACTTCTTGAAACTTCACTTCTTTGTATAGGGTAAGGATAAAAAGATAAGGATCAAATTGTACTAGTGGTTAGATAATCACCCCCACTATGCCCCGTTTTCAGGATTGGATTGGAGGGAATTTAAGACGTCATAAACTTCCACACCTTCAATACAATATCCATTAATCAATTTTTGAAACTACCCGAAAATTGCAATCAAAGCTAAACACGTTGACCGCTCGGCTAGAGATCCAGCGAAAAGTACTGTTGTAACCAATTCCGGCATCACCATAATTATGCAGTTATATTTATTACGCTATGTTTGTTATAACGAATTATTCATAAATAAAGCTGTCAAGCTTGTCGCTGTAAGGTTAACGCACTTCGTTTTATGCGGATTCGTTGCCGAGGGTTCGAATCCCTGAACGGACGCATCTGATCGTTCATTGTTTTTTCAATATATTTACGGAAGCTGGGATTCTAGGCTTGAACTTCTGTGACATTAATCATCCTTGTTACTTATAACTCACTTCCTATCCAATCGTAGCGTAGTGAGAGTGATTAGCTAATCACACGCCCTTTCCTAGCCCCACCATTACATCCTTATCCTTCCTGAAGTGAGATGTTGAGTGAATGACTTATTGATGGTTCTAGTAAAACAAGTTTTGCTGAGATGCCCCGTTAGGAGTATATTATGGTTTTCATATTGATTGGATTGTTTTCAAACATTAGAACTTTCATTGTAGCTGTTTTCGAAACAACATTGGTTGGCTTGTTTAAATAAATTGCCAACTAAAGTGCTAGCGTCCGTTTACGAACAAGTTTCAAATCAGTATAAATCTTTGTATTCAGTATAAAATGGGCATTCTTAGGTTTTCCTTTTAAAGGATATAAAAAGGTGAGCGTAGCTGAAAAAGGATTGATTTAAAATTTTTATACTCGCCTTTTCAATGGCAGAAGGTGGCATCCCTGCCTCCCTTTTTACTGATTGTATATGTGGCAGTCAGTTATCTGATGTCAAACAATATTATTTGTGAATGTCTGGAGACAATAACTGTCATGTTCGAATATATCATTCAAGTCAATCATACCCATGATTATAGAAGACGGCTATGCTGACTTGGTTTTAAGGTGTTTAAATAAATAAAGCTTCGCCTTTAAAAACAATCAGTGGCGGCCGGTGACAAGAATATTAGGGAGTGCAAAAAAGACTCACCTATTTATACAAGAAATCCATCCTCCGATTCTTGGATTTTGAAAACACTTCAATAACACGAACATTAAAATCCGATATTGACGATACCAATTGTTTCTCTACACTTAACATCGCAAGAGCATTTAGTCTGTCTTGAGTCATGGTATTTCTCAAAAATGACTTGATCCTTTTTAATGTTGAGAAACAACGCTCACTTTCCACTGAAGTCATCGGTATTGTACAAATAATCTGTAATAACTTAACACTTTCACTAAATATTTCGATTAAATTATTGTTTGTAAAAAGTTGAAGTATGGACAATGCTCCATCGGTGACGTAAAAATCTTCCCTACTGTATATGACAGTTAATTCATTTTTAAGCTTTAGTTTGTC